>JALXJV020000021.1:15386093-15881093 GCA_024633595.2 Lepomis macrochirus | reverse complement strand
TGGATCATTGCCTTGCAATGTCTTCTAGCCTTGAGAAAACATGCTAGAATAAGCATTAATGTCATTACACGTGATGCACTCGGCTGTAAAATGTACATACAGTACCAGCATAATCCAAACTTGAAGCCACAGTACACTCAGTGACATGGAAAGAAAATATGATAATTGTGCATTGCTGTGGGTATTTAAGAAACATGTTCTGCAACGGCACTGCTCAGTGAAGTAAAGATACAGATGTTCAGGTCATACTAGTAAATGCATCATGTTAATGTAGAAAACCACAAAACATATACAGACAATTTCTGTGTAACAAACAAGTAACTGGAATTAAAAGTAGCATACAGAGTTTTTGATGACTTATGATTAAGAGGGTAGGAAAGCAGACAATGTGTAATTTCCTCTACACAAAATTATGACTTTCCTCATAGTTTCACCTCCTCAGGCCTCTAAAAAGTAATCAAATAAAACATGGAAAATGGGCCACAAGCACACATTTCTTTGTTTTAAAGGCATCAAACACCTGAAAAGTTGGGAACCACTGCATAAGAGCCCAAATTGTCAATGCAAGTGTGAAGCAGCTGAGCTGAGGAAGCTAACAGTGAAGAACAGGAACCAGCATGGATGTGACTCATCCATACTGAGTGTCAAACTCCATTGCTGAACTAAAATTAGTCCTGACCCTACTTGATTAAAATGTACAATAGGAACAAACACACATATATACACAGACTGACTCTTATGGGTCAAACATTATGTGAGATACATACGACCAAAGCAGTGGAACATATGCATACATATAGCACACATTCACAAAGTAATGAATACAAATGCAAATACGTGCAAATACATTATGCCATCATTTCACAACTGTCCACATACTATACTTACAGTGCTTACTACAGTACTGCAGTGCTGCAGGCAGATGCCAATGGCATGAATACTGACAAGGGAAAATTCTATTGTCCAAGTTATTATTATAGAAACACGAGAATATGGGAACATGAAAATGGAAATAATCATAGGAACCGATTCAGATATGTCATTGTATGAGAGTCAAGTTAAAGAATTGGTGCACTCAGGCTTGAGACAACTTTTATGGAAAATTAATTCAAGTACGAGTGCAAAATGAGTATTCTGCTTACCAGAATAAGCATGTTTTTAAGCCAGATAAAAGCACTTGATTCACACAGAAGAACATTTGCATACTGTTAAGTTAAGGCATACAGGCAGTTGGAAGAATCAAAGCGTTGATTCCTGCATTATGCAACAGTACATGTTCAGAACAATGATAATTCTATAATATCACTTTCTTAAAAATTCCCTGCTCTGTCTCTCTTACAGCACTCACTTCAAAAAGCACATACCCCGGCTTTACTCACTCGTGTCACTTTACTGTAACACGGTCAAATTGTGGCTCATTCTTTATAAAATACTTTGACTTTATTATGGATCACAACAAAAATCATTTTTGAAAGTGACTGTGTCTGGTTTGGGACATGGCCTTTTCAATCTCCACACGGAGAATATTTTGGTTAGGAAAGTGAATGAGTAATTTTAATGAATGAGTAATGTTCTATCCTCCTTTTTTGTGCATTCACCCCACAGAAAGCTGTTTTTGCTACATCGTGGCACATATGCAGCATCAGCGTATAGCTACTAGACCATGGTCTGTCTTTTCCCATGTGAGTTTTTCAACCTAACCCTTCTGGGAATGGAACAAAAGTCGAGCAGTAGCTCAGCAGGCAAACCATTTAAAAAGGAGAACTTTTGACATTCTGAGAAAAATGAAGTCCGAAAATTGGCAAATATTCAAATTCAGTAGTAAGAAGCATGAATCGCCACTTTGACTTGAGTTGTTTGAGAGCGTAAAATGTGTGTGGGTAATAATTTGAAATGAGTGCCCTACACTGAAGAGCATATTGTATCTACCACTATTCCCAAACTGGGGTAAGTGTACCTTCAGGAGTTTTGGAATTCTCCAGAGGCGTACAAGAGGAGATTCTAAATTCAGCATCAAATTATTAACGATGAACCTCATTAACTTTGAGGGTCTTCTGCTTATCATTGCCTCCCATAAATGTGAGCATTTGTTAGAATCATTAAAACTTCTGTCATTAATACACAATAAAGTGAAAATTTATTTCATTCCTTGGTGGTCTCGAATCTTTAGGATGTGACCTTTTACGTTCGTATGACATCTCCGCTCTATTTTCGTCCTGCACCTTTTGCGTCATATTGTGTAAATATCTTTTAGCATATCACCCTGCTCAGATGTCTTGTGAGGATATTGTACTTTGAGGATGAATGCATTTCTGGCTCTCACTCTTTCATGAAATGATGGTATTTTATCGAGGAGTCCAAATGAGAAGTCTTGAACAATCTTGTTTAAAATCTTGTTGCAACATTGCACATTAGCTTACTCTTTGATCTGCGCTGTTTCTATGTGTGCCCATGGCAACAGAAGGATGTAAAGCAGCAGGCAAACAGTGGATCAATCAGGCACGGCGAAGAGATTTGATATTCCTGAATTTCATCTGCTAGTTGTCCAGCCAGTGACAGTGTAGAGACATTTCTTATCGTCACGCAGCTTGTCCGTTCCATCTCCTCTCACATGGACACACTGTACGTTGTCTGGTTTCAGGCCAGACTGAGTAACTTGGGGTTCACAACTACAATTCAAATGCAAAATGTTTCCAAACCACAGTATCTGCTGTCAGAGTGTCCATGAGTAAGACTGAACCCATCCCTGCTGGCTCATTGAAGGCTAATGTAAATGACAGTGTATAGTTATACATAAAAGCATAGGCTAAATCTTCAACGTTGTCAATCAGTTTGAATTTTGATTAGTCTCTTAATCTGGAAAGTCTGTGAATATTGCTGTTAAAAAATCTTTTGCTAAACTACAAAGATACTGATTAACTCTCCTGGAAATCATTCAGTGTCAATCAATCAGTAACCTAAGTGTACTCAGAGCACACTTAACTGTGCGTTCAGATCAAACTCGAATTTAATCTTGCGTAGTTTTTCTCGTGTGAGTTTGATCGCTGGACTACTCGCTGAGTGTTCACATACAATGCAGTAAAGTGAATACAACGTGTGATTACTACAGCTGTATGAACTCCAAATATATATTTTGATGTGATTTAATTGCAATAAACTGATGAAAATGATGCCGAAATATCAGCAACATGATGCCAATTTTAGAGGTTGTGAATAACATTTTAGTTTGAGGTTAGTCTTCTCATTATATATATAAATATGGCTGAAAAGCAACAATTGTATAATAGAAGAATCAAAGATTTGCTCAGCCACCAGATGTGTTTAATAGTTTCCATTTTTCCACTTGGAATAATGTCACCCTAGTTCATCCCGCAATTGTTGTAATCTTCTATCAGGGATTGTATAATAGTCCAAACTTTTACACGATACATAGAAATTCTTCCATCTTCAAATTGACCCATTTTCAAATAAAACCATAATGACTTAACTGATAACTGACTGTAGATACAACAAGAAAACATGCAAACAAGAACATCTTTTCATAAAGAACATTTTTCTATTTAGAAAATTCAGCTGGGTTAACCATTTTCAGCTGTTAACTTTAGATAAATGCTTTTCCGGATAACAACATTTTATCAGCTGTTCTTTCCTCTCTAGGTTTATCAGGCCACCAAGTTTAATGGAAATCCAATTAAAGGTTTTTGAGAAAACCAGTTGTTTAGACAGACAAAATAAAACCAACACTGCTGCTACATCTACTACTGAGAGTACTCCTAATCCTCATGATAATAATAATTATAATTATATTATCATTCTGATAATAATACATGATTTTCCGTGAATGTAGTCCTTTTTACAACAAATGTTAAATAAATCTGAATAAATTGACATGTTAAATAAAGTTACAGCATGGAATTACATTTTTTAAAGTTGTTCAAAGTAAAATAGAATCAAGATAATTTAATAATATGAAATCATGAAATTCTTCAATTTGTTCATGAAAGTACCTTTTTTTAAAAAGAGATATTTTAGCTGTGTACCTGGAAAAAAACATTCACTGCCACATTTTACATTTTAAAAAATCAAAACAATGATCGTCAGTCAGGTGCATCAAACTCTGTGAAGATTCACGACTAAAACTTCAGTATAAGTACACACACAGAGACCGAAATATTAAAAAAAATCAAAATTTTTGTCAGATTTCTAAAGTTGTGCGATCTCAGTCATTGTTGAACGAGCCACATTTCCTCATATTCCTCATATATCCCATAGTTAGCCATAAATGTATATGAATACAAATCTCCGGTTTGCATATTGATACTTCTGGCTAGGCTTGTGTTGCATCAGTGAGGTTCTATAACAATGCCAGGCAAGCTGTCGATACAAACAGCTGTGGCTATTTATAGTGCCAGTATAATCAATTCATCACATGTACCTATAAACCATCATCATTATTAGACATCAGAAAGATAATCAATGACTGATTTATAATGCTCACATTGAAATACACTTTACAAAGTGCATCACAGTAGAGAAATATATAAAGATCGTGAACACAAGGAAACCCTCCAAAGTAAAAACAAAAAGTATGATGAAACTCATTACATATGTAATTACATATGTAATTAAGTCAAATTAAGTCAAAGTGTCACAAATGTTATATCAACGCGACAAATGTTTTGTTATAAGATTACATCTCTCACTTTACCTCATCTGTATCTTACATATGTGTACATCTTGTCTGCATGAGGTGCGCACACTCTCACCACACATTCTGCTTTTATAAATATTAGTTTATGAACAGAGAAATGGAGTATATGCATGTCTTGTGCGTACACATTGTTCATACATCTGGCCCCAGATCTCTTGGTGTTGAAGGCAACTGCATAACACTGAATCCCTGTCCTGAGCCTCCATACTGTATTTGTAGCATTGTATGAATGTGACGCTATTTCCTGCAACCGAACTGAACTGGCTGTGTTGTGTTTTAGCATAATTCGCCAGAATGACATGGTCCAGTTGAGAAAAAAGAAAAACAAACAACAACACGTCATAGTGTCAGTCCACATGACTAAGGGATTAGGCATTGGCAGAAAGCTTAAAGAAAGCCAGGGCAGAGTATTAAACTGTTATATCCTTATAAAGAATCTATTGCTAAGTCCTCAACACCAACTTGATTTGTGTTTGATTTTTTATCCAGCTGTACATTTCAAAGGTGTTCAGGCTATTTTTTTGCCTAAGGTACGGAATCTGCTGCTTTTGTGAGCTGCTTAGTATCATGCACTATTATTAAATAAAACGGAGTCTGGGGTTAGAATATCAAAGGTTCAGTTTTCTTTTGATTTTCTTTGTGAGAAATCTGTCTCTGCATGACGGAAATCGATCAAATACACCCTCCATTAATCTTACTCTCACTTGTGTGAGAAAAAAGCATTTTTTCAAGGGAGAAAAAAAAACTGTTTCTCCCTTTCTCACTGCCTCTCCAGGCTCCCAGGAGTGGTGCTCAGTGGGCAGGCTGTGCTAACACACGCATGCACTGACCGTATACACCTACAAACACACATACATACCCCGAGGCACACTCACATAAACAGAGAGAGAGAGAGAGACACACACACAGAGCGGGTAATCTGTCTGATTGAAAGAGCTTTCAGACGGGTAATTA
Source organism: Lepomis macrochirus (assembly GCA_024633595.2). Lineage (NCBI taxonomy): Eukaryota > Metazoa > Chordata > Actinopteri > Centrarchiformes > Centrarchidae > Lepomis > Lepomis macrochirus. Next base: position 15,875,428 of record JALXJV020000021.1, on the reverse strand, counting down.
AATTTCCCAATGATCCGCTGCGGTGGCTACACACGAATCCGGCTTTCAGAGGTGAGCAGACGACCGAGACCCACAGCAATAACACACAGCTACTGCCACAGAGAGAGCGAGAGAGAAAGAGAGACGGCGAGAGAGAGAGAGAGGTTATATTTCATGTTGACAAGGACAAGATAAACACTGGGGCCTTTAACGACCATTAGCTCAACCCTAACCTTCATCTTCAGCACTTCTGCCATCCCACCGTAATCCAAAAACAAGCACACATGCACACACACACACACACACACACACACACACACACACACATACTCTTATCAGCGCTGCCTGCCACCACTATTGACAGTGACATTTTATATTACCATTTCTGAAGATAAAACACACTCGATGGCACACCTCCTCCCATAATAGACGAAGTGCAGCTTCAGGTACATTTAAGGCTCATCAATGTTTAGATTTTTACAGTAAAATAACCAGATTTTTAAAACATCTACACGAGAGTTTAAAGGAATTGTTCAACATTTTGGGAAACAGCATCCTTTAGTTGACAGCTATGTGAAAAGTATATTATGGCTTTAGTTTAAAGATATAGTTCAACATTTTGGGTGATACGGTATCCTTTTTTCATTTCTCTATACGATGAGGAGATTAATATAACCCACAGAGCTATAGCCAGGACATGGTCGTCTTAGCTTAGCATAAAGTCTAGAAGCAGGTTGAAAAGCTAGCCGAGTTTAACACGCTGTATCTTGTTTGTTTGTGATAATGAGTTATGTGGGGTGAATAAACAGCTGGGTGAAGTGACTGTGTGCAGCCACACAGAGTCTTCTTTTATAAAGTTGTGTCTGTACTGACACCAAAAACAAAGCCTGTCTTCACCAACTGTATCCGTCAACCTGCAACATAGCCCAATCAATAAACTGTTGTTAGGAAACAAATCCAATAGATCCTCATAACATCACAAATTGCCTCTGCATCACATTTATCTGAGAAAAAATAAGTTTACTTTCAAAAAAACTATTCCTTTAAACTGGTTTTACCTGTCCATGAGTCAAAACCTTTGTTGTTCCAGTCTACAGAAAATGTGATACTCTTCACAGCTCACAAGAGAAAAGGCAAATAAGTTACTGATTATGCACCAGAATGCCTTAAAGTAATTTAAGAATATAATAAACTAAACTAGACAGCTAAACTCCCATTCAATTTTACCCACTGGTAATTTGCTTTGAAAAATAAAATACAAAAATAATGAGCCCACATTAAGTTCATCAATGATCTATGGCAGAGATGCTCACAAGTCTTTCAGTTAGAGTCCAAGTCAAGTCTCAAGTCTCTTGTGGTTATTATTACAAATGTTGTATCACCTGCTGCGTTCAATCCAGGTTGCTAAGGGATTCTGTAACTGTAACCTGTTTTTCATTTACAGAGTACAACCATGTAATGTGAAGTGCAATTATTGACAGCTTATTAAATACTGTAAGTCAAAACACTCCCCAGACTCTTAAACCCAGTGTAACTTTAACTAAATAAAACTGTGACGCATAATCAACATTAAACCTGTCTGTTTTTAACTTACAGAGCACAACCATGTAGCCTAATGTATAATGTGTTTACAATTTATGACAGCTTGTAAACTACTGCAAGTCAACAAACCAACAAAAGTGGTAGTGTTATGCTTTTTGGCTTTTTCGCCCTCCTTTATTGAGTTATATATCTCTTTTGTGTATGTAACAGGTTTGCAAAGTGAAAAAGCCCAAAGTCCAGCCCAAAGGAAGTTCCCATCTCCCACAGAAAGCTGTGCTCTGATCTGCTTGAAAACAGCTTGTTTGTAGTCCAACCCTTCACTTCCTTTACTTGCGACGTCACAATGGAAACGCCTCACAAAGCTCGCCAAGCGGCTGGCGGGGGTCAGGCACGCCCTCAAACCACGCAAGTCTGAGCGGAGGCCCTTTGGCTTGGTTCACCTTTGTTTGGGTTTCCATTGATCAAATGTTGTACCTGTACCTGCTTCTAAGTACTTTTTTTTGTATCACCTCACCTCTATCGAGGATCCAAGTGAGCTGAGGGATACTAAAATGTAACGTGAAAACACAACAGACTGCTGATTAGTCAGAGAGAATATTCACTATTCACTGCATCATCATTGCACCAGACAGAGGCCAGCAACAGAAAGTTTTATATTTTACAGTTTTCGTATGGAATTTCATCACTAAACCCACTTCTGAGAAGTTTTGAGGTGAGAAATCAGCTGTGTAGTTTTCAAATATTGACAGTTTTACGAGAAGTGATGGCGGAACAAAAATGTGATGAATACTTTCGGAGTTGAGAAGCTCCGCAAGTGGCTGCGGGGGATTCCTGCGTACCCTTGTACACTACCTTGTTTCTTACAACCCGCCCTTCTCTGCTTCTGATTGGCTAGTAGTCCTTAGCTGAGAACTGCGCATGTGCAACTCCCAACAAAGATTTTGTATAAGTAAAATGCATCACTCTGTAGCTCAAGAGCGGAGCGTACAACACATAGGGTGAAAAGAGGAGCTGCAGCAATGTGCAGTATGAGAAAAATATGGTGTTTTTTGAAAATTAAACCATGTAAACCTGTTCTTGTACAACCCCTAATTAAGATTTTGATCCTGAAAATGAGCATAATACCACCTCTTTAAAGCCAAAGTCTATGATAAATGGTTCAGCAGCTGTTTGTTGTCCTCTCTCACGTGCGGCCGCGTGCAGCAGATGCTAGGTGTTACGTAGGCAGGTTATAGATAATGGAGGGAGGGAATAACACCAAGCTCATCAGACGTTTCCTAAAAAATAAACATTATTCTCGAGTCCCGTGCCTCGAGTCCAAGTCGTAAATCAGAAGTTGATCGGCATTCGCCAGTCGTTATGTGTGAACTACGCGTCAAAACGGATCTCAGAGGCATCGATGACACATCGCAGACAGCCAGATATCTAGCATGCCAAATATCTGGAGGAGTTAGCCGACTCGACATCCGCATCCAGCCAATGAGAGCAGCCAGCTGGCAGAGCAGGCAGCTACTTTTTCTCTGCAAAACACTTTTTACTCACCTCCAGCTCTCTCTGTAGCTCAGACGATCCCTGCTACCTGCGTGTGATAATCCATTATTTCACCCAAATTCTTTGTCTTCATAATTGGTATCTTTATAATAACAAACAACAACAGCTGTTTTATGTGTAAGTTGCATCATTTCCAGTTTCACATTTCACGTGTGTTTTCTTGACAAAACGTGGTTTGGAGACCAGCGTTGACACAGCCGCTGTCAGCACGTGTAGTGTGTGACCCCCTGTCACCAATCAGTCACGTAGTGTGAACGCCACAAGGACTTCAAGACTCCCAACACAAGACGGCAAGTTGTGTAGTGTGAACAGCACAGCGATTGGCTGACGCTGGAAGTCATGTATAAGACTTTACAGTGTTCATCTTTCCAGGTGAAAATAAATTAGCAGTGTCATTAGGAGAGCAGGTTGTCTGTTCAAAGCAAACAGAGGCCGAGAAACACAATAACAGCCGCCCGTTGGGCTAAATGTAGCACATCGGCAGCAATGAGAAGAACAGAGGCTATAAATGCGCCGGTGTGATTTGATCCCCAATTGGCATGGCAACCAGCCCTGGCCAAGCAGCCTAAATTAATTGAGGTCTCCCATGTGAGACAAAGGCTAAGCTAATCGAGCTGCTCAGACTGAGTCTGTTAAGCTCAAAAGGCAAAAACAGCAGGTTCGACACACATCTGGATCTGTCATCAAACATGAATCGGCTTCAGTAACTCCTGTTATTGTGTGTGAGAGTTTGTTCCTTCCTGTAGGGAAATTCTCTTCGCTGTTCTTCTCTGCACAGAAGGTCAGAGTGGAGAGCTCAGAATCGAACAGGATCCCCGGAGCTGGTCAAGATACAGTGTGTTGCTCAAGGACACTTCAGTTGTGTGTGTGTGTGTGTGTGTGTGGTTGGGTAGGTGGGTGGGAGAAGTAGAGAGTGAGTTTGTAGGTCTGTTGGATGTGTGTGAGAAGAACAACACACACAGACAAGCGATGCTCACAACACTGCCTTTTCATTCCTTTTTTTAAATACGCAGTTACTCAAATGTGCTGATGACAACAGCTCACGTCTCCAGCTTCCTCGCCCATCTGGACAATATGTGCACAGTGCACAACTCATTTGACTGCTTGTGAGTGTGTGTGTGTGTGTGTGCGCGCGCAGAAGAGAGGTAGAGAGGAACAAACAGAATAAAATGAAAGAAAGCACATAGAGAACAAGAGAAAGAAGGCTTGGAGGGACGGAGGGAGGGATGTGTCTTGTTCTTTCTTGTTCCATCTCTTTTTTCCCCCTTTCCACTGTAATTAGACAGGTCTGTGTGAGCAGCATAGCAAGCAGAATGATAGAGGAGCCACAGGGAGGGTGGGGGGAAGGAATTAGTCAGGGGAGACATGATGAAGCCAAATAGTACAACAGTGCAGGGCGATTAGATTAGATCAGATCGAAAAGGAAAGGTGGCCAAATAAACAGTGTCGAGTGGCTCAGATGAGACAAACGAAAACGTGATACGATGTGATACTGTGGATGTGGTGAAAATCCCCTCCTCTGTTTTTAATTGCAGGTTCGCAGAGGTAGCATGATAATCGAACAATCAGGAGAGGATGCACAGTGCTAAGGCTCAGCCACTACAGCCACTCTATCTGTGGTGTTTATCTGATGTTGATGATTTCAGCTGTGATGTGAAATTGGGACACAAGAGAAAGAGACTGGGACAAGAGAACGACTCTAGCTGTGGGGGTGAGAGAAAGAGAGCGGTGAAGAGGGGTGGGACTGGGAGCAATTCACAAGCTTGTTAAAATACCACTAATTACCAGCTGGCCTTGCAATATAATGAGTCTACCTGAGTGCTAAGGGCTGAGGGGCAACAGTGAGACATATAATAGCAAAACGGGAGGAGAGCTGAGAGAAAAAAGGAGTGATAGGAGAGACAGATAAAAAGGAAGGACGTGACATACGGGGGTCAATGAGGTGCAATGTTCATGTAAACAGAGTCAAAGTCACATAACAGGAATGGGAGAGGGTATAATTGTGAATATGTGATATAGACAGATGCACATTGTGAGGCCGAGAGGAGAACAGACCCGAGACTATAATTACAGCAGGAAAACGATTCAAGTTGTGCATTGCCTAAACTAGGGCTGCAGCTAATGACCCATTTCATTGTTGATTAATTTCCTGATTATTATTTGGATTCAATAAGTAAATCATTTAGTCTATAAAATGTCAGAAAATAGTGAATAGCTGTGCTAGCGGCTCTGTGAGTCTGTCCTTAGGCATAATATTGCTTTGAGAGAAATGCTAACATGCTCACAATGACAATGCCATGGCCATATTTTGGTTTTCAACAAAGAGGACAGTGGGGCCAGGAGGCAGATGGACACCCACAGTGTATGAAAGGCTGGGGCTGAGGGGGATTCAAGTAAATGGTGACACTGTGGCAAGGGTTTATTGAGATTCAACAATTCAACTGGTTTGTAAATAAAACCATTTCTATCTTGGTTTGATTAGGACTAATATTAGTGTATTCATTATAATTTCACATAATAGTATCTTATATAGCTTACCACTAGTATAATATTAATTTCAGTTACAGCAGGTTGTTCTCATTCATTAAATCCTTGTGCAAGTCTCTAATTTGTCAATGCTAAGAGCTAACTTGTCAATAATCATAACCATTCATGCAGGACAAGTTCATGCTTTCGAAAGTTTGCTGTAGCACCATCACCATTTTTTAATGTCCCGCCCTATCCAGGCTGTGATTGGTCAGTTCAAGAAAAGTGATATTAATTAGCAACTTTATGCTATGTTTGAAATAAAAAACAACTGATCTTCTCCCTTCCTCGTCAGATGGACCAGATGTTCAGAGGACCAGTAGCTTGTGAGAAGTGCCGGTACACAAGAAAAGTCCTGGTAAACCAGAGTAAAATGTATAAGTGCAGGTACTGCGAACCAGTGAGAACCGGCTCACTTCAAGCACTGCGTTTGGCCATTTTTTGGCTGTTAGGATGATTGAGATGCAGTTTGACAAATGCATGAAGGACGTGTACGCCTACATGACCAACCAATGGTGGCGTACAAGAAGGCAATACCTAAAGGGAAAGGTAAAGCAATACAAAAATGCACACAGTGAATGCAGACTATAGGAAGCAAAAGCCGAATCACTGACATTTTGGGCAATTTAGAAATCCTGGTCCGGATTCATTTTTTTGGTCCCAAAAACAGGGCATGTCCAGGAAAAAGAGAATGTATGGTCATCCTAATTTACCGGGCATCATGTTTACCATCTTGGTTTAGTGTGTTAGCATGCTAACATTTGCAAAAGAAATTCAGCTAAGTACAGCTGAGGTGGTAATGTTATTTGTTTTGCAGGAATTTGGTCAAAATACATTTTTTACCTCATGGTGGCAGTGGAGGAAAGTGGATCTCCAAAGTCAGAAGAATTCATCCTCGGGGTCACATGAATGTCTGTACCAAACTTTATGGCAATCCATCAAACACTTGTTGACACACTTCAGTCTGGACCAAAGTGGTGTATCGTCTGACCGACATTGCCATCCCGAGAGCCATGTTAAAAATATCCACTACAACTTCCCAGAGCCCCACATCTTGAAACAGACTCAAACCAAAACTCAAAAATATTTATTTACAATGATATAAATCTAAGACGACATTTGAGGAGCTGAAACCAGTGAGTAAATGATTTAAACTATCAATAAAATGCTGTACATTAGCTTTCCATCAATTAATCGAATATTATTATTATTATTATTATTTTATTATTTATTATTTTAACAGGTGCTTTGATGACAAATCTAAAGCACACCAAAGTGAACATAAATCATCTGAACGGTCCAAATATTTGTGACCAGAGATTATAAAGTGCACAGTAAACACAAGCAAGAGATGACTGTTTCATTCATTTAATTTCTCCCTACTTTATTGGGTAATAGAGTTTCTGCTCCATGATGCGTGCATACTTACCACTGAAGATACAAATCCAAGGGATGGAAATAGACTTAAAAAGGTCAGCGCTTACAGCTGCATTGACAGTACTAAATGCAGTGTCCTTGTGGAGCATGACAGCAATAGAGAGGAGAAGAGAAAAGACTGCAGAACCTTGTAAGAAGCACAAAGGTTTAAATTGCTAGTTTAGCAAGCCCTATGTGTTAACTGTGGTGTTCAAGGAATGCTTTGGTGCAGATAAAAATATGTTTTCATTGAGAACAAGCCATTTTTATAGATTATTTATGACTATTTTTGTTTTTGGTTTTTTGACAGCCTACAGTAGAGTGAGACACAAAATGTGGCTGGTGTTGACATGAGACAAATGTCACAGACCAGACATGAAACCATGACATCACTGATTACATAGTAACTGCTGAACCAACTGCGCCACCAGGATACCCTGAAGAATTCATGTGTGACACCTTTTACAATGAGGAACATTTGAAAGGGAGGAAAAAGATATATACATCTAGGGGCAGTCACCTCAAATTTCATTATAACACTTGGAGCAATAAAAAGGAAATTTCCTTTTTACATGATATATTAAGTGATGGAGCTGCAGTAGTTGAAAGACACTCTGTGCCAAAAGCACTGTTTAATAAAACAGTGAATTTTTAGTCCAGTGTCACATTAGCAGAGATGGAGTGCCAACCTGAGTCATTTTAACCTCATTTTATAGCATCATTTTATTTAATTTTAGCATTTCTATAGTCTCAGGTGTTTATGCTACATCTCACTAACGCATACTTACATATTTCAACACAAAAAAAGTTCAGTCACCATGTTAATGCTTCCAATGACATCTTCTCCTACTCCCTCATTGAAAATTCCAAAGTCTATGAATATGCAGATAAATTTTGCTAATATCAAAAGTGGAACCACTGGACACAAGCTGTCTCCTACTTTACTGAAAAGTCTAGTCAGTGTTTGAACACCGGAGGCTTTAAGTTTCAACATCACGCTTGTGTAAGTTGCATATTGGTTGGTATGTGTTGGCCAAGTATGTAGCCGTTTTAAACAAAGGACAGCAGGGGCTGTAGTTGTGCTGCGCAAATCGCTGACCTGAATGTATGTGAATCAAAAGTGTTCTTTTAAAAAAAAGAATAAGGTGCCTCATATTTATTAAAAAGAAAACTGTCATGATGTAAATTAATGAATAGCTTGACAAAAAGAGCCAGTTACAAAACACACATGATTCATAGGCAACATTCCGCTGTCGTGTTGATGAGTAATTATGGTTCTGCTTTCATAAGTAGAATATGCATAATGAATTCTGGATTATTTTGGTGCATGCAGTCAGCGTTGTGCCAAAAGACAATGTTGAGTAAGCATATACACCTGTACCGAAGTACTGTCGACTATGGACAGAGGTTTCAAGCCAAAAATTTAAGGGAGCCTGCTCACCTTTGGAGCACCGTGAATTTATCAAGTCTCACACGGAAATCATTATTGCAGCAGATTCACTGCAAAGACTCTGATTCAGACTGAACTTATTGTTGATGATTCACCTGTTATTAGAGACAAGAATGCGTGAGCGTACATGCATATAAATGTCTCTCATGAAAAAAAAAACTAATACATTTTTAAAAATCATATCACAAGACATGACTGTGTGACAAATGTTGTGCATGTAGGTGGCCGGGAACCTCTACTTTGAACATTATGTGGCATGCATGCTTTCAAAAGCCCATCAGGATGTACAGACTACTTCTTTTCCACTGTTCAATCAACCACCTCAGCAGGAGACGCTGTAAACAAAATGGAACGGTGCTTTGTACTTTGTAATCATCCCTGTCACAAAGGGTTTGTATTCAGCAAGGATTTTGCCACACTGGGAAGCAGATCAACACGTAAGTAGAATCTATAGGATGTTCTCCAACTGTTTGGCATGCTGCGCCATGAACACAGGATCAAGGGGTGCTCATGCGTCTGATGGCAGCACACATCAGAGCAGCTCTCTCAATCAACTTTTCACGGATGGTGCCAATGTGGGGAGAAGCACTCTGTTTTCATCTACTTAAAGCTCTATTGGTTTTCCTGGTGATTTTATGATGCTATATCTATAACTTTTTATGGCTTCATTACACTGTTTTGTAAGGATGGTCCAACTTCTTAATTTTGAGTGTTTTTTTTGTCTACATGAAGTTAATAGGATGGCACTTCTATGTGTTCCAGCTCCTTTAGCTAAAATGTTTCCACTGGGGCATTTATCTGAAATTTCAGAAATGTTTTAGCTGCACTGCAACAAAGGAAAAACTGTGGCTCTGCCTCAAAAGGATATGCACTTGGGGGGTCGGCTGTCATGCCACTCGTATGCATAAACAGCGGTGGCCTTTTCCAGAGTACTGTAGGATGCTGATGAGGTGGCTGGATGAGGACACTTTGACTTCTTCTGCTTTGCAAGTTTTATTTTTCTCTGGCTGTGAATGTATTCCATTGTGCTCCTCAACTGTTAAATTTTTCAACCATCCGTTGACACGTAACTTTGAAAGAAATTTGGAAGGAAACAGTGATGTGCAAAAACATCTAGTGGTGTATCAGGGATAAGGGGATCTCACTGTCTCTGGTTGTTTGAGTGGTCTTTAAGTGTTGCTCTCATCTATTTAAACTGTGTTACATCTGAGGTCTAAATACTGTAAAACAGTTCTGATATGGTGTAGATAGATCAAACCGTAAGGCTAATATCAGTTAGATAAAATTACAAACAGTAAAAAATGCATGCATCCTTTCCTGAGAATCCCTCACCCAGTGCGGGAATGACGGAAACCTGCTTTAAGGAGTGGTAATTAGTGAATGTGAATACAGTGAATGATTGTTACAAAAAGAAGGGAAATTAATTTCATGAAATCATGAATCACATTTTACAAATTACAATTTTAATATATTAGGAAAAAACGTAAATGTTTGGTAATTTGGGCTGTGGGTCTGACAGATTTCTACTTGGACTTCATGGTGTCTGACGTGACTGTATGCGGTTTCTTCCGTTGTTTTGAATGGGTCATGCTAGAGCTCCAGATCTAAGTAAATACAGATAAATGGCAGAAACAGGAAGGCTTGAGTACATTTGTGTCTTCCAGTTTCCAATCTTGATCTCTTTCCACTGTTGATGAAAACTGCAATGCACTGTGGACCACAGCTGCCAAGACGGATCAACTCTGACATGTTGAGGTCTTCAGGACTTCTGAGCTTTTACAATATCTAAGTAGTTTTCATAGTTCTGTTTTATTACAAATCTATAAGGCTTTGAATCCAGGTAAAGCACAACAACCTTTCCTTCTTTAACACTCCAGTCCTTTAAAACTATCTTTTCAGACAGTGTCACTTTGTTTAAACCTTCTTCAAAAGATTTGACATCACTCTTTGACAACCTTGTATAGCTGAGTGCCTATCCTCTGAAGTAAGATGACAGACCAAAACATGAAAGGGAAGCTGTTTTTGTTGCACAACATGAATATAACTTTGCAAGTTCAGTGTCTGGAAACATTTGCTCATGAATGTTGGACAAGTCTGAGCATGAGTTGAATAAGAAGTTTGATATAACGTGTTGATGAGCTGGAGAATCTCTGCATCATGCACTGCTTGGTCTGAGAATAAAACCCTGATACGTGAACAACTGTACAGCATCTGCACTGTGATGCTGAGTGGATACTTCCATTTGTGTTGCAAACGTATATTGATAGTTTTCTCTTTTTTTCCCCCGTCCACCCTGGCCCCATTAGATGTTGAGCTTCCCTGATCTACAGTTGCCTAATTTGCATTGTCTACTTTAGGCTTTGTGCTTCACTAGCTTTCAGTTTTTTACAGCAGATGGAACTCTCTTTGTGTGATGTAAAGGTCATTTTGAAATTGTCTAAGACCCTGAGATGGGTTTGGCCTTGCACATAACCCTCGAGTGCTGAAAGATGTATCATCATCATTATCGACATCAAAGATTTTTTCTTCACAATGTTTGTGATATGCTCTTTTTGTATCTCGAAAGATCATCCATCTAAATTCTAACCTGAACATCTTTGTTCTATGATTTGAATGCAGAATATTGTTGCTCGGAAAGCCGTGCACTGAACAAGTAATAATGCCGCAGTGTTTTTGCTCACTATTATTTCAGCTGTTTTTGTTGCATGACCATTCATACTAGTCTTATTCTACCAATAACAAGCTAACACATGTTATAGCTATAGGCTAATAGCATCTAATGGACAACGAGCTTACATCTTTTACATTTAATATCATGGAGATGGGTGTATGGAAGCAATGTAAAATTGTCTTTAAAGACCAAGTGCAGAAAATTAGGATATGTATGAGCTCTAAATGTTTAAGTGTTTTTCAACAGAACTGTCTAAACTGTTAACACCACCTACACTTCAACCAACCACTGCCAAACACAGCTGCAGTCCTATTGTTTGTGCCTGAAATTTAGCAAAGACTCATACATCAACTTAATATTTCTTCATTATCTTTTTTTATGTCAATCCTCCAGTTTCATGTACATTTGACTCACTGCGCATCACAGGATAAAATCAGTGAACATGTTGACTATGTTTAACTGAAAAGTGGAAAGTGGATTAGCTGTAGCTTTTATCTGTAAAAGCATGTGAAGGTAGATGTAGTCAAGGTAGGTTTTATAGCCATGATGAAACAACATGTTCAACAGCTTTTGGAAATGGGTTTGTGTTTACTTTGGCTGCAGATTGCTGAGGCTATGCATGACAGCAAAACTTTAGAATGGAAAGACTTGGCCAGTCACATCAAGGCTGAATTTTCAGTTTCTTTGCAGTTTCGTCTTGGCAGTGTTGGGAGAAGGGCTGTAATTCAGGTGGTCAAGGTCACGACTGTATTGGCCATCCTCTCACGTCCACTGCAACCAGTCTGGCGTGGTCAGTAGCTGAGATCTCACAGATTTGAGAACAGGAGAGGTTTGTCAGAGAGGTGAAAACTGACAGGGATGGAGAAGATGAAGGAGAAAAGTGTTTGGCTGCACAAACTGTGTCTGTTTTGGTGTGGAGGAAATCTTGACATGAGTTACATTTGTCAGTAGTAATAGAGAGGATTTCCAGACTTCACTCCTGTGATTCGGTGATGTCCGAAAATGGACAGAGCCGTTACAGTTGACGTCCTGGAATATTTCTCAAGTCACAGTGAGTATCTAACTGTGCACTGAATGTGCAGCACATTAGGGATGGTTGCTGTTTTCATCAAGTACACTGATGAGGTGAATCCAGGCAAAAGCCATTATCTCTTATGGAGTTCCCTTATTAAATATCAATCACAGTGTTAAACAGAACATGCAGACAAGCTGATAAACATAAGCAGATGAGTTACAGTAAAAAGCTTATGATAATTAAAATGTGACTGCAGCTCAAAATCAGGAAGATGTCCCTGACGCTTTGTACTTTCAGCGTAGTTGTTCCTCAGTGGGGAAAAAAACTGTAATGTTCGAATAATTTTAAATTGAAATTTCTGACTAAAATTAACTGATTGTACGCAACTGCAAATGGTCCTCTCTCCTTTTAATTGCTTTGTTTTCAACCTTGAAACGGGTTGTGTTCCTGCAGACTTTTTACAGCCTATTATAATACATTTTAATCTACAAACCTTTGTCTCCTTTCAAGTCACACAACAGAACTGTGCACATGCATATTCTATGTCCATGCAGACGTCACACATTTCCTTGTGACTCTGCAGTCTATACTTATAAATGAACGCGCTGTGATGCGCTGCCACAGCTGTCTTATCATTTCCAGTTTGGACAGATTTTTATTGCTGCTACCTCTCATAGTTTGTCAGTGTTGATGTGCTGGTGTGTGCTTGAGTGTGTCTGATTGTGGCGCGGGTGGAAGTGTGTGACAAAAATAGGAAGAGGTAAAAAGCTTTTTTTGATGCGAAGGCATTTATTTCAAACAAGTTTGAAATTTGCATACAGTGATAATGGCGATGAAATCTCCTGTAAAACTGCTGTAATAATTGGCACCTTTTCATCTGGGACACAAGATGAGAAAAGGAGCGTGTGCACGTGTGTGTGCATGCATGTGTGGGGATATGTACATATGTGTGAATGTGTTGGTCTGTGTATCTGCTTATTAGAGCACTGGGCCTGTTTTGCATAAATGCCTTCCTCCTGCGGCTGTGTGAAAGAAGATGTGGATTGGGACAATAAAGGAGGATTAGATTGTGTCAGTGTGTGTACGTGTGTGTGTGTATGTGTGTGTGTGTGTGTGTGTGTATGTGTGTGTTGTCTGAGGCATATGGAAAAACAATTTTAATGTTAACCTCCAGGCGATGGAGACTAAAAGATGATGAGAAAGCATCTCACACAAAGGCATTAAATAGCCAATATTACTGTATTGGAGAAGCACTGGTTTTGATTTGGGCAAGGATACCAACGAGAAATAAAATCCAGTCCATTCGGTTTTATCACAGAAAGTCCATTTGATTTCAACAGTGGGATTCTTGTGTTTATAAACAGAGAGAGATTATTGTGAGATTATATCCCTGGGGTGTTGATCTCTGCAAATGGGATCAGACTCTGATGAATATGACAGCTGAACAATATTCGCTCAGGGTTTGAACGCTACGCCTTTTCCTGCTAGTGTCTTTACAGGATTACAGGCATGATGTCACATCGCATAGATAACTTTTTCACTTAAAACGCCTAAAGACCTGGCACAAATCACTTTCGCATGTGAATATTAGCATTCGTTTTAACCTCCCCAAAAATGTGGGTTTTAAACCCGTCAGGTCAAATCAGGTAAGTAGTCAGTCACGGAAAAATAAGCTGAAGTGGCTTTCAAATGCTTTCCTCTGAGTGGCAAAATCTCTAAATTTGGCATCTCAAAAAGTCATGGAAAACTATGAAAAGTTTCTGTAAATGCTGTTTGACCTGGGTCTGCGTGGACGCCTCAGTATTTTATTTAGTCACTTCAGCCCACTCTCCCGTTTCTGCTGGCTGCCTCTGCTTCTTTCACCCTCTTTTTCCCTTTCCTCCCTTTTTTCAACATGTCTGTCACATCTCAGCCATTTCTTCGTCTTCTATCTACGAAGCCTCCAATGTCAGGCGGAGGGGCTGAAATAGAACTGTATGAAATATGAAACAGAGTTACGTAAGGCGGATTTAGTCAGCTGCGGAAAGTTGAGCTGAGTTACACATCTGTGTACATGACAACACACTCACTTACACACACATGCACATTGTGCACTAGTGTCAATTTTGTCAGCTATTTTTTTTAGTTTTAGTCCTTTGTCAAATGTCCTTGTTAGTTTTTTTTCATATTTAGTCAACTTCATCCAATTTTTAGTTATGGTTGACTAAAATAATTCATATTTGTCATTTTAAAAACAACCTAACATTTCCTTAACCTACCTCAATTTCTTTGTGATGAGCCATAATGTGTCTCTTCAGGTTTATGGTATTCTTTCCAGCTATTTTATGGCCACATTGCTTCCAATTATCACCTTGTTTCTATAAAACATAATACACTCTCATTCTAATCTCTGCAGCTGTCTGGCTGCACCAGCTCCATGTAGGCTCGCATCCGCAACCTGCAGCGTTTATTTACGGTTCATGTCTGTTTATTCGACAATACGCACATAAACGTGAGGTTGATGCCCAATTAAAAGGCACTGAATAAATATGTTCATTTACATTTTGCAACCTAGGCGGAGCAGAGTGTGCTGCTCTCGTTGCTCTGGTTATAGCGGCCGCCCACATTTCTCATCATGCCTTGCTGGACTGAGTAGTTAGTGAGAAGTTTGCTGTTTTATGTTCCAAAATGCAAATGTTCCTTTTTGTCAGTGTTTTTTAATGTGCCTGAACATGGTGGTTTATGTAGGTAATTGCCATTTTTGTGCTGGTTCGGAGGTGGCTGTTACATTTCTCGATACCAGCTGTATTTTGATACCGTTCCACACATTTTTTTGTCAACAACAATTAAGGTATATTTTCATAAAGTTTTTGTTTTTAAACATTTTACCCTGCATTCTTGTGGTGTCGGAATAAAAGTTGCCAAGTTGACATCATATTAAAGGCAGGGTAGGTCTGTTGTTTCTAAAAGACTTTTTGTCAGATTTGTTAAAACTTTCTTTATACACCATGACATATTAAAAAGTTAGGTGCGCTGAAAAAGAGAGTATAAAAGTCAGGTGTCCTCTCAGGGCTGCAATAAACACAGCCACTTGTTCCATTTGCACCAAATGCAATGATTGGCTGGGTCACTCTTCCTCGCTACCATGGCTACCAGACAGGTAATCTGGCTTTTTTCATTTTAATGGTAATGTTACTTTCATCGCTAGCCAACATAGCTACCTACTTAGCATACAGCTAACGGTAGATACAAATGCAGGCCAGTGTAGCGAACCAGAGATGATGAATTATATGTAGCTGCAGCTGAGTTGGAAAACAGCAGCACAGCTGAGAGCTGTTTTTGCTCTCAGCTGTGCTAAGACAATGTAGGTGTAGGTCTTTACCTTGTATCTAATCTATTTGTGTGTTTAATATTATCTTGTGTCTCCAAGCGTTGTTGGACTGTATGTTACACTAAATGTTTGAACAAGAAATTTTATAAATATGGTGATGTAGTTATGAGAAAGACATTTTAATCTTAGTGTACATAAATAACGCTGGATCTGCGTTTCTGGTATATAAGCAACTTATTATATAGTTTGACATGTATATAGCTAAACCTACCTTGTGAAAACCTTTCACTGTAATTGGTGCTATTATGCCATTATTAATTTTACCAGAAGTAAAAAATACTGTATGTTTTATTTCTACTGTGCCCTCAGGCCACCTGCAGATTTGGAGAACCTGTACTTCTCCCCAGTATACGCTGATTGGACCATGCTGGTTGGCCTGGATCACAACCACCATGTCCACAGTCCAGCCAGGAGAAAAGCTGATGACACAATTAAGTATGTTGCATTTTTATTACTTCTATGAAATTTACTCAATACATTTAAAAGTGACGAGTAAAAAAATATTAAACAGCATGAGGAATACAGATAGATGGTGTTGATTTATTGTTTTGACTGCATTTTATGTGGAAATGCTAATTACTGTATAAGAGAACAATGTCAAAATATTTCACTAAGCTACTCCAGAGTTCTACTCCAGAGAACTCTCTCCCTCTGATGGTTGCCTTCTACTGAGGAGATGCGTAGAACCACAACCAGGAGACCTGATGATCCCCATCAACATGGGGTTCAGGAAGGTGTCCCTGCTCCAACTGTATTTCTAGATACAGCAAAACGTACAACAAAAAGTAATATGGTTATTTTTGAAATGTTTTAATCATGTCAGACAGGTGACTGTGATTAAGTCATCTCCACAGCTGCGATACGACACAGACGATAAGTCTGAACTGTCTTCATAATCAGTCAAGATACATGTGAACACACCTTGTCTGTCTCCCTGTATATATTTATTTTTAATCATGTTTTAACATTATCTATTTGTGATATAGGTTGTAGTATTATAAACAAGTGTTATACCACGTATGGATGTCATTATTGGAGACATAAAACATAAATGTAGTTGTTTGATTGTATGCTGCAAGTGTAAAGAAAAGGCATTTATCATTTTCAGTGTTTTAATTAAAAAATATATGACAATATTATCCAGAACAGAGAAAATATTTACATATGAGGAATTTGACTCTGGATTGTACGCTCACGATGTGCTTACTTATACAATAAAACCATAACATCATAATATAGTAATAAAATTAGACAGAGGCTAAAGAATAGAGAACACATATATACACACTGTAAACAAAAAAAGTACGGACAGATTGAGACAATGGTGCAATGATCAGAGTGCAAAGGGTGCTGGAGTAATTATGATTACCATTATTGTTATTATTATGTATGTCGGAGGTGGATGTGATATACAGGTGCACATACACATAGAATCACATGCATACATGTACTCATGTATACAGAGTGATGGAGTAGTAATCCTGGAATAAATAAGTATTATGTGCAGGTGTTATGGACATGATTTGGTTTTGGTATACAGTATATACAATATACAATGAATAGTAAGAACAGCTCTGAAAGAGAGAATGATGAATAAATTATAAGTGCTAACCAGTAAACAGGTGGCTGATTAGAGACAGAGTTACCGGGTTATTGCACAGGAATTGTTCATGACCCTGTGAGTCAGAGTCAGCTGTTCATCAGAGTGAACCCCAAATTGGAAAGATTGGTGTAATTTGAAAGAACATTCATCAGCATGATTAGATAGTTTTACTGAACAGGGGTTTGTTGTTCTCTAACAGGACTTCTGTATCCACATTACACATCAGGTCAATGTACATAACACAGATGAGCCAATGCACAGCTACCTGTTGCTAACACTTAGCTAGCCAGCTCGTTACTGAATCAAAGTCAGTATTTTTAAACCTATCCTATTTTAACATGCTAGATAGATATTGAGTACTAACAGACGGGTTGGTTTTTTAGTTTCATAACGATAAAGTTAAATGTTTTCTTACCCCTGATGTGAGCTACTGCACTGCACTCCTCTCCACTCGTCACACGGTGCTTGTGCTCCAGCGGTGTCGCGCGTTCACATGTTTTGGGGGCGTGGCTTTGGAAGTAGACCAGAAGGGAGGGGGTTTCTCTGTTGGATACTTTCAAAATCCTTTTAAATAAAATATTAATAAATAACCACACGGTGGTTAAAGAGTGACTTAAAGAGGTGGTATTATGCTTTTTGGCTTTTTTGCCCTCCTTTATTGAGTTATATATCTCTTTTGTGCATGTAACAGGTTTGCAAAGTCCAGCTGAAAGGGAGTTCCCATTTCCCACAAAAAGCTGTGCTCTGAACCGCTTGAAAACAGCTCATTTGTAGTCCAACCCTTCACTTCCTTTATTTGTGACGTCACAATAAAAACGTGTCATAAATGCCAAGCGGCTAGCGGGGGTCAGGCACGCCCTCAAACCAAGCTAGTCTGAGCGGAGGCCCTTTGGCTCATTCACCTTTGTTTGGGTTTCCATTGTAGAAATGTTGGACCTGTACCCGCTGCTTCCAGGTACTTTTTTTATTATCAGCTCACCTCTGTCAAGGTTCCAAGCGAGCTGAGGGATACTAAATGTAACATGAAAACACGACAGACTGATTGGTCAGAGAGAATATTCACTATTCACGGCATCATCATTGCTGCACCAGACAGAGGCCAGCAACAGAAAGTTGTATATTTTACAGTTTTCGTATGGAATTTCATCACTAAATCCACTTTTGAGAAGTTTTGAGATGAGAAATCAGCTGTGTAGATTTCAAATATTGACAGTTTTACGAGAAGTGATGGCGGAACAAAAAAGTACTTGAATATTTTCGGAGTTGAGAAGCTCCGCAAGTGGCTGTGGGGGAAGCCTGTGACAACCCGTGGGAGGAGCGTGTGAGGCCGGCCAGCCGCCCGCTCACAGAGCCCTCTGCTCCTGCCCTCACACAGACCGCTGCAGCAACAACAGCAGATGAAAACACAGCGGCAAAAGTTCAACCTTTAGTCCTGATGGTAAGATGTGGAACAATGATACTGTGTGCTTGTGGACTGGTAATAACTTCTACCATCTGCTAGGTTACGGTCACAGTCTGAAGCGGCTTTGATTTGGATCCCACTACCTTGTTTCTTACAACCCGCCCGTCTTTGCTTCTGATTGGCTAATAGTTCTTACCTGGGAAGTGTGCATGTGCAACTCCCAACAAAGATTAGTAAGATGCATCACTCTGTAGCTCAAGAGCGGAGCGTACAACACATAGGGTGAAAAGAGGAGCTGCAGCAATGTGCAGTATGAAAAAAATATGGTGTTTTTTGAAAATTAAACCATGTAAACCTTTTCTGGTTTAATTAAGATTTTGAAACTGAAAATGAGCATAATACCATCTCTTTAAAGCACATGAACACACTTAAGTCAGAAGAATGACTTCCCATCTCGGTAAATGGGACCGTCCGAGGAGCATGTGAATGCAGCAGCATTAACATTGCATGTTAATATAGTCGCAGTGTGTGTTTAATGACATCTGTGCTGTCTTAGTCATGGGGGGGGGGCATACTCAACAAAACACGTGTAAATCCTTGAGGGCTAACAGTTGTGATGTATGCATTTCCTTTTTCATAAAACCCATAAACATTATTTTGATAATTTGAAACCTTACTTTCTAGCGGTCTAATTCTTGCCTGCCTTTGCAGGCACATTGCCGTGGTTCCTGCTGCGTTACCATCATCTGTCGATTAATGGAATAATGTGAAACTACCATAGGAATAGTATCATGTTACTGTTGGTGTGTGTGTGTCTGTGTGGTTTGTGTGTGTGCACAAGGCATAACAAATGCAGAGCTAATTGTAGTGGAGGTATAGTACAACAACTGGTGTTTTTGTTTTGTTTCCACAGGGTACCTTTAAGGTCACGTTGATCCTGGAAATCCAATGTTGTCATACTGCCTCAAATTGAGTGATGATAAAGTATTTTGAAATGAATGAAGCAGTCATGCTCACTGATTGTCAACAATGCCTGCAATACAACAGTACAAAAAATATCTGACACGTCACAATTTTTTAGCAGCTGTGTCCAGTTCTGTATATTCTGGCAGTGAGCAGTGTTATCAAACCTCCTCCCTGTAATCAGAGCATGTCTCTTTGACCTCCATAGGTCTCTCTCTTTCTCTTTGTATGAGTGTGTGTGTGTGTGCGTGTGGAGAGAAAAATGGTTTGTTTTCATTCTTCTGTTAGTGTGTTTGACTGGGATGAGGAAAAAAAAAAAAGATAAAATAAATTCCGCTGAGCTACTTTTTATGTGGGGAGCCAACTGTCTGTTAAAATGATGTTAACAAATATTGTAATGCTACTCTGAAAACTCGAACAGTATGACTACACAGGTGAATATGTGCGAGCCATCCCTCAACCTGTTAAAATGATGTTAACAAATATTGTAATGCTACTCTGAAAACTCAAACAGTATGACTACACAGGTGAATATGTGCGAGCCATCCCTGCAGCCACTCAGAGCCAATCCTCCCAAGCTCTACGTTAACGTCTGCTTGCTATTTTCTGTTTTCCTCCATGTTAACTAGGTGGACTCTCCACATTCATAGCTTAAATAATGGGGAAATTTCTTGGTCCCATTGCAGCACGGCTGTCAGGGAAGCTGTGCAAAAAAAACATCAAAGCCACCGCAGCCCCATTTTCTTTTTACACCTCATCAATTCTGCTCCAAATTCTTCTTTTCTCTCTTCTCTCACTGAGGTTTTTAATTTGCTGTCTACTTAGCCTCTGTGACAAAGATTACCAGACTTGAATTTGATCTTACGCCACTCACAGTACAAATATAAAGATGTGCACAATGGACACTATACAGCCAGTATATTGCAGTATTATTATTGTATCTTGAGTATTTTGAGAACATTTGTACATTTGTAGTAGTGGCCACACCAAAATATATATTAGTCAAATCTGTATGAAATTACAACAAAATGGTTTTCTAATTTTTTAATTTATTTTTTTTATTTACAATTTTGCTCTTTCATTTGCAACAAATAGCAAACTAAATTTATTCCAGAAAAATAGGCAAACGTAGTAATGTGCATATAATTATGTAATGAGGTGGCCATTTCCATTGGAACTGAAGGAACCTACATTTGTTAATTAACACCGTTGTCCTTAAAGTCATTAAGCCAATCACACAACCTTACAGTGAGCAGGAGGGTGACCTCCCTGACCAAATAAAGTTTTTACTTATGAGATAAATGCAACAGGACCATGAACTGGCTCCTAAATCATACATCAGGACCAGTAGTAAAATTGACGGCTATAGAAGCCATTGTTTTCTGTCTCTGTTGCTGGACTGGCGACCTGTTCAGTGGGTATCTTTTTTCCAGTGCATCCTGGGATGTGCATGTGGAAATTTGTAGGTGTGAAATTCATAACATGACAACATAACAGGGTATTTTTTTAAAGCTTACATTGTAAACAAAACATAGCACAAATGAAATCCCATTACAATTTGTTTTTGTTTTATTTAGCATCTAATTTACTTGCAAAGAAGTCAATAAAAAGAAATGAGAAACAATTCTTCGGCACTTTAAGTTCCATAAAAATCCTTTATGTGCGAATTGTATTTCACTGCCACTCATACTATAGTGCTGATGAATCATCAATTTACTAAGCATGTTTATGCTCTTTAAAAGGATAAAATCTTGCCATTTTGGACTCTCCGTGATCTCCTTCTATCTCTCTAGAGCTACACTCTGTTCACATAGTCAACTTTTTACTTAGCAAGATTTAATCCCATTAAATTTGCCATTGATGTGCACAATACCCAGACAACAGGTGTTTTGGGTGACCCACAAACTTACCCCTTCTGCCAGTGTCAGGTCAAATTGTCAACTATGTACACAAGATATCAAAACCAAACCTCCAGATATGCAGATTAAAATTTGCAGAGGGGATTCATGGTCCCTGAAGAATGAACAAGATGATCAAGATTTGAGCCCCAACCTTCTTTTTAGTTTACCCTCAGGCCAAAATATCACCATTGCACCACACAAATTGCTTTAGTCTGAAAAATGTGCACATTTATGGTATCCGAAGCATAAACCTTTTTAAGATTTAATGACCCCTTGGCCTTTCCTCAAGCACCACTCCCATAAAAACCAATGATAGCCTCTTTTACTGGAAAGGCTTTCAAACCTGTGAAATCATCAGCATACTGGTCATTCCAACCCTTTTGTATTTTGGAGTATAATGTCTCTGTTTTTTAGACTATAACCCTCGCTATTTTAATTGTGGAATTCAAAGTAACCATTATATGTAATAACTGAAATGATTTATGGTCTTGGAAAATGTACTTATTATGGGCAATAAAATTATTTCCTCTGGATCTCTGTTGCTTTTCCATTGACTTAAAAGGTTTTGTTCAACCGGCCCTGCACATATGAGTGAGCCCATTAACTTTGTATTTCTTGCTTTTCTTTGATGTCCTTTTCATGCAGTCTTTGCAGAGACTAGCCTTCAATCCCTGCTGTACTTCAAGCTTCCTCTTTGCTCCCTCTTGATCCTCCTTCTCACGGTAGCATTGCCCTGTCCTACCCAAACAAGATCCTAATGAGGCCAAACCTCCATTTTCACACACAGACACACGTACATGCATCCACATGCAGGCGTACTCATGCATGCACGCTCACGCCCGATCACTTCTCAGGGTTTGTGTTGCGGATGCGCGTGGCTTTGGTGCAAAATCTTCTCTCTGTCAGTGTTACACACATCTCACTTTCTCCCTCCCGCGTCCCTCTCTGTCTCCCGCTCCCTTCATTTCCTTACCTGTAGAAAGTGGGACAGCGACAGATCACAAGTAGAGGTGACACAAATAAGAATGACACCATGACATAGCACAGAGGACCCCTGCAATGCACTTACTCAAGTTTTTAATTCCTCTCTCCACGGTATTTTCCAGCCGTCTGCTCTCCCCGGCCCCGGCAGCAGATGTTACGGAGTTAAGCTGTAATCGTTCTGCTTTAGCTGTAGGCGACAGCTGTGCTTATATATTCTAAAACAGCAGCATCTACTCTAACTGTACCATCTCCCTCCCGGCTGGATGAGCGGACCGAGCTTATATCACTGCAAAAACCCACTCTGCTCTAATACACTCTCGACTTTGACGTTCTTCATTTGCATCCATCGCTTTCTGTTGGCTCGATGAGTCGCTTTCTTTTTATCTATTCAAATCATTCTTTTTTTCCCGCCTCTTCATTGTTCCAGACCATCAATCTGATTTTATTCATAGTCTCTCCACAGAGTCATCTTCCTATATTTCAGTCTTTTGCCTCAGTGTCTCATCTCCATCCAGAGGTCTGGCTCACTTTTCTTAATTGGTCTGTCCATAATGCATAATACCACTCTATAGACAGGCTTAGTGCCTCTCTAGCTTGCTTGTAGATGAAGGAGAATTGATTGGTTTATCCCAGATACCATGGTGACACAGTCAATGAACATAGTCAGTAGAATGAACTTCATTCAATATGGCCTGTGTCGTGTCTTTGTGTGTGTGTGTGTGTGTGTGTGAGAGAGAGAGAGAGAGAGAGAGAGAGAGAGAGAGAGACTGAGACAGAAAGTATCTGCAGTAGAGTTTGAAAGACTAAAAATAATGCAGTACTTTTTTGGGTCCAGCGTGTTCTATAATATAAACGAGCACAGTGAACTGCTCTTTCTGAGAATACATAAGTATGTTTAATATTTACTGTGATGATGCTCTTACACTAAGTACTTAGCAATCAGCACTACGGTAGACTAAGCTTCTATTTATGCATCACTGCCTGTACAAGAAACCAAAGGTGAAATTATTTCAGTGTTCACTGTAATAAGCACATGTGGGTCATCAAAAACATCCACGTCATGGTTTCTGTAGCGTAACAATTACATGTGACCCGTTACTGCTCCCAGTCTGAACCGTTCATCTCTCCTTACTGTACATTTGCACACACTGCCTGTCACTCTGGGCATTTTAGTTGCACCAACACAAGTGCAGGTCAAAACATTTGTATCAAGTCAAATCAAATAGGTACCGATAACGTAGCTGTACTTGGACTCTGGGAAACTGTGGTGGGCATTCTTTTGCATTCTTTTTGGCATTCTTTTTCTGTAGCGCGATAGATCAAATTAATAATCGATTAATTGAGGGAAGTTATTAACACATTAATAAATAATGAAAATAATTGATAGTTTCAGCCCTAACATACCACATTACCTAGCAGCCTGTCAATAGAGGGTACAATCTTACAGTTTGTACAGTGGGATGCTGTCTAATATCCAGTAAGAAATGACCACATATAATTAAGGTACATATTAAGCATTACTGCATAATGAATGGTTTGATTAAATAATGGCTGGCAACTTCAGCAAACAAGTGCACAAATCCCATCTTTTTTCGTTTTTGTTTTAATTAAAACGTTGCTAAACTCTGATTAGAAATATGTGACCTTTTTAAGCCCCACCTACTTTAAATCGGTGAGAACACCCAGGACATAAAGACAAATTCAGAAATCTGTAACGTGAGATAATTCGGCAGAGTGTGTTTGTGAACTCACTCATATTAAGAAGATTTAGGTTAATGCTAAGTATTTGCGTTTGCAAGAAAAGAGGTTGCATTAGGCCCTGTATGTGTGGCGCATGTCTGTGGGCACGCACATGCTTGAGCTCTGGATATCAGTGACTCATTTAGCAATAAACTGATGCTCACAGTCAGATAAGAAGCTTATTGTGTAGTGAGACCATCTCATAATTAAAACAGAATATGAATAATCTCTAGAGAACATGTTTCATTAATGTAGCGTAACAGGACCGTGTTACTCCAACAGTTATGTATGACCTATTACAATGCCTATGTCATCCTGTGACAATATCTCTGTCTGGCTGTAAAAACAACCATAATCTAATAATTCCTCCAATAAACATCACAAGTGCATATAGAAGTAATAGTGCTGGTATGTCTGCAGAAGATGCTGGCATTCAAATGAAATAGCTGACGTCCAGGAAAAGAGAAACAACCTGCAACACAACTTTGTCCCCCAAAACGAATTGATTCTTATTCTGCCCCTGTGGGGAAGCGTTCAATTAAAAATGCAGGTCTGAGTGGAAGAGAGAACAGCAGTGCATGAATCAGCTCGCATAAAGCGAGATTGATAAACAATAAGCTGTCAGTATGATAAAATATGCCTTTAAAGTAAAGAAAGGTAAGGTTGGCACAAATGGGCCAAAACTCACAAACACAACCGCACTCACGCTCTACACACACACACACACACACACACACACACACACACACCTTGGGAAGTGATGAGACAGCTCTACTTTTGAATTGAAGCTGCCCATCTTCGGTCAGCCCATAAAATTCCCCTCAGAATCACAAGTCTGAACCATAAAATTCCCTGTGATAAAGGGAATATATGACAGCCCCCCCCCCACACACACACACCCACACACCCCACTCCCCCTCTCTCTCTGGGAGATTGCTGTGGATGGCCCGTCCCCTTTGATGTGAGTAGAGCAAAGGCTTAACTCTGCTCTGGCCTGGCTGACTGACTCCGATTCCAGAAGGTATTACCATGCTAACTCTTTAAGGTGAGCCTGTGCTCCATTGCCTCTGGACCACAGGAGGCTCGTGGTTTTAACACAGAGGGGTTGTAGTAGGAAGGAGAAATTCGGGATGTAGGGGGTTGTGGTGTGTGTGCAAACAAGGCCTGGCTAAAGGAGGAGTGTGTGTTTGCAGTTTTAGTATCTATTCTACACATTTCAGCCAAAATTCAAACAATCCAATGGACTGGATTGAAGAAGTGGATTACATGTTGTTACCCTCCTTTCTGGAGGAATTTAGGTCCCTCCATTTCTGACTCCACCATTTAACAACACAATACTTTATCTACCCCACATCCTACTTCTCTTCTCCCTGTGGGAACACATGCATCTATTTAGCACATGAGAAATAATTATTACTCCGGCTAAACCAAACAAAAATATGGCATCTTCAGAAGCAGACTTGACTCCCACATGCTGTACCACCAGCAGCATACATGCACATGTGACTACATGAGAAACCTCTTCCGTGAACATGTCTGGGGAAATGCTTGTGAAATGACATTTGGAGAAGATGTAGCTGTCTTGATCTGTTGGTGAACGGAGCGTGTAAGGTCCCTCAGACTAGCAAAGGAGACAGATGGGAAGAGACGGGGCAGGTAGGAGGAGGCAGAGAGGAATGCAGACCAAAACACATCCTGAGAAGCAGGCAGGAATGCAGACACTCTGGATTAGTGTCATATTTATAGTGTATATATATACTTTTATTTTTTTTTATATATATCTATGATGGGATGCAAAATCTATTATTCAATTTGATTCCATTTTTTAAGTTGTCATTTCACCATTGTTTCGATCTTCACTAGGGCTGAACGATTAATCATTTTCAAATCGAAATTACATTTTGAAAGAAAGCGATTAGCAAATCGTGAAGACGGTGATTAAAATGTGGGTTAATTAAACAGCGCATCTGACCCGTTTTAAATAGTCATGCAGTTACAGATTCATGCTGTTGTCATCCTTGATCCTTGCGTGACAGATCGGCTCGCCAATCACAAGCGCCATGCGCCTCCTGTTATGGGCCTACTCACCCTGAAACGTACATTCTATAGAACGGCAAGCAGGGGGCGACTCTTCTGGTTGCAAAAAGAAGTCCAGTTACATTAGAAAAAATGGTAAAATGACCCTATTTCTCAGCTGAATAATTACCTCGGTAAACACTTTCCTGATAAGTTTATAAGTTTTCAATACAAAATGATGTTGATTTAGCAAATTACGGTCCCATTTATTTTAAAATAGACCATAAAGCAGGGCGGGATTATCTATGATTGACAAGTCATTACCATGGCGTCCTGTCAATCAGGCTAGAGCTGACTCATACCAACAGCACTGTGTAAATTTAATCAGCACCGTTGAAAAAGCTTATTAGCAGTTGGCTGTTCACTTTCTGTGGGGAGTATATTTAGTTTTAGGGCTGTTGTTTGCTAGACAAAATTATCAGCCCTGTTAAAATGACAGTTAACGTGAGTTACAGTTGCACCTAAGCAAGCTAGCTAGCTCCACACATGGCCGTAAGCTCCGCTGTCTCGTCCAAATATGGTAACTTCTGGGCACTTCCTGGTTGCAAAAACTCAACATGGCAGCGGCCTATCAGCCAAACTCAAGGCATCGCAACATCTGGCAGAAAAATCACAATTAGATTTTTCTCCAAATCGGTCAGCCCTACTCCTAACATAAACCTGCTTTTCCCCCTCAGATTAATCTTTTTTTCCCCCTGGTTTGCGTAGGGCTGACCCCTAATAGTCGAGGATTTAATGCTTCGATGGGCAGAGCCTGATTTGAGTACAGTCGAAGATTCGCAGCGAAACAAGAATCATGCCATTTTGGCGATATAGGGGTCAACATCTGATTTTACATAGAACTACAAGTTTTCTCTCAATAAAATAATATACTGCCTATTTATGCTGTAAATAAACATGTAAAAAGAAAAAACTTTCAATAATGTTTTTAAAGTGCGTGAAAAATCCAAAATTGTAACCCAAACCCTGGGGCATCAGTGTGCATAGGTGTAGCGTGTGTGTGTAGTAGCAGTGGAGGAAAACTTGCTGAAGAGACGGTTTTGTGCCAAGTTATCCGCACCTCGCGGGACTTTCGGATAATTTATCAGCATTGATGAACCACACAAAGAATATTCTATCGAGAGAGAGAGAAAAGGGTCAACAATAAACCGATACCAACTATCAGTCGACTATAGGTAGGACATGACGATTCTGATTCGACTATGTTAATCCTTTGTCGGGGACAGCCCTAGGTTTGCGTTTATTTTGATCCCCATCATTAGCCCCAGTAATCAATATTTTTCTTGCACCCCTGATGGCCCCAGGTAACTTTCCATGTAAATAAATTAAAATGGACTTTCCAACACTACATGATTTCCTGGGAGTTGTCCATATCAATTTGTCTTTGCAAGTTCTGAGTCAATGAATGTGTCGTTGATTCTGTTCAATACAGACCTGAAGCTCAGCTACAGGATTGCACATGCTCAAATCAATGACCGCTGACTGATTAGGTTTAGGGCTCACTTTAACTTCCGGGAAATATTTATCTTGGCACTAAAATATGTTTATGTGAACAGCCACGTTTACTATTCACGTATCAGTGATCCTAGCTTCAGCGTAGATTTATCTATAGTGTGAAGATAAAGCATAACCTGCCTTTACAATATAGACAAATGTACTCATCTCGGTTGCCCTAAATCTTGAGCAACGTAGCATAAATCTACCCTGAGGACGGATAATTTGCTCTGAGAGTCGTTGCCTGACATGATGTTAGTCATGTGCATTCAGAGAGAGGGGGGAGAGAGAAAGTCATTAGAGGAATATGATGGATAGGTAGACACGTAGGTCAGTAGGTATTAGAGAGGGAAAGACAGATGCACAATAACGATGTTTGTTTTATTGAAAAGGTCAACTGAATTATCTTCAGCTTAATGTTAGCTGTGGCATTTGGTCTAGTTCATTAAGAGATTTTAACTGCAGTCAGACCTTAAGGCTTAGTGTTTGTATCTGAGCAGGCTCTAAAAGAGGTCAGAAGTTATCACTAAATACAGTGTACTGCATGTTGTGTGGTTGCATACTGTTCTTGCTATTACAAGACTGATTGCAGCAGTATTGATCCAGCCGGCTGAGAAATAGACCTAATACGTGTTCGACATCATCTTCTCTTCCATCCCGCTCCGTCTCTTTCACACTATGCCCTCCATCCTTTTCATCATTCTACAGTGTAGGCCGTTTTCCTTCACCTCAGCTCCCCTCCCTCCTTTTGAAAATCACTCTCTCACCTTTCCTCTCCTCGTGTTTTCACCCTAGCTGCCTCTCATACATCCATTCCTCCTTCTTTGCATGCCTTGCTCCTCAAATCCTCAAATCCATCACTTTTTCTTTTCTCCCTGAGTATCTGCATCTCCCTGCTCTTCCTCCCCAGTCTTCACTTGTCTCCTCCATGGTGCCTCTCTGCTTTATGCAGTTTTCCTTCAACTATCTTCTTCTGATTCCAACTTTTCAACCTCGCCATTTGCTCTTTCTTTTCTTTAACCTCGCAACCCATCCCCACTACCTCCCTCCTACCCTCCCTCCATCCCGGGGTGATTAAGTGATGGTTGGGCTGGCACAGCTGGTGTAGTTGGGCAGGCAGCCCATCTTCATGACAGCTGTGCTGCAGTGTAGCCAGATCCTTATTGGGGCAGTAGCACTATAGTAATCATAACAACAACACAGGTCGTACAGGCTTTTTGGAAATCACTGTATTATTAGGTAGGCATCTGTTGTGTTGTGATTATCTTTTAGGTTATTATATCACTAAATAACAGGTGCAAGCAAAGGTGTAAAAAAGTCTGTCCTGTGAAGCTCAAGAGCATGAATGTTTCTGTTCCAGCCCACCCCTCTCATCCTCTGTCTCATTTTCCTCTCTTTGCTATTTCACACATCCTCATGGTGTTAGAGCCCTTGCTTCACACTGCTTCTGCATGCACACCTTGCTTTAACTCACACCTGCATAACCACATGAGTGTCTCATGTTGTGTGGGTGAGCTGACATTCAAGCATGAGCCATTGGTGTCAACAGTTAGTGTGCTGGCGGTGGGGGGGGGGTCTGAAGAGTCAACGTTCTCTGGCCCACCTTGGTTCACAGGGAGGTCACACACACCAGGCGGTGAGTTGGACTGACTTATGAGTGAGAAGAAACTTCTGAGGTAAGCACATTTCTCCACGCAGTAATTGAATTGTGCCAAGGTGATGGTGCTACAACTCAGTTATGAGTTTGGTGAGCTGCACTAAACTCACTATTAGTCACAAGCTGTTGTCTACTTGGCGGGAGTTTTTCTTCCTCTCTGCGCACTTGCGCATCATCAGTTTTAGGTCATGCTGACAGCTTAAGAAGATTAATGCAGTATTGGTTAAAGGGGGTGAGAGAGTTCGGAGGGTGCACTGTGGATGTCTTCACCCTTCCTCTCTCTCATTGCTGTAATACTCTGTTCAACTGTGAGCCAAGCACACATAGGTCTCTACTTTTTAGTAATCATCCTCTAACAGACCCTAACCCTCAACGTTAACTGTGCTGGCACCCGCTGACACAGATGCTGCAGGGACATGTGTCACATAAACACTTCTTACATGGGACAGGAGCACACCCTTAAACCAACTCTATCAACAATGGCTATACCATCTTGACACTTTTATTTAAAGCTCACAATATTTAATGTTGTCTACCTCAGCACATGCTGTAGCTCTGCGTGAACATTCTGGTCCATTCTGATGATATCAACCTGCAATAACTGCTCCATGATTCAAAGGCAAATGTGCTGCACAATTGTTAACATGCCATAAATGAGATGTTTCATTCCCAGCCACGATCCACCGTTTGAATGATTACTGACATAAAATCAAAGCTCGCTACATAAAAGCAAAACTAACTATGGATTATTACAGCCACTACCTGGAGCCCATCATGTACAAATCATTTCCAATTTGCTGAATGTGGAGCATATTGGTATTGGGTTAGTGTTTTGAATGTATTCCCTTGATATGTTAAAGATATCTAACATATTTCTCCAATTTTAATCATGCTAGAATGCAACAATATATAGTAATGCATATAGTAAAGTAAGTTTATTTTATTGTACAATCCAGTTACAAAAATAGCATTTACAGGCTTGAATTCAATATGGCAAGGGGAAAAACAGCTAAAAACTAAATATGCAAAAGCCCATCTGAAATATTCTGACTCACTTATTCTGGAAAAGAGCATCAGCTATGCCTGAAATGTAAATGTAATGCCATGAAAATGAATATCGTTTTGCACAGCGATGTATAACAATGATGCTGGTTTACTCTAAAAGTTCATATCTGATTACTTTTTTAGGTGTGTTGCAGAAAACCTCCACACTAGATCCAATAAAAGGGCACCCTGGGATTCATCTGTACAGTGTCCCCAGCTGAGCATCTGATGGTTATGTAAGACTAAGTGTGACACATAGACACACGTGAACACACAGGCACACACACCATGCTCATATGCACACACAAGTGCCTCCGTGTTATAATGAGACTCAGACAGAAGACACAAACAAGCTGTGGCAGCAGACAAACAACACTTTCTCACACGTCCCTCATCTCCTGTTCTCTCACATCACTCCATCTTTACTTCCTCTCACCACTCTGAAGGACGCATCAGACACGAACTCCCACAGAATAGAAGCTTCTTCTAATTTCAGCCATTTTATGCGTCAGTGTCTTTGTGTGGTGTGCTGGTGCACCTATACGTGGGCTTCTTGTGATGTGAGGTCATTTTTGGCTTTTCCCTATTTGTTCTAGGGCTAATTTAGGAACATAGTCAGCGCTTGGATTTAGCATCAGTAAAAATGGATCAGGATGGAATTCATTAAATGGAAGTCCTGGAAATGTCTGTGGATGTGTGTGTGTGTGTGTGTGTGTGTGTGTGTGTGTGTGTGTGTGTGTGTGTGTGTGTGTGTGTGTGTGTGTGTGTGTCAATTTATGAGCTCCCAAAAAAACCCACAGATGAATGTATACAAT
Source organism: Lepomis macrochirus (assembly GCA_024633595.2). NCBI lineage: Eukaryota > Metazoa > Chordata > Actinopteri > Centrarchiformes > Centrarchidae > Lepomis > Lepomis macrochirus. The sequence continues at coordinate 15,844,229 of JALXJV020000021.1, read as the reverse complement.
GGACAAAAGTAGGGCTGCAAGTAATAACTATTTTTGTTACTGATTAACCTGTTATTTTTTTATTTATGAATAATTTAGCTGATGAAAATCAGAAAACCTGAAAAAAAACCTTGAAAAGCCCAAAGTCCAGCCCAAAGGGAATTCCCATCTCCCACAAAAAGCAGTGCTCTGAACTGCCTTAATGCGCCTCATACAACGCTCGCCAAGCAGCTAGTCCGACATGCCCTCAAAAACACCGGTGGAAAATCACTGAGCTGCAGCACACACCTCTCCTCTCTCTTACACTAGCCACCCTCCAGGCAGTCAGTGGACATAAAATTGTTACTGTGATGTAGAGACAGAGTACAGTTATAACTTTATGGATGAAAAATATGTTTGTTACAGATTAATAACTCACCACTCTGAAACTCTTGCTCCAGTCTTTGCTAAGCTGGTAAGGGGTTACACACCTGAACCGAAACCACATTTACAGGCTTCTTTCTGACCCACGCTTCTCTGTTTCTGAGTGGATTGTAGTTCTTAACTAGGAACTGTGCATGTGCAACTCACAACAAAGATCCTGTAGAGGCAAGATGTATCACTCCATAGCTCCACTAAGCCTTCAACACACAGGGTGAAAAGAGGAGCTGCAGTAATGTGCAGTATGACAAAACTATGGTATTTTTTGAAAATAAAACTATATAAACCTGTTCTAGTACAACCCCTAAATAAGATTTTGAACGTGAAAATGAGCATAATCCTACCTCTTTAAACTTAGCAATAAAAAAACCAAGCAAATCGTCATAAGAGCAACTGAACAAGAAAAGATTTGCATTTTTTCTTAGTGAATAAAAACAATTTTTCAAATATGAAACTTGTTGACTTATTATCTGCCAGCGGAGTAACAGATTGATTAATCAACTGATTATTTCACCACTAGACAGAGACACAGGACATAAATAATGCAAACTAAAGACAAGATGAAAGACTGCGCTCAGTTGACAGTTTTTTTAAGTACACCCAGCTAAAAGTAATGCAGTCCAATACAAGAGTCCTGCAATGAATCTTACCATTCATGAAAGTTATAATGTTAATTTCTGAGCTTGTAGTTTGTGCTGGTGTTGATTTGTGTTAGGTTATACAGACAGGTGTTTCTAAAACAAACAATGAAAATTATAACCTTTATGAAAATAGGATTTATTGCAGGATTGTTGTATTAGACTGCAATTGTTTTAACTGGGTGTGCCTAATAAACAGGCAATTGAGTGTATATGCAAATAGCTTTTTGTCTTGATAGTAACTAAGTTAAAAGTGGCCATAAAACTACAAAGCAGCTGCAGTCAAGTTTCATTTGCATGGAGTTTATCTCCTCTAAACAATAAAAATGTGATCACTAGAGTCAAACGATGTGGAAGCTTTACTCTGTTTTCACCTGGTCAGTCTGCCTGTAAGAACAGTTCAGCTGGTCATGTGTGTTTTGTGCACTTGTATCAAGTGTGTATCATTTTAACAACGCTCTAACTCCAAGTGTAAGCACCAGTCAGAGGCAGATGGGCTCGTTAATGCAGTGATGTAGTTATGTAAGACCTGCTACTGCTGCTCCTGTCTGTCTATACTGCAGTACAGAGAGGGGGAGAGAAAATGTAAAAGAGCGCTTGTGAGTAAGTCAGTATGTGTGTGTCTGTATGTGTCTGATTGAATGATTATGTATGTGCAGACACACACACACACGTTTAGGCGTGTGTATAGGAACACTGTGGGGACAGACGGGAGTGATGTGGTAAATCAGGAGGAATTGACTTGTTGTCCTGGGTTTGATGAACTCTTCTCCCTCTTTAACCCATCTCCTTCAATTCCCCACATGCTGGGTAACAGCCAATACTGACTCTAAACACTTTACTGCACAAAGGTAGCAGGAAAGGAGAGCGAGAAAGAAATGCAGAGAGCCCCAGAAGCCAAGGGAACAAATGAAGAAGAAAGGTTGTAAGGGAGTTTTTGTACATGCATTTGAGATTTTTTGCAGGGGTAGACAAAACACCGTAAATAATAAATGAACAATTCCTTTTAACTATGAAGTATCTCAATCACAAGAGCACTTCTTCAGTGTGAATGCATCATGTGAGGTTGAATGTCAATGTAAATCATTTGTCAAAAATACAAGAGCTATGATCTGAGCATTTTAAATACAGGACAAAATCAGGACAAAGGGGATCCATTTTTATAAAATAACAAAAATAACACTGCTAGATTATTTAATATTAATATTTAATATGTCAGTAAAACTGTCAAAAATAAAATCATCATATGGTGAACATAGTCAAAATGCATTCACTATAGAGATGGCAGATCAACAACAAGTCATATAAATCAGGCATCAGATCAAAAGACAAATGGGTCTTTGTGGAAGGCAATGACAATGTATGGTTATGCACAAAAAAATAACTCAGGGTTTGGTTCTTACTGTTTTCATAGTCAAAGAAGAACCACATTCCTCAGCAAGGATTGCAGCCATGATTAAAAGATTTTGAAGATTATCTGTTCTTAGGAATCTCAAAGTCACACACATTGATGACGTAGCCATCCAATGTTATCTTAAGCAATGTGTGCTTGACCTATGTGACTGGCCAATGCACTGCTTGGCATTCCCACAGAGGGGTCCCACTCAAATGAATGAGGGAGAGAATAAGGAACATAGACCAATGCATATGAACAGACAACTAATACTGTTGTTGTTTTTTAGTGAGGACAGTCTCAAGATACTGTCTTATCTCAGGGGAACGACAGTGTCAGGTTGAAACTAAACAACAGGGATGTGATGGAGAGTACAGAGTGTGTTTGTGAATGCTAACTGTCATCCAAACTAGCTTTCTGAAGTTCAAATTATTACGCATGGAGGGTTTCTGTTATTTTGTCTGCCCCCTGCAAACACCAGGGATGAAGCTCAGATCCCGACTCAAATCCCATGCAGCAACTTGCATGTGATAGCAGGGCTGCTGCAGTATGAACCAGTTTCGGGAGGCATGTTAAATACCTTATCGTATTTACTTTTTCTCTCTACAAGTTCTGTTTCCATGGTAATATCCATGAAAAATCCATTTATTTTTGTTTGCAGGGTTGTTTGTAATCAGGAGAAGAAGATGGACATCAAGAGCTTATCTAGAATAAAACCTGGAATAGGAGTTGTACTGTTAAGTACACGCATGTAACATGTTATAGATAATGTGTGAGCACTTCAGATAAAGTGCCGCATATCAGAATCACTGCATGTGGAAGAAAAAAATAATAAAATACGACAAGATAAAAAAAGGAGACAGCAGCAGAGTGAAGAAGGGGAAAAGAGAGGGAGTGAAAGGATGGATTTGGCCGTGTGATCTGCCGTGAGGAAAGCAGCAAGCCCATGCTGCTAAGAGCTGTGGACCCCAAACGCCTTATCGGAAACCAAAACAGCTATCAATTATTCAGCAGGTACAGAGCGAACCAGCAACAGAGGAGAAGACATGGGAGGAGAGGAGATTTGAGGGAAGAGGGGGGATAGAGGAGATATATCCTGCATGGGAGTTAGACACAATGGATTTGAATTTTTGTTTTGTTTTGTTTTGGTAATGTGTTCAGTGCTATGTGGTGTGTGTAGTCATCGATAATGCAGCCATTACTTTTTGATAAATGCATTAGCAACAATGAACAAATATGGGACTTTAAGCCCAGTGCCAGTTAATTGACAGTCATGTGCAGGTTGATATTGATGGCTTTAGTTTAAAGTAATAGTTCAAAATTTGGGGAAATTTGGGGGGAAATTCAATTCATGGCATTCTTTCTGAGAGTGAGGTGAAAATATCAATCTGTTCTGTCCAAAGTGAAAGAAATGAGCCTTACATGGCCTAAAGCTCATAAATTAACATGTTGCATCTCATTTGTTTAACAACTTGTGGTTTTAGGGGGAGTTACATGTTGGATTGTTCATTAAGAAATAGATCAAACATTCAATTCCCCGTGCAGTCACTAATTCCTTGACCACCTATGTTAGCCTATGTTAGATTTTCACGGCTAAACTAATGTTAGGTTGCTATTGCTCTTTTTTTCACTGTGCGTGGAAGAGCTGCTCACTTTCGCAAAACGATTATCATTCACTTTACACAATTTTGGCAGCTCTTCCAAGCAGAGTGTAAAAAAGAGCCATAAGGACATAACGTTAGCTAAGCTGTGAAAATCAGGCAAATGTTGTTCATCTCAGGGCTTCCAATACACACGCTTAGCATAGATGTTTGACGCTAAAGGTACCCTTCCCACAGCATCTGTGGGAGACGTTCTTGGGTGTCTTGTACAGACCGTAGGTGCTAGCTAAAAGTGTTAAAGGTGTTGACAGCCCCCCCGAAGCCCCCTACCCTTACTATAACCATCAAAAATGTTAGTGCCTAAACCTAAGTCACTGACTTTAAGCATGTCAACCGGCTAACGGACATGGCATAGCAAACGGTGGTGTTTCATACAGAAGCTGAAGGGTACCTTTAGTGTAAAATAATTACGGTTTGTCACGCTGTCTGAAAGCATCAGTAATGACGTACTGAGATGAGAACGCATTGTAATGATACTTCAGTGACTAACTAAACTAAACATTAAATACAAAAACAAATGGTAAATGCAATCAACAATACATAAAAAGCTAACTTAAAAGTGAATGGTAACATTATTGTAGAGTTGACAGGCAGTAAACCTGCAGTTTGTAAAACAGATTTCAGTCAGAACTTTCAGTCAAAACTTCATCAAATATTTGCTGGTAGTGGTTAAGTCTGGTGTTGTGGGACCCCCCTGTCTCTCCACGTGCCTACGTGGAAAGCCTGAGGAAGAGGGAACAGCAGCAAAGACGCAAAGACACCCCCAACCCCAGTGTACAGAACAGCGCCTTGTATGACTTTGTGAGTGAATGCTAAGAGGAAATCAGCTGAGCCATCATCTGGTGTGGACTTGACATGACGATGGCTCCCATCAGCTGATGCACAATGATAGTGAGCTTATATAGGCTATGTCACACTGCATAGTGTAAGTGCGGCATTGCCATTTTTACATTTCTATGTACTGTATGTACAACTTAAACAAAGTGGATACAACCTGTTCTTTATTGATCTTTATAGGTGTTTATGGGTAGGCATTTTTTTAAACTGTGGACAGAGTCGGCTAGCCAGCCTCCAGCTTTAATACTAAGCTAAGCAACACCATAGCTCTGCACTTACTGCACAGACTTGGGATTTATCTTCTCAACTCACTCTCAGAAAGATAGCAAATACACCTATTATCAAAAATGTCTATTCCTTACATTTTAAGTTTATGGCATATGAGATAAGACATGCCAGCATTTACATGAATCATAGTGGCTCATTCATATAAGTCAGCAAAGAACGACGCTGCTGCAAACTACTGATATGACCAACTGTCTCTCCCTCTGGAGACATGAAAATACCAAAGTTCTTGGGCCAGAGGGGAGAAAGGGAAAATCAGCCTGAAACAAACACAATCAGCTTGTGTCAGCTCAGTTTTCTTTCTCTCATTCATTCTTTGTGCATTCCTTTCTCCTGCAGGTGAAGTCTATTTCCAAATAATTGCTCATTTTCTTCCTGTGTCCATCTTTCTGTCTCTGTCTCACACTTTCTCTCTCTGCCTTTCCTCTCTTTCTACATGTCTGCATCAGCATCTGCTTGGTATACAGAAGAACTACTCTAGTCTTCCAACTCTAACATTAACACTACACACAGACACACACACACAAAATCCTAATGATCAGCATGTTCTTGCTATGTGATCACATGCATTTATATCCCTTTCGTCGAAAAACCTCCTCACACTCATGTATGCAGACACACCCATCTCACTGTCACACACACACACACTCACACTCACACACACACACACGTACAGTACATACACAACTAGTCCTAGCTGTTGCTAAGTAAACCTGCAATCAGAGGCCTCCGCAGGGCTCCTGTTAGAGAGTAATGTCTCATTTGATTGGGCACTCTATTCACACAGGACCTTCATGCTGTGTGCAGCCGGCTCTCAAGGTTAACCGCAGAGATTCATAAGCAAATTATTGCACCCTATTTACCAACAATTCAGCAGTAACTTTACTGCAGTGGCAATTAAACAAGTAGTATGAGTCTAATTAGAGGAAATTGATGCATAAACCTTTCCTACCTTGTTCATGTTGCTGTGCAAGCCGCTTTACCACTTTTTTGAACAATGTAAAATTGTGCAGAGTAATGTTTCCTTTGCTATAGATGGCTCCACTAAAGAAGACTTATTATACTGCATTTGCAGTCCTATATTGTATTTCTGTGACTCCTGCATGACAGCTTTGCATAATTCAAAGAAATTCAAAATTCAAAGAACATAATAAACTTTTTCTTCCTGTTGGCCTACATTTCAGCCTCTGTATGAAAGAAGCTGTAGATTCTCCTGTCTCTTTAAGGTCCCCTCTCTCAAGGCCCACTGTCTTCTGATTGGCCAAGACCTGAAACATGTTACCAGGCTGTTGTTGCCGCTGAGCGGTACAGACAGACTGAGCCTAGCTGTGGAGAGCAAATGACCATATATGGAATAGGCTGCATCTAGCTCCCTGCTTCGTCAAACGGAGCCATTGGTAGAAAAAGCTGTTGAAAACAGAGCATTCAGAACAGGAGGAAATCTGAGGTTTTGACTCACAGGGGTTTATTGTAAATACTTTCAACTCATTATCTGAAGCTTTGGTCATGTTTAACATGAGCATCAAACATTGTAAAACTGTAAGTCAAAGCATTATAGGTCTTCTTTAACTTGCACTGTGCACCTAGTGAAAAATACTGAAAGTGCAAAACAGTATGTTTGTACACAAAGATAAATGTGTGATAGAGCTTTGTTTGGCTAAAAAGTTGGAATAAAACGCCACAGGACCATTGTGAAATGCCATTTCATGCTCTGTACTGCATAATTTGTAGCACTTGGTGTTTGTTTACTTAGCATCAAAACAATTCCTACTCATTAAGTGTTTCATTTTTCTTTTGCATTGTGTTTGTGAAAGTTCACCAGTTTAGAAGCTCAGAGCTGTAAAACATCCGTCCCTGTAATTATTTTAACACATTTCAACACGGTGTATTGATTGTAAATGCTACACACGTTCCAGAAAATTGTTGTGCAACGTAATGATAAAATATAATTCAGCAGGCAGACCACACTGAGCACAGGGTACAGCGAAAGAAAGACGGAGTCTGTGAGTGACCTTGGAGTCAGGCAGGAGGAGCGGTTGCAGAGGTCATTGATATGCACAGCCATCGCACGGACGCTCACTGTGTGTGGTGGTGTGTGTGGTGATGCGTTTCATCCTGTTCTCCGCTGTGACTTGCATTAGAGATGTAATTGATTATCATATGAATTCCATTCCAGTCATCAAATCCCAAGATGATTTAGTTCTCTAATATTATATATCCACTGAATTCTCACAAAGTACCACATTCCCCATATTGTGTCCCTCGGTCTAATCTGTAAAATCTGACTGCCTCAAGATAGCAGCACCGCAAGAGCAAATTTGGATCAATCTCAGGACTCAATTATCCCACCATTTGGTGCTTCACGACCCGAATAAACATTTTGTCACTAATCCATATGTTATTATCATCCACCAAGGCTATCATAGACGCAAGTAAACACACACATACACACACAGCAACACAAAACAGCAACAGCAGCTTCTAATTGTTCGACGGTAGATTTGACAATGGCCTGCAGGCAAAATGTACGCATGTGTGCCAACTGTCAGCTCAGAGAGAGAAATTAAGGATGTGACAGTAGTCTCTGTCACGATGCCATCAGATACACTGTATGATGTTTATAACAGTGTCGATCAAATGAAATTCATCCTGCGAGAAAGCACATTTGAGGATGACAAAGTATTTCAACCTCATTAGCATGAATGACTTATATACAGGTCAATATACAGGTCTGCATGAACATACAGTATGTACTGAATATGTTTGGGTTGAAGCTGGACAAAGGGTTCATTCGTTTGGGCTCAAGTTGAGCAGGAACTCCATAATATCGCTGCAAAGTTTCATAATCAGGCTAGACTTTATTCACATTTAGGCCCAGAGAAAGCCATTGGCCCTCGAGCGAGGTTGAGGCTGTAGTCTGAATGAACAGTGACTTGCAATTTTACCATCATATATTGATATTGATCAGTGAATTTCAGTACTGACATTAGTTATATATTATCATGGCTCAAGGTAATATCATAGAACATCTCACTATTTCAGATATTGCAAATTTTCGTGGATTACAGTATATTCTTCGACGGGGACCAAAAGCGAAAGTGAGAGGATGAAATCATATTAAGAAGTAATGAGAAGAAGAGAAGAAGAAATTACCGTGTGCCTTTAGAAGTCCAAGTTCACAATTTAAGTAAGAGTTGGACTTGTTGATGAATATTTGGACACATTTTATGACATTACTCCTCAAAAAATGTCAAACTACCTGGTCACACTGCTTATACCAAATTCAACTTAAAATCATGCTGTTTTCCCTACAAACTTAAGTGTCTTCACACATACACACCAGCATTTCCACAGACACAACATACTGTTATGCAGTGACTGTAATGTTAATGAATTATATAAATCAGATTTTGAAGGAGGAGCACCGGGGGAGGGATGTGAAGTAAAGATATTGGGGGAGGTGAAAGAGACAGGTGAGTCAAAATTTGTACTCCTTTTCGAACTAATAATTTCAAGTTTATGTGAATAAACGTCGATAAAGCCTCTTAGAAATCAGAGAAGAAAAGACCCTCATAATTTGCCAGAACTTGCCTGTGAATAATCACATTTCTGCGTTTTCTTTAGAAACAAACAGGAACTCCTAATGGTATACTTTTTTTAAAAGTTGTAATCCTTAAGATTTTAGTACCGGTTGATTTGGATCTCCTATGCTGCTGGTGGGCCACAAGAACAGCAAGTACGGTTTTATACTACAAGTCACAGAAATGTTTATTTTTTAGTTTTATTTTATTTTATTTTTTTTATATTTTTATTTTATACTGCACACGACATGAATCTGCGAAACACTTGCTACCTCGCTGAGAAGTTGGAGGTGTACAGTCTATTGCCTGTAGCTCTTCATCTAACCCCTAAACTCCACTGACTGCGTCTATGGCGCGTTACGGCTGCCGGAACTAATCGCGGCCATTATTGTCAATGCTTTTGAGTTCACCAGAAAGCGGCCCAGAAGCGGCTCTCCGATCCGCAGAGAATAGGTAGCACGACTAATTTAATCACAAGCTGCGTCAAGCACCACAGAGCAGACTGAACCAGGCAGGAAGTCAGAAACAGACAAATTCAATTTGACAAATTCAAATTTCAAAATAAAACACCCTGTTGAGACTCCCGATAGTAAAACAACAATAAATACGATTAAAATCGACACAAAAAGAAATCATTTAACTATGTAGTATACTTAATCACAGTAGAACCACAAAATGCAAACACTGATTATCGACTAAACAAAATCTAAACATGTCAGCAAAATCAGGCAGGCAAAATGCTCTGATTCTGAAATGCAGCCTGAAGTTGACGGAAAGAAACTGGGTCACAGAGAGCTGTGAAGAAGGACAAATTACAGAAGTAAATATTACAATATATTATATTACAAGTAAATATGTGGGGCAGGCTGAATGCGCCGCTGCTGAAACGCTGCTGGAACGCTTCCAATGGACGCAGGCTATGGACACATCAAAACCGTGGCGCAGCCGTAACGCGGCATAGCTGGAGTCAGATCCCTGTGGCTGCACCTTTTTATTCCATTACTCCCTGAAAACTGGTCCGTTGTCAAATAATGTTGACCATTGTCTTGATTATTATACTCATTTTTGAACAACAATATGCATTGTGTTTTTTAGTGCCAAGGTCACTAATAAACACAATGCATTTCCTCTGAATACTTCATGAGAAATTCAACTCCTGTTTCGCCAGTTAAATGCTTTTAATGTGAAGCTGCAGCAGTAAGAAATGTTTGGTTTGCATTAGCAGTAAAGTACAGCATTTTTCCCAGGAATGTCTCCACCGACACCCAGTTCGTAGTACTGTATAAAGAATGAAGATTGCAATACTAACATAAGTGTGCATAGTGCATTTAAATGCATTAATTTAAATTAAAATATTTGTCATAGTTTGAAAACACTTGGTGTAGATAGAACAGCACATTATATTGTGTTTAAATGATTTATTTTAATTTAATTAACAAATCTGAATGTAGTGTGACGTGATCATTCAAAGTTTAATTAATCAAGAAAAAATAACTGACAAAATGGATTCGACCAACAGAATCCCTATATCTATGGCTTGCTCCATTTCAACCACCAGCAAAGAATATCTCCACAGCTCATTGTTTGCATGGTCTTATTTTAGGTATTAAATCTTTCTATAAACCCTAATACATGAAATTCCAGCAGATATCAGCTTGGTGATTAACAAATCCTCTCAGGAATCTCCCTAGAAAGCCTCAAAATGTATATTATATATGTAAAATCATATATTTTATTCTAAAATAGTAAGCCATAATGGCATCTGATTATGTAGCCACCTTTGAAAGTAGAGTGATAGGGCTGCAACAGAGTATGATGGTACAGTTAGTGCCACTAAAACACTGTCTCACTGTCTATCAAACTGCTTTCAAAGCCCTTTGAACCTTATATTCTTTGAGTTTTGGGCTGTAAGTAGGATAAAACAGTATTTTAAAGATTTCGGCATGGGCTTTAGGAAACTAAAATGGACATTTTATTGACAAACTGATTAATAGAGAAAATATCTGCCAGATTAATCGAGAATAAAAATAATCCTAGTTGAAAACCTAAAAATGCAAGTGCAACTCTGAGTGTGTGCACTTCTACAGACTGTGACAGAGCATAATAAAGTCTTTCGTCTGTGGCTTTGTTATAAAATAGCTTTTCTTTTCATAGCTCATTTTAAGGTTTGGCATGTTTTTTGTTCACAAAGTGTCAAGTGTGTACGTGACTGTGAAAAACTAGATAAAACAAGAGACAAAAGAGTTGGAGACAGAGGCAAAGTCAAGTAAGGGAAACAAATCCAGCTTCAAACAAGCTGGGAAACAAAGCTTCGGCAGCTGCCCAAACCAGGCATCTAGTAGCCAATCAGCCTGCCAGGCCTCTCAGTCTGAGGCTGGCAGCGGGAACTGGCCAAGCAGAGAGATAGAGAAAGAACGAGAGACAGACAAAGAGAGAAAAAGAGATGGAGTTTTCATTACACAAAAACACTTCTCCTCCTTCTCCTCCCTCTCTTGTTTTATACCACCACAGAGCGATACTGTGGGTAAAGGTGACAGACATAGATAACTGTATCTCAGGCAGACTGCACAATTACTCTGAAATGTATTATTGCTACTGACAGCCACATATTTGTAGGAGGAGATACAAAGCAAATGCATCAGCTATCACCACTGTGTGTCATGTGAGTGTGCGTGTGTGTGTATGTGTGTGTGCGCATGTAGGTGGGTGGGTGGGTTCTGAAATTACAGGAAGATTAAAATTAAAGCTTGTCTCCCTCTAGCCAGCAAGCTCTCTGTGTCTCTTTTATGCTCTGTCATACGCAGACACACACACACAATGACAGCACTAATCAGCCCTCTGTCAAGCCCATTAGGTCCCACCCTTAATGGGGAGATTGCCCAGCTTGTGCCCTGAGTCGGGCCAACCAAGTGAGCTAATGGCGTGCATGGATGTTTGTGTGTTGTTTCCCTCCTCTGCGTTGTGCTGCATTGAAATGACAAATGTCAGACTTCCCAATGTCTCTATTTAAAAAATGTTTCTATTATGTTCTCAGTGTTCAGTCAGCTGTGCACTACACTCATCAGAAAGCAGTAGGCTACCCTGACAATCTGCTATTCACTGGAGCCCCACTGTATCTTTTTGGGGGGGATTGGCAGATGAGTCACCACTCCACAAACACTTCTTTTTAAAATGTCTCTCTGTGTGTGATATGTGTGTGTGTGTGTGTGTGTGTGTGTGTGTGTGTTGTTGTGTGTGTGTACTTTCATATTAAGCATTATATTCTCAATTATGACTGAATGAGTGGTATATTTAACTTGTGAAATTGCTTTTTAGGATTTCTTAAAAGTGATGTTAATTGGGCCTCCTCTTTGTCACACACGTGCACGCACATGTGCGCATTAATGCACAGAAATAAGAAGCTTCCAGTGAGATTAGCGCTCCCTTTGAACGCATAAACGGGCAAGGTCATTGTAGTAAAACTTCATACCGTTTCTCACCGCAAACCCGTGTCAGTGTGATAATTAACAATAAGGTGTTCGTTATTATCTTGTCTACTCCTCCACCGGGAGAGCCACCCTCTCCTTTAGTGCAGTCAAAATATCCTGCCATTGGCAGGCGCCTCATTCTATCACGCCAATGTAACCACGCACACAAGCGCGCGCGCTCAAGCTATAGGTTCCTAAACGGGTGAAACTTTTGTACCAAGAAAGCACAATTGTCAACTTTTCCCTAGCAATCACATTCTCACACGCTCTCTTTCTGTTTCCCTCTTTCACACGCACACTGGCACGCGCGCAGCAACAACAGCACCCTCGTGCAGGTAAGTCCCACAAACTGCAGTGCGGCAGCGGTTCGCTATTTTAAGAATCATTTTTACATGAAGTGGATAAATATTTAATTCCCGTTCGTTTCCCGGCCGTCAAAGCAAATAAACGACGGCTGGTAAGTTGTTAAAGCGGCACCGACAGTCTGCGACTCCATTTAGCAAAAAAAAAAAAAACACCACTCCAAAAATTTGTACCAACTCACACACACTCACACATCCACACACACACACACACAAACACGTCGACACCAAAAAAACAGCCCAGCCACACGCGCTCCATATCATCACCAATAAAAACAAGTGAATTCCTCTTACCTCGCCTAAACATATTGGCAGCGGCTGTTTGGACCGTCTAGTAGTGTCTGTGCTGAAGTAGCATCCTTGTGAGCATCCAATCCTGTGCTTCTGTTGACTAAATTGTTATTTTGATTCCCTTTGACCGCTGGCAGGCAAGCTGTCGTCTTGTCTCCTCGTCGGCTGTTGTTTTATCAAGTGAAGACGGCTGGAGGAGGAGAAGGAGGTGGTGGAGGAGGAAGAGGAGGAGGAGGAGAAGGAGAAGGGGTCGGATATAAGGACGAAAATAGAAGGTCCGCCACCGGTAGAAACGAAGTTTTCTCGTCCGCAGTTGTTATGAAAAAGGTGAGGAAAAAACACCTTGTCCCGTCCCAATACACTCAGATGTCTTTTAGTGATATTTCAGCTCACCGCCATCTGGTGTTAGTGAATAAATAACATGCATTCTGACTTTATCTGATGCCGAAATATTAAGAGAAATATGTTGCCAAGAGAGGATTGAAAACTGCCCATAAACCAGAGGAAAGTTCCTTTATGTCTTCATCATCATCATCATCATCATCCTGTCAGGTTGCAGGTCAGAGAGAGTCTAAAATGTGCTGTGTGTGGACCGTCAGTATGAGTCAGTGCCGTCTACTGTCTCTGTTACCGGAGAGCTCCAAGGCAGCCGCTTCAATCCCCCTCCCACAGCGAGATGTGACTGATGAAAGCCAGAGCATCTCTCTCTCTCTCTCTCTCTCTCTCTCTCTCTCTCTTCTTCAAATTCAAGCAGGCTATGCTGTATTGGTATGACAGGCAATAGCCTATATGTTGATGAAGCAGTTAAAGGTTCCCATTAGAATCATCCTTGTGTCATTTCTGGCACCCTCTCACTCTTCCACTCATGTCCAAGTCTCTACCGCTCTTTTATCTCCCTCATTCAATTTAATTTCAACAATTCAGCATGCCTTATGAGCGTGAGTGTTGCATAAACAATATTACCAAAGCGTCAGTTACAATTCAATTACTCCCCTTCCATTCTGATCCCTCTTCTTCTCTGTCTTGCTTTCACACATTTACACTCACTCTCTCCCTCACTGCCTCTCAAATTCAAATTCTAATTTGCTTTATTTAGCATGGCCATAATTAGATTAAGTACAGTATTTCCAAAGTGTACAAGGTTTACAATATAAGTACAATAGTTAAGAATTAGAGAGCAACTGGTCACAAGATGGTGGCCTACACCATAATGAAAGAAAAGAAATTGCTGCAAAGAAATCATAACAAAAAGGAGAGTGAAGTATTTAACAATATAATGTATGGTGCCATCTTAGAATAAATAAGATATAAAAATCAAAACGAGGATTTTTTTAGAAAATCAGTATTGTGTGACATTAACTACATTTACTCATGTAGTTCTTGTACTTAAGTTTGCGTTTGCTTGTACTTTACATCCCATTTCATGCTACGCTATGCTTCTACTTCACCACATTCCACAGAGAAATATTGTACTTTTTATCGCACAACATTTATCTTGTAGCTATAGCTTCTATTTACCTTGCAGATTAAAAGATTTTATATACAAAAGCTGTATGATCATCTTAAAAATTACTGTATTGTTGGATTTAAATACAAGGCACAGTAGTTAAAATGACCCCCACCACTGCCAGATGCAACATTAAAATGTTACTGTAGTTGATGTTAAGTTAAAATGTTATATCATCATTTCACTTTTTGGGGTTTTAGTTTGGTAATGAACTTGGTTAACATGTATTTATAGGGTGTAGTAAAGCAAGAAAAGTTGCTCGGTCTGCACTTCTTATTGTTGACAGCACTGACACCAGCTGTTGTCTCTTGGTTGCCAGGTTTGTCTGTGCCCACAATCTCAATGGCCAGGTTGTGGTCACTCATTCTGAATTTACTTCATGTCTGTCTCAGTTTCCGGTTGCTCACCGTGGGCAGATGGTGTTGCTGCCATTCTGTATTGTCTATTTAGTGCTAAACAGCACTGACGTTTTCTTTGAATTTTTGCAGCACTGGCTGATATACTTTTCTTTTATCTTTGGCTATAATTTGGTTGGTTCAGATTGCACAAGGCTTGTGTTCTCTCAATCTATCATATCTGATGCTTCCATCTGTTCTCCTGTTTTCATCCTAAGTTTAAAATTTAATGAACTTTACTATGAAACTGCCAAAGCAATTACCTGCTGCCAACTCAAATTTGAGTGATGTTGACACCTTGAATCAGGAAATGCTCCTGATTGTGTGTCTGTGTGCATTTGAACGTGTGAGAGAATAGTATAACAAAATTGTTGCAATCATGTGAGGAGTCATGAAAACGAAAGCAAACAGGTTGATGTTGATTAGAGTAATTACAGTTTTTATGTGTTTCTCAAATGGTTTCCCCTTTGGTTGTGGCACGTGCTGATAAATTTAGCTGTCTCTGGGGAGGCTTTTGACTTCAAGGAGGCATTGCATTTTGATTTTGGATGGAAGAGGGATCATTCTCCTTAAATTTCAATATTATTTTTAATAAAGAATTTGGTCCCTTTCTGTATCATATTTGCTACAGCAGAGCCGAAAAGTATTTGTCATCTCATTTTGAGGGCAGAACTGACACATCAAGCCTCCTCTCATGCCCCCCGTCTTTCTGCTCCCTCTCACTTTTTGTTTGTCTCTTGATGAGTGGTTTTATTGTGTTTAAATTGTGACAATAAAGGTTTTAGAGTCCAGCATCTATTCTATTCTCTCCCTCTCTTTACTACTGTTGTGCCACTCTGTTTTCCCTTTTCTCTGTTTCTTCAGAAATGTTCACATATTAGCACTGATGTTTTAAGTGCTCATTACTTACAAACTATACATATAACAACATAGCCTAAACAAATAGATAGTGAATTGTCGTGGTGGAACACAATGTGAATTCAAGTAAACATGTAAATTTGAGTGTGTTATGTGACTGTTCTGTGCATGTGTAGGATTGTGTGTTTGTACATGTACGTGTTTGTGTTGGACTAGATGTGTATATGTGATTGTGTCTGGGAGCGAATGTTTGAGGTGGATGTATCTGTATGAGTGGAGTTGGTAGGTTGGATGTACCAATGCTGCAGTTCATCAGTTAATGTCCATTTCGTCATAAATTGTGACTTTTACCTGGCATTAATCCTGCGTTCATGCCTTCTTTGGACCATCCATCAAGTCTTCTCGATCACTTAATATTTACATATGCATTGTCTTTTCATAGATTGTATGCAGACACAAACCATGAAAGCAGAAAAGCAAGAACAATAATGAAAAACACACTGAGACTATTGGTCTAGGACATGTGTACCTTTTCAGCCACACTCCCACTTCTATTCATGGCAGTTCTCTACCTGTCCCCCAGATGCCCTCAGACTTTTCCACTCGCCCCAGTCACCTGACTTCCTCATCCACCTGCTAACCTGTTTCCACTTTCCCTCACCAGCCCTGCAGTACATACAGTAACTGGTCTGGTTTCCACCAATTCCCTGCCAGGCCTGTCTCCAATCACACAAGTTTCCATGTTGCAAAGTCGCCATGTTTTTTATGTTCAGATTCCTACCACTTTTCCTTGACATTGAAGAAAAACGTCACATATAGGGCACATTCATTTAACCAAACAAATGTGGTTGGAATGTTTAAATGAATAATGAAAAAATCAATATACAGGTAGAAGAAGTTGAGCCATTTAAATAATAATTAAATAAAAATAAAGAATTGAGCAAGGAGTTTCCTGGTATGGTTGCTTTGATCTTTTTTATACATTTTTTAAGTAGAGAAAATTATTTTTTTAAATTCCACAATGTTGGGGGGTTCAGTGAATTTATGTAGGTCTATATAGTAGTTTGTTATGATGATAACATTGTTAATTAGAAATTCACAATGCTTTTTTTCAAGATTCCTCCTAACTGGATCGATTTGAACATAAATCTCTACTGGTGGTTTTGGAGCTCAGCTAATCATACAATGATTTCCATACTTTATTAGATAGCATCACAAGCATAAAATAAATGCTCTGTTATTTCTACATTGAAGTGGACCTGCTGTGGTGAAACTACATTGGTGCATCGCTATAAATGTTGGTGCTACAAGGAACTGTGGGATGGCATTACCTCCTTTTCTTTGGGAAAGGACAAGGGGGTAAGCCAGAGATCGAACAGTGAAGCCAACCATAGCCTGCATGGGATCCATGTAGGCCAAAAATGACATCAAAACCCTGCGACACCCTGTCGCACATGAGAGATGTAACCGTATTGCTTAGATTATAGCTCTCTATGAATCTTAAAAAAAAAATTTGGCCATCAATGCGTTGATGTTTTGCAGAAGAACCTTGTAGGTGGGCTAATAAACAGTGATGAAGTGATGATAAACCAAGTCAAACACACTGAACCAGAAGATGTTCGTTTGTGCAGCCCTGCAGCTACCAGAACTGTGTTTTTTTCTGCCTATGCTCTACGTCATTAAACACGGTTATGCAGCGCGATCAAGCACAGTAGACGTTGGTGCCAACAGGAAGTAGCCCTGTAGTAGTATTTGACAGGACCAAAACTGGTTTCACTGCGCTCCATTCAGTTATCCAGTAATATACTGTCTGTGGTAAAGGATGGTCTAGTGTACACTATGCTAAATGAGGTAAGAAAGAAAGCATTGGACCACCTTTCCTAGCTTTTAGAGAATTCGACCAGCTCTTGTCATGGATGCCACTTATATGCTTCCGAGTAACTTCACTCAGTTAGGAACCTTGCTAAGCAAAAAAACTATTAGTCTGGTGATAGCTGTAAATGTAAAAACACTAATGACAACAATATACTGGATCAAAAATTATAGATAAAACATCTGCTTCTGTTCACCAGGACAAAATAGAACTTGAATGAACCTTTACACTGATCAATACTATTAAACTGTAGCTGACCATACAAATCATTTTTCAGAATACAAACATGTTATTATTAAAATCAGTACAATTGTTCCTATGCACACATCCATCCACCCAGGTGTTTTCAGTTACCCTGGCTGATTAGACCTCTAGTCAGGTGGAGGTTGGGTGGAGATTAAAGATCAAATAATGATAATTACATCTCAGATGGGAATTACGTGATGTCTGTCAACTTTGTGTCCCAATAAGAATTATAACGGCGTACGCAGGTCTGCATTAACAACCACCTACTAGGTGCAACAAAAACAACTGGAGAGTGAGGGACATGTCAATCAACCACACTCCCACACAGTCTTAAAGAGAGGAAAAGAGCTAATCAGGCAACATGAAGATCTGTGTGGGTGGCGTGTGGGTGTGTGTCAGAGCCCCACACTCTCTATTCTACCCTTCCCCTCTTTCACTGTTTTCTTTAAAGAATAATTTTGGTATTTTTAAACATAGGCATTATTTTCCCATATTTTGGTGTCAAAATAAATAGTAGGTACAAAAAGTTTTGGAATCTGTGCAGTAGGTAGCAGTAGCACCTGTGAACCAGCTAAAGTGGCTGCAACAAATTCTTTCAGGGCAATAATGCCCATCAAAATTACTTCCACAAAAAGGACTTTTTGCCACTGACAGGCTCAGACTGTTATATGAGATGTCTAACAACGTCATGGAAAGGATCCCTACAACTCCCAGTGACAACTTTTGTTTTTAACAAGAAACTGAAGTCAGGTGAGTTTTGGCAGAAAGACACTGGTGGAGACATGAGTCATGTGTTGGAGTAATGTTTTAAAGTCTTGCTAGCATCTCTATGTACACAACAGACTCCTTCTAGCCATCTACTGCAGGGATTCTAAAACTTTAGGTTAAAACAATGCAGAAATTATCCTTTAATGTTATATTTCATTCTGTATCTCACCTGTGTCCACTGTCAGACATTTAAGTTAATTTGGAAATCATTTCTCTATGTGTGGATAGAGCTGAGCTTCGTTGGTAACAGCAGATTGATGTTTGTGTCCTAAATAAAACAGACTTCATTCAGAGTGATTTGGCCACAATGAACATGTAGTTTCTCAATATGGCAGAATGATACTATAGTAAATGTTAAACACACATCTTTATAAAATCAGAATGAACTGGCACATGAAAACAGTCTGCTCCTAAATGGAAATCATGAGTGTTAATTCAAATCTGAGATATCAAAATAAACACTTACGCTGTGCTTGTATCAGTCCATGCCATCAGATTTAATTTAACTTTGCCCTAGAGCCAAATTAGCTCTAAATGGACAAACAACTCTGCAATCAACAAAAAAATATTGTTACAGGAAGATATTATACTAGCAAATTTACTGTTTTGGAGTGTAACAGTATTTTGTTTTATTTTCGTTTGAGCTCACCACAGAGTTAATTGATTGCATTTAATGAAACAACCTTAAAATTTTAGGGGAAATTAATCTTGAGTTTAGGTCAAGAGACCCTCAGCT
Organism: Lepomis macrochirus; assembly: GCA_024633595.2. NCBI lineage: Eukaryota > Metazoa > Chordata > Actinopteri > Centrarchiformes > Centrarchidae > Lepomis > Lepomis macrochirus. Next base: position 15,824,932 of record JALXJV020000021.1, on the reverse strand, counting down.
TTTCACATTTTAAGCTTGAAATTTCAAGTATTTATTAGTGTACAAGAAGAGGAATATACTTCATTTAATTTTTGTGTAGTGCTGCAGCCAATTCCCCAGTGCTCCAGTCGATTCTCAAACCTCATTAAGTCGGGGCTCTGTTTATTTTATAGCTCTCATGAATTGTTGTTTCTTTGAACATTTTAAATGTAACACTATTGTAAATGACAAGTTAAAGCATGCAAGAGTATTATAAGCACTCTCAAATAAGCATGGGTCAAACATGTAAAGATCCACAAAGATCCACATGAGACATTTATTTTGATTTTGCTATAGTGAAATAAATATGTATATTAATTGTATAATTGACCTAATAAAATATGTTCTGTGTTCCCCTAATTATAATAAATCTCTGGAATAATTTTCCGCATTATACAGCCATAAAAAGACTGATTGTGTGTAAAGTCTAAATCCCATGTGTCCAGGTTATAATGTTATACAAGTTCGGCAGCTCATCATGAGCCAATGGGGAAGTGAAAGTGATTTGTATGGGTACGGAATACTTGGCTTAATACATCAATTTTATACTTAAAAGTAAAGTGCTTTTGGGTCCGTTAATAATAGAATAAATATGCATATTTTAATGAAATTAAGATGATGACAGAATTGAATATTTACTTGAGTAATGTAATATCTAATATCTGATATATAGTCTTCAGTACTTTATTCATATAGTCCAGTACATTAACACTAATACTGATATAGTTTTTCTCAATTGCTTACATACATTTCTTGAAATTATGCCTCTTTTTCTTGAAGCCCCAAACACAAATCCACAACTTCTCACCCAATCCCCCAAATATTCTCAGGTCAAAAGGAAGCTCTCCACTCAAAACCATTCAATCTTGCAGAAAAAACAAACTTTTCACTCAGACAAAGGACACACAAGCCCTCAAAAACACATGCTACAACACAGTTTTACACACTGGTGAGACAAATTAGAAAATAATACTACAAAAACTGGTTATTACTAATGTTGCTTGTGATTCTCCCCCTTTTGACAGAAGAAATAACAAATGCATATATTTGTACTTTTTTTTCCTTAGTGTACTGTCCAGTACAACACACTAAACCACAAATTATTCTGCCCCAGCGTCCTGTCTTTGGTCTGGGACAGGCCAGAGATTCTTGTTCTCCACCTACTACTCCTCCTCCCTCCTCCTCCACCCTCCTCCTGCTCCGCCTTCTACTATTGCTAATCTTCCTCCTATCCATAGACAGTATATTACTGGATGAAGCCACACCGCTGATTTAAATGGAGAACAGTGAAGCCAGTTTTGGACCAATGAAATACTACTACAGGGCTGCTTCCTGTTGGCACCAGCATCTACTGCGCATGATCACGCAGCATAACCGTGGTTGATGTAGAATAACGTCAGAAACACCATAATTCTGGTAGCTGCATAGCTGCGCCAACAAAAATGGCTCGGTGTGTTTGTCTGACTTGGAGTGTCACTGTTTAATCAGCCCACCTACGAGGCTCGCCTGCCAAACACCAACACAGTGTCACTGATCGCCGAATACATTTTTTAGATTGCCGAGAGTTTATAATCTAAGCCAGGGGTGTCCAAACTTTTTTCAATGAGGGCCACATACAGAAAAATATATGAAGGGCTGGGCCACTCACTACAGGTAAGATATTTTGCCTAACCTCTAGAGTATTCAATTAAGTAATATCAATCAAATGTAAATTGATAATTGAAGATGCTTATCACAACTTTCCATTAATGGTTTTATTTTTTTTGTTACAAAAATGGTAGGCAGTTCTTTCTTAAAACAGCATATATATAACTAAGTATAACACTAGGAAGTACAATACAGTCAAGTGCAAGTTTCATGTGTGGGCCATATTCATTTATAATTTTAGAATTTACTGTGGGCCTATTCAAAACAGACAACGGACCGCAGTTGGCCCGCGGGCCGTAGTTTGGACACCCCTGATCTAAGCAATATGGTTACATCTCTCATGTACAACAGAGTATCACAAGTTTTTGACGTCATTTTTGGACCTACATGGATCTCTACATGCAGGCTTTGGTCGGCCTTACTATCCGATCTCTGGCTTACCCCCTTGCTCCTATTCCGTCTCCTCCTACAACTCATACTGATCTTCCTCCTCCTTCTCTTCTCTGGTGTCCTACACCTCTTCCTTCAGGTTTCTCTGAATCCATTGTTTTCAAAACTGAATGAACTGACTCTGGCTCTTTTATTTGTTATTAAAGGTTCTAATTGGTCGGTTATCAATTTTGACTGTTTGAAAAGTTGCATAAAAACAGTATTCGGCTCCAGAGGGAGACACATGAAATCTGAGAAATTGCCTCAAGTCAGAGTTGGTTGGGGCTGCAGACTACAAGTTTGAAAATGCTGCGTGGTTAGAAAGATGTGAGGTTTACTAGACCTCTGTAGCCTGCTCCTCGAACCTTTAATGTAGCCTCTGAAAGGCTACATTAAAGGTTCTATATGTAGTTTTTCTACTAAAATGAATCCTTTTTTATTGCCTGTGTGTGAAGGGGTTGTAATCTGACATTAAAATGATCCACTTGCCGGGTTTGGCTATTAACTCTGAAGGCAGGTATTCCTATTCCTGTTCGAAGGCTCCGGGTTGGATTTTCCGCGAAATCCAGTGACTGCACGTGCATGCGCGCTCCCGAGATTTTGCACTCAGCAGCGACAACACTGCAACTTACAATATGGAGCCTGCTAACACTAAGACAGACCTGCACCCAGCACAACACAGACCCAGCACAAAACAAAATAGTTTTATCTGCTGAAGCTCGTCGGGCCAAATGTGAATCGGATCGACTTGGACGAAAACACGGAACAACATTGGCAGGGCTTTTGAATCATAGAGATACCTCCGCTTTGTTTTGGGTATAAAAACAGACCCGAAGTTGGCTTTCCTCCTATTGGAAAGCTAAGCTAACATTACTACAAAGCATGTAAAATATATTTTGATTTTGTGCTGCAGTTGGCTCAAGTTAGATAGCGTTAGCTTGCCGGCTAACGCCGAGCAGTTGCTAACGTTGTCCAGTGCAAAGTTATATAGCTTTCACATTAACGTTACTTCACCATCCAATGTGACCCATGTTACTTTCCTCTTTACCACAATGTCAAAGCCTTCAAGAAATGTTCTAATGGTGTGGAGCGATTTGTTTACTATCCCATAGTGACGCAGCCAAGAGCAGCCAGCTAACGCTACAGTAGCTCGGACCCGCCGCTGTTTGTTTTGTAACGTTCAGTTTAGATTTATTGCCTTTTACTGATGGGTACACAGCTTCTCCACCTCTCAGTCGCTGTAACTAACATAACCCACATAATATACAACGCAGAGGAAGAGCCATCCACTAACACTAGTTACAGTAAAGTTACTTACTGCGGTCTGTTATAAAGTGTGACACAATCTTATAACATTCAGTCCAGCTCACTAATGTTACCCGTTTCATTATCATCCATTACATGTAGCTGTGCAGACATTGCTGAGCCTCCGGTGACAGATTCACAGATAGTAAAGATGGTTACTGAAAGCAACAGGCGAGCTAACGATGTAGCACGTCAGCTAAATGCAGTAAATGCACCATGATCATGTAACGAGCGTGGATTAGTTCAACCTGCAGCTGTAACGTTGCAGTGGGAGTTTCCCTGAGTTCCCAACTCTGTCTGTCTATAGCCGCTGTCACTCAGTCTTTTTTCGGGAGTACTGTGCCGATATGTCTCGCTGCGCTGAATGAAGTAACGTTACGGAGCCGGTGTTGATCCCTCTCTGAGACGGGAACCTTGAAGTAACAGAGTCTGAACATGTCTGAGTGAAAAGCCACAGCCTGCGTGCTGGTGTTCCTGCATTTATTGCAGGATTTCTGTATGAAAGCGGTTGTATTTAGGATTCTGCTCGCTCATGAGTTCAAGCGAGTACGCGTACGAGCACACACCTGGTTGCAATCTTAAAACGGCACAGTTAGTGGCCGCTTAAACTACATAATGTGCCTTTAAGTGCTACATGCATAACAGAAGTGTCAGCGGTCAAATTGCATTGTGGGTAATATAGGTGCCAGGTGTTAATAAGGAAGAAGAATGCATGGAATAAAAATACTATATCCCTAGTTTAGCTGCATTGAAGGTTTTGAAGTGTTCAGGTTAAATCTCAGTTTAACACGTATGAGCATGAATTTGTAACTAGTTTTGAAGGCCATCCTTGTCCAATATGCAACTTACAGTGGTGGAAGCTTGAAACCTCCACTGTACAAACACTCAGAATAGACGTTTCAGAAAAGTAGGAAACAACTTTTGAAAAGAACAGTATTAGCATATTCATAGATTCTGAATTTTTCAATGATGGAGAAGGAGTAGATGTAATATTAAGAAGTTTCACCATATTAGACACTAATTGGAATTCAAAGCATAGTGTTTTTAAATGTCTTAAAACATGTCTGGAGGGGGTCTTTAAACATCCACTTCTTGGTACCTGACAGTTCAGTCTGTCAATAAAGTACTTCTCATATAAAAACAAACAGATCATCTCATCCATTTATTCATAACATCCACACCTCCTGTTGACAGCTATTTTCTATCAAAATCAAATCTGCAGTTATGCAACATTATAAAGCGAATAAATTATCTCTGAACCAGGTCTCACTCCTGTGTGTGAAATGTTCTGGCCAAATGTGGTCTTATTCCTGGGTTTGATGTCAACACCGGTCACCCACCATCTGTCCATCCAGATCAAATCATCTGCCAAATTTTGTTTAGTTTATCTACTTAGTGGTAACTCTGGCAGGTAACCAACCATTGTTTGGGGATTGTATTCCATGATTAAAATGGGTTGGAGGATAGAACAATCGAAATCTTAAGTAAATACCAGGAAATATCATATCCTGATCAGACAAGGCTTTTTATACATTCTCTGTTAGAGAAATGTGGCCTTTTGCTCATGAACTACAGTTGCTTTTAGTGCTGTATTATACAGGTGAAAGGGCTCATCTGGTATCCTGTTTCAGATTCCAGTCAACGTCCACAAGTCTCTCAGTTTGTCAGTCTCACACACACCTTTATCTTCAATCAAATTCTATAAATAGGCAGTTTTTTATGCTCCTACTCATCTTTCCTGAGAAAGTTAATGGTAGATAATGTGCCCTGCTCTGTCCTTTTTTCCCAACATGAGTTCAGACGGTTTTCTTGATTTGTTTAATTGCAAACATATTTTCCTCTTGCCCTCCCATGCGTCTTTCCAGCATCCCTGCATCCCTGCTATAAATGACTTGCTTCCCTTCTTGTTATCTGCTCTTGTGAGGCTAATTTCGTTCATGACCAGATGAGCTTTGCCTATTTTCGGTAAGTGCAGTGTAAGTCTCTCCAAAGCGAAATGTATGCAACATCGAGACATTAGTTACTCCTTTCTGTCTTACTCTCTTGTTCACCTTGCAAGGATAGGTCATTCGCAGAGATGATGGACAGGTGATCTGTGCTGGGCTGCTGTGACCTCTATAACCTTTTAGTGACCTTTCACGACCTTCTGACCAGCCGATTAGTGTCCACCTCGTCCCTCTCTGATTAGCCTGAAAATTGAAGCTATTTGGACGACCTTTTCAGCTGAAAGGTCCACTCCCTACTCTGCTTTCTCTTCTACACATAGTTCTTTTCCACTACCTTCATTTGCAGCAGTGCTCAACCACCCCATCCTCCACATACACACACACACACACACACACACACACACACACACACTCTACCTCAAGTAGCCCATCTCCCATCTCCCCTTTTTGCTTCTGAAGGGTAACATGATGAGACTTATCGACCACCATGTTGTTAACCACAGCAAATTTGTAGTTGCGTTCTCCTACATTTCACTGTGTCCTCACTGTGGACTCCATCCTGAGCATGTTCTGCAATTAATGTTCAGTTCCCGCTGCTGCTGTCACTTCATACAAACACAGTCATGTCTTTCCTCGTTTGTAAACCACAATTCCATTATAGAACCGTCACTAATTCCAGAGACCACAAAGAGCCAGTGAGTCACTTTGCCTCACAAAGTGACTCACTGCTAAAGGGGGAAATCGAGACTGACGATTTTTATCAATGAGATGAATAGAAAGGGTGGTCAGACAATATTAAAAGACCACCACTGGAGCTCACAGTGCAGCTTCGTCCTCTGTGGTCAATTGACAGCTCAGTTGGACTTAATTTCAGGTGGGAACAATGCCACAGCAGCAGACAGAAATGTTCAATAGATTATATAAAGCTGTTACTATAGGCTGGATTGTAAACCGTCAGCAGTGCCTGCCCACACACTGCATTTATTCCTCTGAGACTCACCCCAAATGAAGGAGTTATTTTATCTCACCAATCCATATCTTTCACTTGTCCTATCGTTTATCTTTCTCTCCCTGTTGTATTTTATCTCTGTCTATCTTGTTTTACAGGGTTTGGGGAAATGAGATACAGAGAGAGAGAGCGTGAGACAGAGAGAGGAAGACAAAGTGGTGTGTTTACTGTGGAGCTTCCCAGCAATACGCATCTGTTGGTCCCTGTGGGAGAGCCGGTTGGCCTCCACCTTGAGGTGTGCACATACAGACAAACATGCTGGTGCTTACACAGGGAAAAATACACAAGTGATTTAAATTCAGTCATACACATTGTACACTTCAATCTGGAAGGGCTATTGTTACTTAAAGCCTTTAACTAAAGCCTTTTACTTACCACCAGTAAGTAGGTGTCACCAAATCAAATTGAGGACCGAAAATCTTAAACATCGCTACTTTAATTATCTGTCTATATTTACAAAGTCACCTGAAAGTTATGAGTTAACATTTTTCAAGATTGATGATTTGATCCAAAAATGTCACATATAAAACCTTTATTACCTCTAAAAGGAGGGTGTGTTTTCAGTGCTGTTTGCTTATTTGCTGTCTGTCAGCAGGATTACAGAAAAACTAGTGCTTGATTTTCATGAAACTTGGTGGAAGGTTGTAGCATGGGCCACATTCGTTGTGAGATAGGTAATTTGTAACACCCCCGTCTATGACAGAATTAACTGAATTTGTCATGTGTACGCGAACCCATCCTAATTAGAGTGAAGGTTGTGAACCAGACATACAACATCTGCAACCTCAAGCAACACTGTAGAAACAAATGCAGCCGGTATGTAAGAAATAAGCTATCAGGGATGTGATTTTTTGAAATTAGAATTCTGGATTTTCCAACTTGCACAAAATACATAATAAATGCACAGTTGAGATGATGAGGCTTCAGAGAGGCAAATCCATATTTTTACATACTGTCTTTCTATAGTTTTGGAAATGTATCCAATCCTACAAAAAGGCTGCACTTATGAATATGCATATAACAGAAGACTGGACTATTAGCCTCAGACTGCCTTTCTAGTTTTAGTTAAATTTAGCTTATTCCATTTGAATGTTACAGTCATCTAAAGGGTAAGGCTGGCATATACTGTATTTTTGTTATTGTCAACAAATTACATGAAGAGCCAACAGTTCCATTCCACAAGTCCACATGGTCCTACTAAAAATGTTGGTTTTGAAAAAAAGGGTCACAAAGTTTCATTTTAAAAGAAGGTTAAGCCATTTTCTACAACAGACAGGCACTGTGTTTTAGAAAATGTCACTCAAACAGGAGTAAATTCTGAATTTGTTGGGAACAATTTTTTCACCTGTAAATGAATATGAACATGAATATATGTCAAGGTGTGACTTACTAATATGTTTTTAATAGTTTTTGGACTATGGCACAGAGGAATAAGCTTTGTTAGGGTCTGGATAGGCATAATGTAGTCCCAATTGGAATACATTCATTGTTACCATTGTTTGTTTTTTTATATGGGAGTCGTTAACCAGTCGTGCCATGTGAATATTTTTATTAAGAGGATTTTTAATAAATTGATTATATCTGTGTCTATATCTATGTCTTGTGGCAACTTTGGAGGCAAAGATGAACCTCATGCAGACTCATTTTGAGTTTATGTTTGTAATTTCACCATCCTTCCTCTTTTATGTGTACATTCTGTCTACTTTTGTTCTATCCTTTCTGTGGCAACCGGTAAAACACTGCTTGAAGGCCAACAGAGTCACCATTAAAGAGGAAGCTGAAAACAGACTGCTGGACGCAGTTATCTAACTGGTATTAAAACTACAAGAAAACATTTGCGAGCTGAGTACATCACCTGTCACAGAGTGAAGTGCTTTCCTTGCCAAGCGAACATTCTGCTCTTCACTGCGCCACACATTTATTCTACTCATAAACAGAAAATATCACAGACCAGAGCAAACAGCTATAATTCACATAACTCCCATCTCCCTCCAGTAATTAGCCACCCCCACCATGCCCTCCTCTGCAAGTACTTAATATTTCCAGAATGCAGGGCTGTCTCACAAATTGTTTTAAATAGTGCATCTCATCCTCAACATTTTGAGTTTTTAAATGTCATTTTCACTATTCCTAAATAATAAGATAATAGTCTTCACTCAAACATTTTAGTAATAATAAGCTTCATGAATAATTCAAAAGCAGAGAAATATATAAATAATGTTTAATTGAATCCCATGGGGAGAATTACAAGCCAACAATACCATTCAAAACACGTAATAACCTCCCTGATAATTTCTGTTTTCATTGCACATTCTTTTGTTATTTGTCATGATTTTGTAAAACTGATGAACTTGTGAACTGCTACTTTTGATAAACAGTGATATACAGAAATGGCCTTTTTAAAATAATTATACCAAAATGTATTCCCAAAATGGCAGTACATGTTTTGGTGGTGCACCAAATATGTTTGGTACAAGCATTAGTTAATCAAATTTGCATATTTTCTCGTGGATAAGCTGTTAAAATATCCTCTGCTCTTTTTGGTGAATTAAGCAGTGCTTTGTTTCAGCTTTGATCCATATTATTTGTTTAAGGGGTAAGCATTGGAGAGAGTAGTTGTTAGGAAAATCATTAGAGATCTGACAGTGATAGACAAGCGGACATGGAGCTATTCGTGAGAGAGATTTGAAATGTAAACATAAATCTAATGTTCCCTTCAGCCGTTAAAAGACTAGCTTAACATTTTTGTGTCAATTAGCTTAGCATAAAGACTGGAAATGTTTTGAGGTTTTCTTATCTGTGGACAGAGCTAGCAGTCTCCCCTTGCATCCAGTCTTTATGTAAAACTAAGCTAACAATCTCCTGGTTGTAGCTTGATGTTTAACTGACAGAGTGGTATTGACTTTCTCATCTAACTGCTAGCCAGAAAGCAAAGATGCGCATTTCCTAAAATGTCTCAGCCATTTAATTTAACTTGATCCATCATATTATTGACTCCTGAGAGAATACTATGTTTGTCTGTCACTCTGATTCATGTCATTTAGGACATCAACATCAAGTTGATCCTGTAAAGTGGTGAAAATGCAAAAGTCACATTTCTCGCAATTAATCGATAAGTGAAAGGATAATATGGAATAGGGATGAAGTTTAAAAGAGTTGCAGTGAGAAGTACAGTGGTAAGAGAAGTGTGGGGACTTCATATCAAGTGTAATAAGGTGTATGGAGACCCCAAGGAAGAGAGAAAAGTGCTGAGCGAGCAAAAAGTGCAGTTGTATTGACCCAGTGACACCGGCACCAGATCTGTATCAAATTCAATGTAATCAACACTGTGTTTTCTGTACAGTGCACTTTGAATACAGATAGACACCAAGATCACTCCTAGTGGAACCCAGAGAAGGTAGTGGAGTAGAGCTACAACCTCCAGCAGTGAAACTACAGGAAGTCCTTCCTGGCTGAGGAGCGAGTCCTTTGTGCTTCATCTCATTGTCATTCCATACTTTTAATTATTTCTGTTTTAAAGTGAACTGCATTGGCTCTCCTGAAAAAATAAAGTCAGGCAATTCTAGTTCACTCAGACCAGGGGACGAGCCTGTGGGGAGCACTGCAAATGTTTTGACTCATGGCTTTCTGCCCAAAAATGCCATTGTACTGTCTTTAGGTTCAAAAAGATTCAAGAGCTGGTTTTAAGTCTTTGAGACAAGTTCATTTCAAGGGTCAAGTAATTTGACGCAAGTCCAAACTAAGTCACACGCCAAGAATAAGCATTTTTATTTTTCTGAATGTGACATGCAGGAGGACTTGAAAGGCACTATAAAAGTGCAGTCACTTACCATTTGTTTCACCCTGACTAAATATGTTTTCTGCACTGGATAAAGTCAAAATTAGTAATGAACACCAAGTCAACAACATCTCCATTGTATGTAGTCATGTAATGCATGGCCACTCCAAACTTTGCTGCAACAGCAGCTCTGGATAATACAGGAAATATGAACATGTGAACCTTCCTGTCAGGAGTGGCTTTGCCTTCTCCCCCATCCTCATGTTTTTTCTTGTGTTTTCCCATCCCTGCTGTCTTTCTCTGTCTCTGGGCCTTTCTGAAACTAGACCCTCGCCACTTACACTCACAGCGTGAACTCTGGTAAGATTCATCCTTACAGCCAAATTGAGCTCCCTAACCTGCATAGGGTATAAATACAGTGGCCAACTTTCAGACAAACTACCCTCTCCCCGGTGTAAATAAGATCTGACGTTACCACTGCACTCACTGCTATAATATATGTATCAAATACACAACAGTTGTATTAAGATTCAGGATTGATGTTGAGGAAAAGTGTGCTTTTTTACAATAACGAAGCTGAAAGCATTTGTCACTTATTTTGTGTTTGTTCATGAACCAAATTATTTTGGTACTATTGCGAATGTTATAATATGACTTTAGATATTTACGAAAAGGAAATATTATATTCTTTTATGAAAAGATTGATATTCATTGTAAAAGAAAAGCCTATTTGAACCTCTTTATCTTTTTTATAAAACATTAGCCCTACATTCACACACAGTACACTTCAAAATAAATCAAACATTATATTGAAGCATTATATAGTCTGAAGAATTTAAAGCAGTTAAAATGTATAAAGACTTAACTATTTTTATTTAATGCCTTTGTTGCTTGTTACGTTATCCCCCTGTGTATATCTAGTTTTGCCATGTTCTATTATTCCGTCGTTTAATGTTGGCTATTTAGTGAAGATTGCCATATTATTAATAGCACTCAATAAAAACAGCGGTTGTAGGCTATTGTCGAACAGACAAGAGCTTTTTTTTTTTAAAACACAATAAAGCCTAACTTTGGGCTGTGTTGTTAACCTGAGAATGGTGATATGAAATGTTAGTGTAGTTTCAGACTTTAAAAATCCTACATGTTTACCGGCAATGTCATATGCAACTCACATTTGAAAGAAAGGTCCACCATTGTTCAGCAAAGGCAGTTACACACCTTCAACAAGCCAGCATCGGTGTTCACTCGGCATTGAAGGGATTAATAACCCACTGCCACTCCACCTCATTGGTTACAGATGGCACATGTTTGGTTCCTACATGTTGTTTGGTTTTCCATTGTGGAAAAGTTGTACCTGTACCAGAGACTGTAGAAGAAATGGACGCAGTCATCGTGACGTCACCCGTTGGTTTGTGGACTGCTGTTTTGAAGCCTCAAGTTTGGCCGATAGGGCGCCGCCATGTCGAGTTTTTGCAACCAGGAAGTGCCCGGAAGTGACGATACGGCGGAGCTAACGGCCATATGCAGATCGAGCTAGCTTGCTTAGCTAGATGCAACTGTAACTCACATTAATTGTCATTTTAACAGGGCTGATACCTTTGTCTAAATTGTCTAAATTTACACAGTGAGCTACACTCACCTGAGGGTCATCGGCACCCACTTTGTTAAATACCACAGCTCTACATCACTCCCTACGAGTCTGTCAGTTTACCTTCAGTGGTAACATGTGTTCTGGTCCTCTGAGTATTTCTACAACCTTTGTAATTTCCTTCTTGCCTTTTGCTAACATCTTTTTCCTCTGCCTGTCTTCAGTGCAACTCAGCCATGTTTGGAGTCACTGCTTGTCTGTCAGGAAAGAGCCCAAATTCGCTGCAACTTTTCCACGCCAAACTTAAGAACTCCACTCCGTCCTGCCTCGCCTTTCCCCCAGTCCTGTTACCTGTGTTGAAAATAAAACCTGAGTTAGTGAGTTGAACTGAAACCTAACATTATCTCCTCAAGGGAATCAAATATGTCAATGCGTCTTGCACATTTCCATAGGGATTCAGCAAAACATTTGATGGCATATTGGAAGCTACTAGCATCATCTTAGACATGCATGTTTCAACATTTGGTAGTCAGTCAGTCAGTAGTGACGTCTATTCTTCATGGCCTGTCTTTTTGGTGGTCTGGTAAAAATGATAAGAAAATAAAAAATGTAAAATGATGTGTAGCCTAATACTAAAATGAGCAATTGCTTTTGTAATGTGAGTGAGATGGCGCAGTACTGGTTAGAGAGCCTGTCTGGTTACTGAGGTTGTACATGTATAATTCAATTTTACAGCAATGTATAGCAACAGTTATTAATAGTTTTATGGTAACTGTGACAGTTGTGGCTTATTGGTTCAACGAGAGGCACCTGAGTGCTTACTACTTAAAGGATATTAATGGTTTATCAAATCTTATTTTCAGTTTTTTTTCCCACCATTACCTGCAAGAATAACAGCTCATCAACTTACTTGCTGAGATCTGAGAACCCGGCGACATTGCTAAAAAGAAGTTAATTTACTGTTGTATTATGTATTTTTATTCAAGGACCCTTCCTTGTAATGATTATTTTCACAGCCTGGTAACTGTACTTTTAGACATAAAAGCATCTGAATACCTCTTCGAACATTTGATTTAACACACACGCTTGTAATTGTGTACTGTTATCTCTGGTATGAGCGGTGAAAGAAAAAGTAGGTAGAAATATGCTCTATGCGTCTCTCTCTCTCTCTCTCTCTCTCGCTCGTTTTATAACCATCTAACCAAATCTGATAGCAACTAATGAGTGTGATTACTTTAGAAGCTGCTAATAGCTGTGGCTAATCCCCCCTCTGCCCCCTTTCATTTCATCTCACTCCGCTCCTCCTGCATCACTCCACACATCTCTCAGCTTTCTCACTTTGCATGCCAATATTATTAGATGTGTGGTCTTAGAATTTCCCCCCTCCCAATCACCTATTATTCATCACTAATGACAGGAGGTAATGTTGTAAATGTTCTACTTGAAGTTGAATTAGTTGCTCTGTTTGTGTGTGTGTGCATGTACGTGTGTTTGCGTTGCGACAGGAAGTGCGTTAATGTCATCCTGTTCTCTAAATGAGAATAGTACACATGAACCACACCTGAGCTGTGTAGGAGTCAGACTGGCTGACCTATAAATGACAATTTGTCCTGCCACCGCAGCACTGAAAGTGTAGTGTCACTTTGTGGGAACTTTTTCACCTTTTTTGTCAATCTTGAGGAGAAGTCTGTCTTCCTTCTACATTTACATCATCTCTCTTAACTGCAAACAAGCAAAACAGGTCTAGGACACGGAGTTGAAATCACATTGCCTTGCTACAAGTTTTAGATGAGGTTTTCAAAATGAAGGTGAAAAGGTGGTGCTGACAAGAGGTCCCCAGGGCAGCTTGGGTAAATGAGTTGTTATAGAGTTATGTACACTAAAAATGTAAATGTTCTGTCACAGTGGAAGATCGATTGATCTCAAGGTTCTTGGTATTCTTATTAATTGAGATCAGTAGGAGAGTCCCATCTGTGTACACTGATACCAATATTTCTTTTTGAAATATAGTCTATATTATTTTGTGTTAATTAAATTCTTGGAAATGCCATAAGCTCTCGTGGTGCAACATAGTTGATATACATTAATATACCCCATAGAAACCATACTGGGCATACTGTACATTAATACATTATTATATATCAGTTTAATAGTATGTAAGTACTGTATGTGTGTGTTTGGTGTTGGGGGGGTGATAAGGGTGTGAGAGAGGGGATGCAGAGCAATACTTCAAATAGGAAAAGCACAGAGAGTCACATCAAGAAACCTCCCTTCAAGGTTATCACTCTTTCCACGCCTTCTTCCCTTTCTCTCTGTGCATGTTGCACTGTGATAAGGTTAATTAAAGCCACGTAATAAGCAACGGATACATGCGCACACAGCTGTACTGATGCATGTAAAGCGCTGACTTAACCTGCACCTACTGTACTAGCTGAACTTGTTAAGACAGGAAATACCATAGAGATGAACTGCAACTCTCACTCTCAAATAAAAAAATGTCAAACTGAGATACTCAAAGTTTCCATTTTATTCTAGACCTATGAAGTGATTCGTTCTCAAATGAAAAAGGACACAGAGTTGAGTCAACTATGCAAAGCAAAGACATCCCATGCATTTAAACATCCTGGCATGTTGTTACTTTATTTGTGTTGTGGGAGAAAGCATGGGTGTGTATATGCACAAGGACACACACTAATTGCAAATGCATACAGAAGTGGTGTGTAGGTGCATATTGTAGATCAGGAGCAGCATGTGTCCAGTTATTGTTCTGATATAGTTTCCTTCCTGGTGTTGGCTTGTATTAGTTTTGCCCCTTTGTCTGACTTGTTTTTCTTAGACACACACATAGACACACTTTAAACCTCCGTACCTTCCTCCCTTCTTGCTCCCATTTCTCTGATTCGCGGCAGGAATATTATAATACCTCTGTTCCTCATAAATCACTCTGACAGGGAAGGGCCATATTACGCAGGAGTGTAGGAACTCCCCACTTTCTTACTTCTTCCCTACCTTTTTATCATACCCCCTCTTATTTGCACTCGCTTTTTCTCTCTGCCTCCCTCGGGGATTGGCACATGGCTCCTCATCAACGCAGGAGAACGTCAACACAAGCCTTGTCCCCTGGGTGTGTTTTTTAACTCTCCCTAATTGGCATGTGCATCACGACGCAACAGTAGACCTGTGCGCGCTTTCACAGCAACAAAAGACCTTTAGTAAGCCTAACTAGCACAGCCTATATGTGACACCTATCCAAAACTAGTGTCATATCCTTAAAGATGAAAAAAATTGAAAAGAAAACACTCTCAGAGAAACTGAGAGGAGACAGAGGAAGTGGGGGAAAAACTCTCATTTAGAGCTGCCTGCCTTGAAGCAGGTCCATATGCCTCACCTTGGTGTCACTCCTGCCTAGCTACCAGGTCCCAGCTGGGCTCTTTGATAACCTGTAGATGCTAACAAGACTCTGGGTACCTGGAAGATGCACCTGGCTGGTCGTTGATGTCTCTTTTACAACACACAAGCATTAACTATTCATTCTTACCATTTGAAGCCTGTTGATAATAAATATAAACACTTGAATAATATAGAGACATACAATGATGAAAATTATAAACACAACACTTTTGTTTTTGCCCCCATTCATCATAAGCTGAACTCAAAGATGTAACACTTTCTCTATGTACACAAAAGGCTTATTTCTGTCATATATTGTTCACAAATCTGTGTCAGTGAGCACTTCTCCTTTGCCGCGATAATCCATCACCTCACAGATGTGGCATATCAAGATGCTGATCAGACAGCATGGGTACTGCACAGGTGGGTAGAAATCATTTGAGAAAAGTATGTTTTGCTCTGGAAAATGGTCTACAGTTTAAAATATATGTGGTTTGTAGTTAATGGGCGACTGTAAAATCACAGGTCCTTCAGTTCTGAGATTCTGCAAGTGGGATTCAAGTTGACATTTGCCTTTTCTTTTTAACTCAGCTGTTGAAGGTAAAAAAAACTGTGGGTTGTTAAGGAACTCTGATAAGGTTCTAAGACAATATAAGAAAGTACAGTATTTAACGTTTTTCCGTGCCTCTCTGGAAACCTCTATTAAGTTTCCGATTTACTAGAGGTAATTAAAATACCAGAAGACCTTCCACTAGAAGGGATGTCTTTCTTCATTGTCTCACTGAAAGCATTGATACAGTACCTCTGTGTTCATCTTTTCAATCTCCATCTTCAGTGTCCACCATGTCTGCCCGTCTCCCTCCCACAGGACACTTATCCTGCTACAGGCTCTGTTACAAATTAAAGAAAATTCTCTGCACAACCCAAATACCCTAATATACAATTCTGCCCGGGTTCAAGGTCGTTTGTCTCTTTGAGTGTTGGGGCCTTTGACTGAAAACAACAGATACTTTTTTTCAAGAAGATCAGCAACACTGTGCTCGAATCATTCCTTTTTTGCTGACAGAGGAATGGGACTGGGTTAATGTTTTATAATATATGCACTGGTTGGATTTCAATTACTTGATCTTGAAATGTGTAACATAAAATTAAATAATTAAGCCGCATATGAAGCAGATGATGATGGTGGGAGGGTAAAGAGTGGGATTTCCTATGTTCAGTGTTTGATTCCCATGCGTCTGATCATAAAATTTAATTTCTGGTGGCGACATGGTTTATTCCCTACTTCTAGACTTTTATCAATTTGATCTCTTTGATCTATTTCTTAATGAAAGCCTGCAGCCAAAAGCATTGGGACCACTTGCAATGCACTGAAGTTCTGCTAGCTCTGAAGCAGGCAATGGACTGTAAATTTGAACAGTGATGCATCAGTGCATCATTTTGAAACGTACACCAGAGAATATCGCCAGGCAACTTTCTACCAGGGAAAAAAACCTTCTCTGCTAGAGATTTTCTAGCTCTTGTGAGAAAGAATAATGTGAGGCTCAAGTTTTTCTTTTTTTCTAACTCTCTTAAAGCATAATTTTACATGCCAAACAGGCCTGCTTGGCATGTAACATTCCCACCCTTTTTTGTTTTGTTTTCCTCCTGCTTTCTTCCTTCCCCACTAGTTTCTCTTTAGGTGCTGAATGGGTGATTGGCTCGCACCTGTGCCGCCTGGCCGAGTTGCACATTGGCCAATGGAGGTTAAGTTTACATGTTTTCAAGTCTTTCTTAATTCAGTACTCGTATGCACAAATGTACATATGCCCAAATGTACCTATGCATGTATGAAATTGTTGGTTGAGAAGAAATCCTTTGCAAGCATGATTCCTATGTTAAAGTAACGCAAAATCCAATGTTGTCATTTGCTATAAAAATGTATTCTAAAGTTTAGTGTGGTGGTAAAGCTGCTTAGATCCTTTACTTTAAGGGAGAGTAGTCATGATCCTGGTCAGAGTTGTTCTGTGTTTTGAATGTTGTTTCAGTAGCCTGTCTTGTTTGGTATTGGTCTGCTTGTAATTAGTTTTGCCTTGTCTGTGTTTTGGGTTTCTAACCTGTATGTTTCTTGTCTTGTGTTCAGTTTGTCTGTTTCTTGTTCTCTGTTTCTGTCTAGCTTATTTTAGTCTTATCTGGTGATTGTTTGTTACTGCTGCCTACCTTATTGTATTTTTGGTTATGGTCTGTGTCTGCTTGTGTTTATGATTATTTTGGTATATTCATTATTCTGACCTGTTCCGTTTTAGTTTCACGGTTTGTCTTGCTGTCCTAGTTTTGTTGGACTTGTTTGAACTCTGCCACTCTCACTAAGTGTGTATGCTTTTTGTTGTTAATAAATCACTAAAACTGTTCCTGCTCATCTCCTTTGTCTTGCATTTGGGTCCTCAACCTTTCATACACATCCCCAACCCTGAAAAGAGTCAATGATTCGGCAGGATTACTAATTATTTAAATCAACTGCCAAACAAATACACCCCTCACTTTAGTGCTCCCTTGGAAGCTCTGCCCCCCAGATTCCAAATTTTGGTGGTTCCTCCAGCATTGAAACATGTTCGTCCTTGCCTGGTCATATAATTTTTTCATCTCTATATTCTTTAGACTTTTCCTCTTTGGCTGTTTCTTGTCCATCTCTGCTTCTTCAGAGTGCCTGGAGTCAAGCACGTTCAAATGTGCCGGTGTATAGAACTCTCTCTCCCACTGCCCTCCTCTCACCATCAGTCCTGTGCATGAGCACTAACTGTTGTTGATTGGCTGGAACAATGTTGTGTGGTCCACACCACTTTCTTTGTTTGCCATACAGAGCCAACTGTGTAGGAAAACTGGATTTTCAAAGTAAACAGAAAACGGAGAGCGACCAAACCATGAGAAAATATCTTGTAATTGTAACAAAAAATGTATTCACTTACAATCACTTACTATCCCTTTAAGTTACAAGTATCAATACAAGTACAAGTACTTAAAGCAACTACAAGGAAGTTTCCTTTTGTGTTGATTCTGATTCCCTGTGGACAATAGTGTTTCCACCTTCTTGTGTCATAAAGATCGTGATCTGGCTAGCACATGCCTTTGTTTGTAAGAAAGTGAACAAAAGACACAACTTATTTTTAACAGTGTTTTTTCTTTTTTTAAACACAGCTTTTTGCAGGATGCAAAGCAATGAGGTAATGTATCCATTTGTAGCTATATGACGGTTTACATGTAAGCCTAAATTTAATAGATTTTGGTTGCCCATTGATAGTAATTTTGTTGAGAAAGCAAAAGTTGTCAGCATTTCTTACTTATGTTATCACTTCATAATAATAAGCCAACAGCATCATATAGCTCTGTAGCAAGGCAAACACAAAATGTTACGTTATAAGCCAGTTGCATTACAGTAATGTCCACCATGACCTATACCTCCATGGGCTGTAATGTTACACAGCTAAATAAAATGGACTTATTACATATCTGTCTAGGAGGAAGAGGGCTAATTCAGGATAGGTTTTGAATCCTTTCAAATCCCTCTCCATCTGCCGAATGACAGACCAAGGTTGACTCACCCGTGCTTCATCACTGTCCATTTTTCTGTTTGCTGAAGCCACAGAATCAGTCATAACCAAAAATATGCTGTAACATCATCTCCTCCTACTGCCTTTTAACTTGCTAACATACTACTCAATGAGAAACTTTGCCTGGGAAAATGTAAACAAAGGCTTTTCTGGTCAGTGTTCTGTAAATTGTGGGGAATTGGACTAGATGCATTTAGAAAAACTAGATAATATAGTTAGAATGAGCCAATCTTCTTGCTGAAGTTTGCTTATTTCTTATGAAGGCATTAATATTAAAGTTTTTCAAACCCAGGTAAAAAGTATTTGTAGTATTTTTAAGTAAACTTAGGTAAAAGTATATAAGTATTATTAATAAAACATACTAACAGCATCACAAATTACTTATTATTCAGAAAATTGCCCCGTAAGTATTATATTATTTTATTTTGGGATTATTAATACTGAGCAGCATTTTACTGTTTATTTATTATTATTTATTCAAAATTAAGCAAAATTAAACTTTGTATGCACTGTTAGGTAGCTTAACATATAACAATGCATCATATTTTAGAAGCTAAGGTAATTTCTAATAGGCTAAGCTAATTTATATAAACATGTTTATTCTGAAGAGTGAAACAATAGCTATCAAATGTATAGTGAAGCAAAAAGTACAATATATTCCAGTGAAATGCAATGGATTAGAGGAGTACGTCAAAATCTGTAGTGTACAGTATAGCAGTCAAAGGTAATAGGCTTCAGCAAAACCTATCCTTTAACTTGACCAGCTCTTTCGCTCTTACTGAGGGAAATATGTGCCTGTGATTCCTACTAGTTGAGTCATATAGTTCAATTTGTTCCGAGATATTACCGGCTGAGCTCACAAGAAGTCCCTCCTGTATGAGTCAATCAGAATCATACTCAATGCTTAAAATAAACACTAGTAGCTCTTAGATTTCAAGGCTGCTAAGAAGAAATAGTCAGTGGGTAAACTCAAGTATCATCTTGTATCAACAAGGTGTGAGCTTGCTCATTCAGAGCACTGAACACATCATCTACTGGAAAGGATAAGAGGCTCTGTAACAGAGAGTACTGTGACTCAATGGAGCTGAGAGCAACATCAAATATTCCAGAGATTTCACTGGAAAGTACTACAGATCGGCGCCAGTCCATCCATTATCTCACAATGACCTGGTCAGATTTAATGAAATCTAAGGAAATGATGCATCCTCCTGACATTTTCCTTTGAAAATTGCACAGATAAGCCTAAGTGGAGCACTACAATAACTGTTTACTTGCATTTTGCCAAAACTATAGTCTCATGCCGATGAGCCCAGCTGGAAAGCACAACGTCGTTCTGTTGCTCAGATATGCAGTATGTGTCATACTGAATATCCCAGACACCAGCAATTCAACAAAGGTGAATTCATGAATGAAACCATGTAGATCAAAGCACATGGATCAAAACGTGTTTGATTTTGACAAAGGAAGGGAAATAAGGTTTCTGCAAACAGGATTCTGCCTCAGAAACACATAATAACAAATGAAACTTTTTAAATGTTTCAGGAGGGATGGAAAGATTGCTGTACAATGGATGCACAACTTAAAATAATGCTTTCATACATTGTGTAACACTGACATTTTTGGTTACAACTCTTTGGTCTCCAACTTCTGCTGCCTCACCTGTCATCTGTGTCCCACCCAATGATAACATCTGTCAGCTGTCAACAGTATAACAACAAAACAGCCTTTTATCATACTGTTTTTGCAATACGATCTTCTTGATAAGAATCATAGTGGTGTCTCCCTGAATAGCAGACACTTCAAGATAAACACTCTGAATATGAATAAAGTTGCATTTTCCCCATCTATCTACTTTTCTTCGAGGGCACTTACATTGTATATGGCCTACATTGCTAGCCCCAGCGAGGATCCAGAGCAGACAAGACATTCGTCATACTGTTCTCTGTCCTCCTGTAAGTGCACACAGACTTCACAGATTGTATGGCAGAATGACAGGGTCTCTAATAATGTCGCTGCAGAGGAAAGCAGCACAGATCTTCCACCCGAGGAACCTGCAGGCCATTCTGACCTCTCTAAACATGACCACTACCACTATTTTGGTTCTTACCTCTGGCTGTGAAGCTTAACCTGTGTGTCCTCATGATCAGTGCAGATCCTGCTGTGCCATCAGAGTCAGCAGCTGGCTTTATAGTGAGAATAAGATCGTTATTGTTATTAAAGATCTTGTTATTTTCAATCTGTAGGGTGATTTGGTGTTTTTAATTTGAATGGTTTCATTTTGAATCACAGTGTTTTCTGAATTTCATAATAACAACATTATGCATGACTCTACTCTTGGTCGTCATTCTGTGCAACTACTTGCTGTGGATTTGGTTTCTTGCACACTCATGTAGGTTCAGGTTGCTAGTAGTATTTTGCTGCCTGCTCTGTTACAACAGTACATCTTGATCTTATGGTGCACCACTGCCCCCCTGTGGAGTGCAATAAAACATTCACCCTACAGCCATAAATGATAACTTCTGCTTCCAAGACAAATTTTCCACACTGTCTACCGTTGCCTGTAGCCATTCTTACAAGTATTGACACAAATCATGAAGAATGTGACAGTATTCTCAATCTTTGACACAATCCAATTTTTGTTTTGCCTTTAGCCACTCTAACTATATATATATATATATATATATATATATATGTGTGTGTGTGTGTGTGTGTGTGTGTGTGTTAGTAATAAGTAACCACATTGTTTAGCATAGGACAATTAACAATACTGATATTTAAAATAAAATACTTTAAACTTATTTAAACAGCTTATAGAAATGTGAACGACTCAACATTGACCATTCATGTCACAAGTTGACTTCTGGTTTCAGTTACACAGTATCTTGATACACATTATGGCCTCATGTTATATTTATAGAATATGCACGTTACGATATTATGTTCATTATGTTACCATTAAGGGTTGTTTATTATATCATGCTACAATAAGATAATTAACATTATTGGTGGTTCATGATAAGATGCTCATTTTGATATGTTATAGTTATTTGTTGTATATATTATGATTTTACGCTTAATTATAATATGTTTTATGTTCCACATAAGTGCTCAGGATACTATTTATTAGAGTATTGGATAACAGGAAATGTCTAAGTGTGGAACTGGGAGTGCAAGGGAGTAATAAGCTGCAGTAGCAAATTCTGGAAGGAATTTCTAAAAGGAAGTCAAGAATGAAACGGGATCAGTTTGCCTACACCAGCAAAGGTGCCTCTATCTGTCTGTCTGTCTGTCTGTCTGTCTGTTTGTCTGTCTGTCTGTCTGTCTCTCTCTCTCTCTCTCTCTCTCTCTCGCTCTCTCTCTGCCTCCCTTGGGGATCAACACATGGCTCCTCACCAGTGTTGGAGAGCATCAACAGCAACCTTGTCCCGTGGGTGTGTTTTTTTTTCTTTTACTCTCCCTAATTAGCATGTGCGTCATGGCAAGGGAACACATGCGCTTTCTCAGCAACAAAAGACCTGAACTAAATCCAGTTGACAGAGCCTGTATGAGACCACTCCAAAAACTAGAGTAACATCATCACAGAATTGACAGCGACCCTGAGGGGAGACAGAAGAAGCAGAAACCTTGCCTTGAGGCCACACCTGTAAAACAGTCAGTGTCCTCATTGCTGAAAGTGTCATCTGGGTAAATCCTGACCCTGAGCTCTATCATAATACATAAATGCTCACAAGATATCTCAGTAAAAATCTAAGTAGGTGAGCCATATGAACTTTTTTAACAGTGAAAATTAAATATGTTCAAGATGAGTTAACAGAAAAATTACATGTCAATACTAAACACACTAAGGACGCTGGTCAGTGCAATAATCCTGGTTAAACTTTTTACCTTTTGTCCCCATCCTCAATTTTCCCTTTTTGAGAAATAGGCTTTTATGGCTGTCACTCCTTTGGGCCATCCCCAAACCCTTAGGAGGACTGGTTAAATGCCAACTCCTGCATATCACTCTGAAGTGAGAATATGGTGTTTGGGATATTGCCTTCATATGTTCGTCAAAAGAGAATTTCGATCAAAGATAATGTCTATATTTTTGACAGTGTCTTTTGGGAGAACTGTGCAGCCACTGAAGTTGAAAGGGAGTCTGATAAGTGACTTCCTGTGGCCTAGAATTAGCATTTAACTTTTATCTGTGGTGAAAATAAAATTCTTTGTTGGTTCTCTCTCTCTCTCTCTCTCTCTCTCTCTCTCTCTCTCTCTGCTGTCTGTGTGTGTGTGTGTGTGTGTGTGTGTGTGTGTGTGTGTGTGTGTGTGTGTGTGTGTTGTGCAGAGAGATAAAAGATTTGAGTACTCAGTGATTTCATGATCACCTGGCTTGTCTGAGGTGTCACAGCAAGAGACATTCTCATCCGTGTCTTTAGGATTCAGCCTCCCACTAGCTTGCAATGAGTTCATTGTTCTGGCCCACAAATGCAAGCTCATACTGTATGCATTAGCAGAGCATCAGTCAAACAGTGAAATGAATCTGCTATGAATGGAAGGGATTTTGTTGTTGTTTGCTTCATTATTTTCTCATTTCGCAGAAACATATGTTTTTTGGCTCCATTAATCAACAGGGAACCATTAAACTATAAGTGCTGATAAATGCAGGTGAGCTCTGATTAGCTCTGGGCCTTATGTACATTTAGCTCATTCTTTCTAGGAAATGCATGTTGCAAAAAACCTTCTGATGTCTTCAAATTAAGTATCAAACAGTCCACCGACTTGCATTTCTCTACAGAAATGGGTAAAGC
This sequence comes from Lepomis macrochirus, assembly GCA_024633595.2. Classification (NCBI taxonomy): domain Eukaryota; kingdom Metazoa; phylum Chordata; class Actinopteri; order Centrarchiformes; family Centrarchidae; genus Lepomis; species Lepomis macrochirus. The sequence continues at coordinate 15,801,448 of JALXJV020000021.1, read as the reverse complement.
TCTATCATGCAATACCCACACAATTAATTTAAATTAACAAAAAAACTAATGGATTAACTGTCAGTTAATCAATCAATCAATCATTTAAGAAGAAGTAGACACTTTAGAGAAGAATATCCAGTGCTGATAACTCTCAGAAGGTCACCTTAATGCAGCATTAATCTACACATCTAACACTGTATGTTACAAAAAAGGATGTAAACGGCATATAATGGACACGCATTTCCATGTGAGAACACTCTCGATCACCTTGTGCCTAAACTCTTCAAGCCTCCTGAAGTCAGCAAAAGATTGCAGCATGTAATTCAACTGGTGTGAATGGCTGCAGTGTCATCAGTATGAGCTGTATGTTTAATAGGCTGATGATCGGAGCTGCTGCTGAAGGAAAGAAGAGCAGGCAGGCAGTGAAGAAGTTTGATGTGAAGGACTGTCAGAACTCTGAGGCGCTGCAGTGTCATCTCATGGAAAATGACTGATGATGTACTTTTCCAGTACTTAAAAGTGTGATTGGATGTGCATAAGCTTAGTATATCGATACCTTTATGCTAAGAAAAACCTTCTTTCCTCAGGCCATTAAGATGTTGAACTCTGTGCTCTGACCTCTTTATCCACAGCCAGCACATGCATTTCTGTATTATATATATTTATGTAGTTCTTTTCTTATTTATTTTATTATTATTTTATTATTTTATCATTTTATTATTTTTATTTATTTATTTATTTTTCTAATCACTGAATATGTTCATTATGACAAAAACACGCATAACAACTACAGATTTTAAAAATGCATTCTGCAAATGTTTATTTTGATTTACTGTATATTCTCCTTTAAATATATTCTTTATTTTCACAGTGGTACATAAAAAGAAATATTCCAGTCTTGAAGGATTTTACTTTGAAAAGAATAAACGGAACGGAAGTAGTTTTCATTCGTTCCGGTTGACCTTAAGAGTATATAATTCGTCTGTTTCCTATATTTGCTGAACTTTCGTTATATTATTAGCAAAGTAAGTCTTTATCGTCGTCCAAATATCCGGACGTGTATTTAATCTGAGCCGTTAAATTGGTGTGCTATTTGACAACGACCTGTTCTTCTTACATATTAACGTTAATATCCTCCGACCTATAAGTGAAACTAACTTCTCTGGCTTAGTTTGCTAGGCTAACTTCTGCATGGCACCTCTCCGGGTCCTGTGCATTCATGGCTACCGTCAAAACGGCAACTCGTTCCGTGACAAGACGGGAGCTTTGCGGAAACTGTTAAAGAAACAAGTGGAGCTTGTTTACCTCAGTGCACCGCTCAGTGTGCAGCAAGCCAGCAGTGAAGGTGGGTCACCGTCCACACCTGCCCCCGAATACGACACACTGACGGGGAGAATAACAAGTAGCGAGCTGACTTTCATATTATTGAAAGTATGAGGCGGAAACAATGCTTTCACTTTGTAGATGGCTTTTCCTTTATTCTACAGTGACTTCTCAACAAGGATTATGGATGTTGTTACACATGCACAATAAAACTAGATGAAGTAAAGAAAGTAAATATACTAGCTAATTGAATACTTGAATGCATATGAACAAATTTAGCTTGGTTGGTAAAAGAATATTCAAATATGATATTTTTCTAATTCTTTAGTTACTTTTAATTAGACTTCTATGACACACCAGGATTGTATTCTTAAACACCTGTCATACATTAAGTGCATATGACTACCACAATTACTGTAATGTGTCCTTACATGAGTATGCTGCATTATTACATGGGAGGCACAACAGGTGAAAATGACTATTTATAATTTAAAGATACTAATTTAACATAATATAGTATGATATAATATAACTTTGTTTCTATAGCAGATACATTAACCTTTAAAGTTTATGGAAACAGCAAGAAAATGTATTAATTGAATATCAATTTACTTACCTTAAATCGTCTTTGACCTGAAAAGTCATTAGGTTGAAACAGGAAACTGCAATACTGAATATTAAAATTACAGACAATTATAGAAATGTTGACCTGCTTTCATGCTCTAATAACAAAATCCAAGTTGTAATAAATACAGTAAATGTTTGTATTTATGTCCTAATTTAAAGATTAATTTTCAGAGTTCTCCCTTTTGAATTTTAATTCATTTTACACAATAGAATTACCACTTTCTTCTTCTGTCCTTTCAGAAGCTCCAGAGAAGGAGAATGGTTCAGGTGCTAGACCTGAAGGCGACGAGGAGCCCAAGGGTTGGTGGTTTTCTGACGTCCAGGGTCGGAGTTTCAGTGCTCAGCAGCAGTGTGAGGAAAGCCTGGGGCTTGACGAGAGCGTGACAGTTGTGAGAGAAGCAGTGAAGGTTCAAGGTCCGTTTGACGGGATCCTGGGCTTTAGTCAGGGAGCAGCTTTTGTGGCCATGCTGTGCTCTCTTCAGGAGCAAAAACTGGAGCCAGAGTTCAGCTTCCGCTTTGCCATCCTTGTTGCTGGTTTCCGCAGCGCATGTAAAGAACATGAAAAATTCTACAGGGCTCCCCTCCAGATCCCCTCCCTGCATGTGTTTGGACTGGAGGACCGAGTCATCCCTGACAGCATGAGCCGGGAGCTCCTCCCCTTCTTCCAAGACCGTCAGGTCCTGACGCATCCTGGCGGCCATTTTGTTCCTGCTGCATCTGCTCACAGACAAACCTACCAGGACTTTCTGAAGAGGTTCCAGTGAGAAAGGAACATCAGGCGCTGGATAAGTGAAGAGATATAATATGTGAATAAGACTCAAGCACTGAAATATGGCCTGGGAATTATGATTATTTAATGTTAAAAAAATCTTGTGATAACATCATTGATTCCAGAGTTATGGCTTTTGTGCTCTGGAAGATGTTTTTTCCCCTCTGATCTGATCCATCCAAAACAGTACACTGACTGCTGTCCTTCTCAGGGAAGATGTCTTGAAGCAGACAATAAATCAAGTGACAGTTGTTTATTTAATGTATTCTGGTCTCTATTTCTTTTCTTTTTTGAGCTGTGTAATAGCTTTAGCATTACTATAAAGTGTAACTAACAACATTCATGGCAGACCAATATAGGTTTTTCAATGGTCGAGGCCGATGTCAATATTTAGAGAGCAGGGCGGCTGATGGGCAATAAATAATGCTGATATTAAAACAAAGAAGTCATGTATAATTCCATTATTCCATGCAGAGTATCTAATATATATAACCAGTAATGTGTTGTTTTAGATGGAATTTTTATTAATTAATGAAAAGGAAAAATACAGGATTATGCTGTAGATTTCACTGACTCAGTAAAGTGTTATTATTTACATCTGTGCTTTTCTGCACATCTGTTGTGAAAATGACAAATTTAACCCAAACCTTTTAACCCTTGCATCTTTTCCTTCATGGACTAAGGGATTAATAACTAAAAAACTGACATTTTCATGAAGATTTTAGCTCCAGCATATTAATTCTATGAAATATTGTGGAATTTTGTTCTAATTGATCAAGAAATTGATCGAGATAATGAGATAAAGGCCTCATTGTGCTTCCAACAAAGTGTCTCTAGTGTGTCTGAACGTTCACACTGGAAGGCAGGACTGAAAGCCTGCTGTCATAGCCTCTTTCCAGCTGCATCCCTCTGTAACTCGCTCTCTCTTGGTCCTTTGCGTTCCTCTCTGCCCTCGTACAAGAAATTGTACAAATCTCCTCTAAGGGGTTCATGGTGTTGCACACAATTGCTCTGCCCTGTGTGAAGATACGGAAAAGGAGAATTCAATCCTCAGTTGATACTTGCTGCCTAAAGTTATCCTCCTGTCAGAAAGGGCATTTCAGAAACTGTAATACGATCCAACCAGGCCTTTAGACAGACTGGCAGATGGGAACAATCAGGATATTTGTTTCATTTGTTTGGAAAGTAGATGAACATCAAGAATTAGCATAAATCGCCCATTTTACAGAATGCAAGTGTATTTACAGTTCTTTCCCTGCAGTAATCTCAGTAGTCAAAGCTAATAAGTGTTGTCCCTTTTATAAAAACAACACTACGCCAGGCGCAGACTGACATTTTTAAGTTCTGGGAACACTCCACCATGATTGTGGAAAGTTATGACAAGAATTTTAAATCAGAGCCACAGTGGAAACCTTGATCTAATAAGTTTTTCAGTAACAAAGAATTACTAAAATTGTCTGCCCTAAAGTGTATACAAATTAAGATGCATGATGAGGTGGGGTTAGACTTAAACATGATAAATGTTCTAACAATAGTTGAGTCATCTTTACCATCATTATGTGGTTGCTGAGTCATTTTTGCCATTATATTTGTGTTTCAAATTATGGCAGCATCAACTGTGAGGAGTAATGAAGGGTTGCTCTGCCCTCCTGAGGCGGTATATCTCAGTGACCGGTTTAGGTGTTATGTGAATGTGTTACCTCATGTGCAGTTTACATAGACAGGTTTACGCACACGCTCAAATGCACAGGGATCAAGGACATGTTGTTCTTTTATAGCCGAAAGCATGTGCACGTCGGACTGCACTCTTTCGATTGTTTCCAGATGTGGGCTCTCTCCTCTCTACCGCTTTCTCTCCCCTTCACTTTTTGCTTTCATCTCCCACTGGCTTCTACCATCCTCCTCCCTTCCACATCCTGTGTGTCGTCAGTTTTTGGGTGCAACATACCCTGTCACATGTCTGCTACATTTATGACATGGACAAGAGTAGATTGTTTATCTCCACATCTCAGAATCCAAACTACTTACATACATACACAGTGTGCTGTTGTGGGTGGTTATTTGCCCTGCTGAGATGAAATTCCATAGTGAAACAGCTTCTATGGAGCTTATATCAACTTCCTGTCTTGTAAACACACACTCTCACTTACCTAAACAATCCTGTCCTAATGTTTATAACATGTCACCTGTTTTGACATTTAAGTGAGCTGCAGCTGCCGCTCAGATATCATGGGTATGTAGCCTCATTTCACCATCCTAGGCCCTCATATTCATTCTCTCCTGTGCTCCCCCGTGGCCCTTGTGTCCCTCCAAGACCTCACAGCAGACACACACACACACACACACATGGTTTTGATAACGTCTAGAGACGAACGGAGCAAGTGAGTGAGCGAGCGAGGGAAACAGTGAAAGAAAAACACAGAGGGTCACTCTTGCCAGTAAGTTTTACAACAGAGCCGTGACTCTCTTCTCAGGAATCCGTTCCCCCTGTTGCACAACAACCGGGAAATAATGGAATCAGAGACAGGGACAGATGAGGGTGGAGTTATCCTCCCTCCCTCCCTTGCTCTCTGCCTCTCTCTCACCCAGCCTCCCTCTGGCTGCTGCAGTTAAAAAGGGAGAGTGAGGGCACATTCAAGTTTTCGCCGCGTTTGAATGATCACTTTTTCCCTCTCCCCCCTCCTCCCCCGGTGGAGTGTGGGGAATGGAGCAGGGGGCAGAGGGGTGTGTCGGAGCACAGATGGACTCTATTTTGATTATGGAGCGTTTGTTGTTATGGGATACGGAAGGAGGGGAGGGGCCACGTGGTGCTGTGTCTATATAAGACTTGCACTTAAACTCCAAAGAGCCTGGTCATCCCATGGCCCGGGCTCCTCAAGACACTGACAAACTTGACCAAACCTGCCTTGTTACTCCAGCTTCCACTGCTGAGAGCTCTCACTGGAATACTTGGAAGACTTGAGATTACCTGGCCTTCAACTTTTGGATTAACAGGCTTCTTTTGTTGTTGTTGCAACTATTCAATATTATTTCGATGATGGCCATCATTGTAATCTGCAATGTTCTAATCCCAACAAAGAAGCGATGCTGAAGACAGAGGGGCTGTTGCTTAGTCTGGATTTTTAACCAGATCTTTAACACTTCTGTGAAAAGATGGCTACTGACCTGAAATTATCAATTAATTTAAGCCTGCGCATGTCTGCATGTGTTCATGTGTGCTTGCATGTTAAACTGGTGTGCTTGTGCGGGTGGATGTGATGTAACTTCACGGTGGATGTTTTCCAGAGGTATGGCCTGTGTCCAGTATCTTGTGGGATTTAGCCATGCCTCTCTGCTTCCTGTGTTTGTTTGTGTGCATGTTTGTGGGTTGGTGTGTGTCAGAGACTAGGTGTGCATGTGCGCCTGCATACTTTACATAGAAAAAGACAGCAACCTCATGGTGCAAGAGCTGGTAAGATACGCAGTGTGTTTGACGCGTGTGTGATGTGTGTTGACATGTCAACGAGGAAACAGAGGGAGTATATTTAGAGTTGTCAGTCAAATTGCTATTTAAAGAAATGGAAAAGACAGGGAAAGTGAGTTGATGTCAGATAATGCCATGAAACCACAACTCTATACTGCAGTTTAAGGGTGGTATCTAGGCCCAAACATCTGGCTGTGGGTGTGCATGTGTGTGCTGTGCGTGGGTATGTGTCTGCATATTTTTTCCTCCATATGTGTGTGATTTGGTCATTTGTTATTCCGTACTTGTGTACTTGCACACTTCTGATTTTCTTCTATCCTACTTTGTGGTTTTCTTGTTTGTGTGGACTAAGTGTACTTTGGCTGGGGCCAAAACCTGGTCTGGTTTTTGCCCCCGCCCAGCCATCAAATGTAACATTCTTTCAATCTATTCCTCTCAAAGATTTCCGATATGCAACATATTGTCATTTATTTGTTCAATGGCTGGATGCTGTAATCAAACTGTAACAGATTTGGTCATCCTGTCTGTGTTTGGCCACTCAACCTGTTCAGTGTAGGTGTTACTGGTTAAAACTGCCCCTTTAGTACTAGATGTAAATATGTCCTGAGGTTGTGTGGATTGTTGACTGAGGAGATACAAAGGTGAACTGAGGACAGAGCTGAGGCCGTCTGAAGTTGATGTCATCTGCAGTCGCTGGTCTGTGCTTTATTGGACTGTTTTAGAGGCCGTGGCTGGGCCCTGGCAAGGAGAGCTGTGGTTTGGCTGTCCTTATAGGTGCCTTACTGACACTACTGGGGTAAATATTAGTCATCGTGACTTTAGAGGAGGACTGTGGTAGAGTGTGGATGAGACAGGCAGAGCGAGAGAGAGAGAGAGAGAGGCATGTCTTGGCTCACATATCTAAAAAATGTGAACACTGTTGCACAATCTTGTTTGGTTTCAGACAGTTATTAAGAGGTTTGGAGAGTGAAAAACAGGCTTTGCAGTAATTCCATCAAGAGCCTTTGAAATGTATCTGTAGCTCAATGATCATTCAAAACTAAATCAACAAAAGCAATAAAATAGCTACTGAAAGTAATGACCATAATAAAAGTCAAACAGCCTTGATGGGTGTTCAGTAATGCCAGAGTTGTTCAGCCTTGCACTGGGACCTAATGTGGGAAGGTAGTGTTGTAGTACTCGAGACCGGTGTTAACATCCTTACTTTGATTGGATGTAAAACTTGTTGCTTTAAGTGCAACTGATAACGCTATTTAAAAATGTATTGTTCCTGTTAATGACTGTCACCCCTCCACATGATGCTTACGTTGATTTCAGCTCTAAGTCTTTGTATGTGGGTGTTTTAATGAGAATGTGGATCTTTCAGATCAATTTGAGAAGTACTTATGATCTCGTTCCACATTTTATTGTGCGTCATGTAATGTGGGGAATTGGTCTTGGTCTTGGCTTTGTCTTGCCTTCTCTCGGTCTTGGTCTCGACTTGGTCTCAGCGCCTAAAAGTCTTGGTCTTGTCTCTGTCTCAATAAACTCTGGTCTTGGTCTTGACTTGGTCTCGGTTTGGGTGGTCTTGACTACAACACTATGGGAATTTTTATTTAAGTTCATTTTGATAAACAGTAGAGCTCTACAGTGGCTAATCAGTGAAATGTTCTCTTAAATTGGGTTGGACCTGTTGTGATACCTGTGCTTTACTTCTCAGCCCTGAACAGTAAGAGTTTATGTGCTGCTGTTTATCTGTCAGCACATGAGCTCTTACAGTGCAGGGAGGAAGAGGATAAACAACTGTTCATCCAGCTTATTTTAGAGTAAAATACGTTTTTTCTCCATAAACTTCATAACATAAATCCTCAGTTAGCATGCTTTGTAATTAGTAATGTGACAAAGTTATGTGCCTCAAATGATTGTCATCTTAGTGATAAAAAATGCATGCAGTCCACACAGTAAAGTGGTGTACATAGATTTTTTAAAGTTAAAAATGAAAGTAATTTCTCAATGGTACAACCACACTCTATATGTTGACTTTTTACCTGAATCACTATACTTTTTTTCTTTACTTCTTTTTTACTAACTGAAAAACTCCAACTGTCTAGGATATCTGAGAGTTTTAACAGCTGCCACGCATGATTTTAATGAGAAGTCTACCTTTTTTGTCACGCTGGAATCTCAAGTATTTGTCTTGTTTTAAAACACCTTTTCTACTCAGACTTCAAATAACACCTCCATCTGTTGCGTCACTTACAAACTATAATTACAAATTATATATTAGCAAGGATCCACAAAACACTATAGCACATGTTTTCATTTACTTATTTTATTTGATTAAATCAGGCACGTTTTGCTCCAAAATGTTTTCAGCTGAAAAAGTTTACTATCTCTGTTATAAGCAATCCTCACCTGTAGAGGGCAGAATAACTCTGATTTTGACAGAGTGCTAGAGGACGCATGGCACAAGGACTAGTCTATTCTGTGCGTGTGTGCGTGTGTACGTGTGCGTGTGTGTTTTATGTTCTTATATCTTGGTGGGGACTTTAACCTGGATGCACACTAACCCATGGGAACTGCTTTTTGAGTGTTAAGACATAGTTTTAGGTTTCAACTTACTATTAGGTTAAGGTTAGGGTAAGGGACTAGGAAACACATTATGTCAATTAGATAGTCCACACGTGGGTTAGTGGAACAAATGCCCACGCGCGTGCGTGTATCTGTGTGTGTGTGTGTGTGTTGTGAGCATTCTGTACATGTACATCTGTGCATGCATACATGTGGGTTAGCCCACCTCTGTAGGTCCCAGTGTGTGGTTTGTGTTTGTGCCTGCAGGTTATAGCGCTGCCTACTGGGAATTCCTGGCTGCTGCTTTGAAGTGGGGCCACTCTTGTCTGATAAACAGAGAGCGGAACAGGTGTTGGAGCTGGCTGACTCATCCGTTCAGCATATGCTCTTTGCATTCATTACCGTACTCAGTGCTCAAACCATAAAGAAACACATTACACCTAATAAAATGAAAGAAAGTGAAAAGCAACATGTGTCTGTGTTTGTCATTGCATGCTTGATTGTTAAACTTTGTGTGGCTTATTAGGTAAATTACATTATGTGTGTTATTGTAATATTATAAAGAAATACAACACTATATATAAAATCCATTTTAGTATCTTATCAAGAGACTCACACAGACATTTGTAGCCATGAAAAAAGTCAAACTGACAACTCTGCCAGTGTACAGGTATGAGTGGACAACCTCTGACCTACTTTCCAAGAGAATTTGGAACAGATACATCTAATGAAAACTTAATTATCAGCTACAACTCAACTTTTCCCTTTCTTTTTTTTCTTTTCCTAGGGATGCCTGCCCCTAACGACCATGGCTGTAGACTGTTACCATGGTGCTGCTGCTAGAGTAACAATCTAAAGCCACGGTCGCCATGGAGACAGCAGGGGGAGGAGGAGAAGCCGGAGTTGGCATGGTAACAGGAATTGGCGAGGTCTCATTGGTGTGAGTGTGGATGTTACGCACGTACAAGGTGTGGGACTCCCCCCAATGCAAGCCCACACAGGTCCTTTCTGAGCAGGAGAAAAGAGACAGAGAGAGAGAGAGAGACATCTCTAACATACATCATCACATTAACTATTTCAAAAGTACCAAACAGCATTTCCATGGTGTTTTTGTTTCCTTGACATCGCCACAGCATGGTCTCTTCATGTCCATGTTGTCTTCACCATAGTGTGTTTGGTGCATTGCCAGGCTTCAGTAGCCATGACTGTAGACTGTTACTGTACTGTGACACTGTATAAGCAGTAAGCAGTCTAAAGCCAAGGTGCTGATGCTCTGGCCAGGTTAGGAGGATAGGGAAGAGATGATAAGAAGGACAACCAACTCCTCTTGTGGAGACCTGCAAAAAAAGAGGGTATATAGGTATTACATACATACATACTGGAAATACAATCCAAGAAGAGGATGCTGATCAGTGCAGTGCTTGTTGATAAGGGCATCCCAGTGACCTAAAAAGTTCTCATGGGAAGACTTTGCTGCAAAAGATAAGATGCTGCTACTACTTCAACCATCATGGTAATGTTTTCTTCAGTTAGGGCTTTAGGTGTAGCTGTAGCACCATCTGTGTGCCATTATCTGTGACAACATTGTGTTACTGACTTGTCCAGAAATGTTTGACTACAAACTGACTTTTTTTAATGCAAGAAAGAAAAAATGTATTCAAGTGATCAATTAATCATCTAAGCATTTGACTGATCAGCCAGTCAATCAGCCAAGCAAAGGTTAAAAACTGTAAGGTGTCAAAAACTCTAAAATAACTTAAATTTCTACAGATATTCTCATTCATCCAATTCATATTTTTATCCGAGAGCTTAGAAAACTTTAAAAACAATTATTTACAAAAACAACTCTTAGCAAGATTGGCACAAGGCATCATCCACCCACTGTTTTTCCTGCCCCTGACCTAGTTAGTGTTTATATGCCTGCAAGTGTGAGAGATAGTGAGAGAGAGTACAGAGCAAGTGAGGGAGAGCAACAACAAGAGAGAAGGAGAGACAGATCTAGTAAGCTGCGTTTGACTATTTCGAAGTAATGAAACTGTCACAGCTCCCAGAGGAGATTAAGAATTTTTTTTAGGGATGTCCTCCAATACTGTACACCAACGACTCTTCCATCAGTTTGGCAGTTTATTGAACATCTGAATGATTATTGCTTTGGATGCCATATCTTCACGCAGCCCCAAACAAGGTGTTGTTGAATATTTCATTTTTCAGGCTATTAACCATAGAGCACCTAATTTGCTATAACTTTAAACAACTTCAAAACTAAAAAAAAAACTTTCTCTGCCCTTCTCACCCTCAAAAACCTTAAAAAGTTGTGCGTTCGGCCCTTTAACTTGGACATTTAACTTGGACAAATTCAGGGGACATTTAACAGCTATGCAGTCATGGTATAGTATGCTATAGGCGACTAACACCAGTCAAACTGTAAGAACTACAAAAATCATATAGGCTATAACAACTTTGTAGCAAGAAAAATCATAAAAGAAAGCCATCAGTTTTGACTCTCTTGTAACAAAGCTTCATTTTTTTCTTTTCAGTGTTACTCTGTGACAAGCACATTTCTTGTTTAAAAAGTGTATTTCTTTGCATAAGCAAAGCTTCTCTTTTTAATGAGTTTGTCTCTGCAACAGGTTCAGTTTCATCTCGGTTTCAGCACTAAGGCGCTGGGACAGCGACACAGCGGCGCTGTGGCTCGGCGCTGTCCACGGTGCTGAACTGGAGGACGGCGACAGCGGAGAGGACAAAAAGAGTTTAACGTTCAGAATCTTAGTCTAGTGAGAACTCGGGATACGTTAAAAATCTTACTCTAAACGTCTATCTAGCTACCTTTAGGCCTACTTTACTATAGCGCCCTAGTTTCAACGTAACCATGTCTGACGTGAACCACAGTCTCGGCAGTCTCCGCTCTCTTCACCGACTAGATGTTGGTCAGGTGACGAGCACCGTCACGCCTCTCAGTGCTCTACAAGTCACATGCCTGAGGGTACGGCCATGTGACGTCACATCGCAATCCAACCAATCGGCTCTCGCCTCATTCTGCAGCCTGGCTTATCAGAGCGCGTGGGCAGTAGCTTGGTCTGGCTCGGTTTCCATGGCACCGGGGAGAAACTGCTTCGACCGTGTAGGTTGACTTGACGAGCACGCGGGTCCCTCCAGTGACATATGCAGGGAATCATAAAAAGTGAGCCGTGAACCTGAGCTTGGACTTCACTCTTGTCTTTGTACTACTTCTAAAGATTTAAACATTAGACTGTTGCACCACAGCATTCAGTACAATGATTAACTAGACAATATAATTCAGTACACAATATAATTCAGCTGTAGCCTACATAGGCTATATCTACATATGTATAAAAATATCACAAGGTAGTATAATAATATTTCAGGTGGCTTTGCTTTCCTAACTCATTAACATTGTCTGATCACGACAAGTTGTGAATGAACAAGGGGTTTCATTGACTCCCTACACCCACTCCTCCCTCGTGTTGTCCGTGCACGAGCCTCTCACATTGCGCATTCACGCCCCCGCACGCCAGAGGATCACACTGCAGTGTGCGCGCGCGTGTGCTCGCGATGCCTTTAAAAGGGTTATAGTAGGTGAATGCGTATCATCTGCAAAGTGCGCAAGAATGACGCATGGCTGACTTCACTGGCTGACGACGTCACAAAACTGTGACTGGGGGGTGGGGGGGGGGAAGTTAAAGGAAACGCCGGCCGGAAGTGCATAGAGGGAGGGAGGCAGGGAGGAGGAGGAGGAGGAGGGGAGAGGCGGAGGCGAGGAGTGTACCGCCACACCGGAAGAAAGTGATGCCTATAATGTCATCACTATCACCGGAAACCTCCCAGTGCCACGCGCTCCCGAGAATGTAGAGGGGTTCGTGAGGAACACTCCCACACCTCCACACTCCCTTCTCCCCCTCGACACGCACACACATTCATGCAGAAATCTGTGTGTACACACACACACACACACACACACACACATTGGGGCACAGGAGACGTGTGTCTGTGCACCTGTCCGTGTACATTGCACGGTGGCATTTGCACATTTTAGATGGACAACACAGGATTGCCTACAGAGGATCCGGTACTGCCTGAGTGGCAACCAAAACAGCGTCTACCTGTTTCCTCCTGTTTCCTTTCCAAGCAGTTGCGACCTTCCTGACAGGTGAACATGTATAACCAACATGGTTATTTGTAGCCTATATTTAAATTGATAATTAGAATAGAGTGACACAGACTCTGAAATAAAAGAAACGTTTCGAGGGTGATTTCTGACCGCAGTTTATACTTATCTGTGACATATCAGAGCTTCAGGTCGCAGGCTGAATGCTGCCCACATGGGATAGAAAATGAGTCACACTGCAGCAACTTCCAACCGGAGAGTCAAGATGAGAATAGTATCAGTTAAAGCAGACTACGGGGCTTCTCAGGTGGGGGGTGGCCCGTCCAATACACACCAGGAGAGATTTCTTTTCTCTCGCGATTCAGATAAAATAACGCAAAATCTGGTATGTAGAGATAGCGGTTTAACTTACCTCAATCAAAGCCCCCCTGTGCGGCCATGGCTGCGGCTCCTTGCGGTAGAAACATGTCTGTCCTATCTCTAAACACGCTGTCTTCATCATCATGAAACTGTCAGGGCAAATCTGTGCCATGCTGTCTTCGATCACAGACGCTGTCGTTGCTCCTCTCCAAAGTCGCTTCCCATACAGACCGGGCTCTCCCATCAACCGTAGGCTTTTTATAGAGATCCCGTAGTAACTAGTAGAGGGGAGGGGTGAGGGAGGAAAAGGGAGAGCTCATTCAAAGATTCACCTACACATGTACGTGCGTATCCCACGTCATTGAACGGAGTGCAGCTATTTATAAAGGGGAGGAAAAGTATAGCCTGAATCATTGTGCACGAGGATGAAAATAGCATGTTTGCTGTTTGTGCGCTCTTTACACCGAGACGTCAAATATTAAAAGCTCTAGCGGGAAAATTCCTGTAATATAAAGACATTTAGATTCTCTGAGGTACTCATTAGTGAGTTGCATCAAATTTCCATCTCCACATATTCGTATAATAGCCCATTTACTATACATAGGCCTAATTATCTGATGTTGTCTTTTTTGGCAAGAAAACCAGCCTAGCCTATTGTTGCTTCGTTGATAATGTACTTAGTTCAAGTGGACACTTTGAGGCATCAGTAAATATTTAAGTATGTATGTACAGTATGTTCAAAAATCAATCTGATCATCCCTAAACGCGTTTGCAGTTTCAGCTCTCGCGATGAAGTCTATTTATTGGAGAATATTAAAAGCGACTTATTGTTTTGAGAGAGAAAAAAAATAGCTGAACGCAAGAATCCAAATTTGACACCTGTAGTCGCATATGTTCAAGAAGTGATTTACCATTTATCATAGCGATGAGCAAATCGTGAGCTATAGATTAGGCGATGAATCACTGCAGCTGCCTGCTTTGAGTGACTTAAAATGTTTGCTGCAGTGCATCTCTTTTTTGTGTTGCTTTTATTGATGTAATTTAAAAATATAAAGCCTATATTAACTGATCCAAATAGTGACTAATATACCTGTAGAAACCTCAGGAGAGTTGTGACAGGAGTCGTGCGTAGATCCATCTAGACACTGCTGAACTCACATTCGGGGAGATTTGGGGGAGACCCTCGTGCGTAGAAGTGTGTCAGACATACGTGGGTGTGCGCGGTGAGAGACTCCTGTATATTAGACACGCTGTGGACACCAGACTGAAATGTCCGTTTTTTGTTCTTTGTCAGTTTTAAATGTTTTTTATATGTTCTCTTGAGTTGAGAAAGCACAGATTCAAACAAGAGTGGAAGAGAGAAACGTGTATGCCCCTGCCCTCCCTCGAACACTGGTGGGTAGGCCAGGTGTGGATTATGATGTGTCGCCTCCACAACCCACCTCCTTTTTCCAGAAGTGACTGCATACACTGGAGATGATTCCGGGCTGACCTACTGTGGATTACAAAAGAAAATTCTCTTCAATGATAATTCAACTCTCAATTTAAAGTAGCCACTGCAATCTGGAGGGAAACTTTCTGCCATGCCTCTAATTTTCATGCTAATTTTCATACATTCACACTATAATTGTTTAATGTTTCTAAACTTTCCATAGAATAACACGAACCCATTGCACTCATAAGGGGAAAATACACCCTAAAACCAAATTGTGTCAGTTTGTGAATTTGAACGAACTCCCAATTGAGCTGAACAGCAGGGAGACAGCCTGTAGTGGTGATGTGCTGTTTGAGATTGTCCTCCTTTGATCCCCACCGCTACTTTGTCCTTTCCCTCTCTCTGCTTCTCAAAGTTTCAACTGTACAGGCTAGGACTCCTAAACCAAAGAATTTAGAGTTCCCTGTGCTGAGATTGATTTTTAACATTCAGAACAAACATATGGACTAAAATCTTAAAAACTCAATGGCCATTTAGTTCTAGTTTTATCAGAATTTCAAGCATATCGCAGAGCATTTCTTCAGTGAATGTACGCAGGTGTTGTTACAGGTGTCAAAGTCATCGACCAGGTGTCAATGAAAGGCTGGGGAAAAAAGGTCAAGGAGGCTATCTCAACAGCAAAGATCAGTCCTCTGGCAGACAGGTGTTACAGTCTCCCCCCCATGCACCTGTTATCCTGTTATTACGTTCTGTATTTAAGTCTCGTGATGACAGTTGAACAGGTTTCATTCACTTAAGAGTATTATGGGCTATGGTCAAAAGCCACACTCTGAGTTTCTGATTTCAGTCGGCTCTGACAATAATTTTACTGACATTTTTTGATTCATGCGGGGGAACCTTACGATCAATTAAAAGAGAAGTAATATCTTAATAAAAAACTATAAGCCCACAAGGTAAGTCTGTAAATATATAAATATCATTGGACTTGCCCCAAAAAGGTGCACCTAATGACAGAAGGAGACAGTGGTCTGTGTTTGTAGATGGTTCTGCACCTTTGTTGCACGTCATACCCCTCTTTCTCCTATTGTTTTCTTGCTGTATGAGAAAGAAAACATCCAGACACACGGATGTCTGCTGATAGGTCCAACCTTTTTGAGGGTTGTTTTGTTTAATGTCTTAGTTTGTAATGCAAATTATTGCGTGGATGAGGTCAAGAATACAGCCGTTTGTCTAAAGTACAGATATAGACCTTGTTGGTTATAAAGCATATAAAGTATGCCTCTAACCGAGTAGATCTATGATCCCTTTGCTTGTATTAATGTTTGAAGGATGACGCAATATGAATAGATGTGTCGACTGTTGCTCATGCCAACAATGACTTTAAAATCCACATTCATATCCCCACTAGAAGCAGCCCACTGGGACGTATGCTTATCAGTTAACAGACAGGATGATAAGAAATCAGTACAACAATACGCCCACCAAGGCAAGTACAACTTTAGATTTTGTTCACTTTGTTTTGGTAAGGGCCTGTGCTCTATTTTTCTTCTTCTTTTAGTGTGAATAGTGTGAATGAGGTTGTTCCACTTACTCCCTCCTTAATCTTCTTAATCTTACACTCCCTCTCATTACTGGGCCCATAGTGCCATAAACACACTCATGAAATCACACACGCACACACACTGCTACAGTATAATGTTCTTTTTTTAATTTATTTTTTTTTAATTTTAGCATGATGATTCTGGATCATATATTCAGTTTGTAAACCATTTGCATTTTATTTTGACACCAAGTCATCAGCCAGCAGGCAGTCCTCCTACAATTCACATTCAACATTCAACTTGCATACAGTATATATATCGAGGTTTGTTTGTAAATCAGGATGCAGATTATTTCCTGTTCAAATTTCTTATCTGTCTGTCAAGCCCAGTTGTTGGCTCTCTTTTTATCTCCTCATCTGTATTCCAAACAGAGAATGCAGTCAGACAGTCAGAGAGAAAGAAAGAAAGAAAGAAAGAAAAAAAAGAAACACATCCCTCCCATACACTCTCCTCTCTCCTCACAACCTCCTACCTTGCCTTCCCACCTCCCCTTCTCCCATTCTGACTCATACTGAAATCCCAGTGAGCCCCCACCCCACCCCCACCCCTTCGCGCTCATTTGTGTTTTTTCTCTTCCTTTGATTGCCAAGCTGGCTCGAACACAACGAGCAGGGCGAGAGAGAATGTGCAAATGAAAAAGACAGAAAGGGAGAGAGGAGTAGAGGGATGGAGACCGGGAGGGAGAGGAGGAGGAGGAGGAGGAGGAAGAGACTCAGTGCTGCCAAACGTGCCCATAATGAGGATTCTGTCAAAGGAGAGCCGAGGAGGAGTGTGCGTGTGTGTGTGTGTGTGTCGGAATGATATGAAAAGAGTGGGTGTATATTAGTGAAACCCCTCTCACCCCCACGTCGTTCCCTCCACTGACTCTGTGCTCTTCTTGCCTACAAGATTTGTGATGTCGCAAACCCACACTCACACACAGCAGTGACTCCACATCCACCCCCACACACACACGCATACCTAAGCAGGAACAGTTATTGTGAACCCATTTCTTCAGAAACTTTGTATATGTGTGTTTTTAATGTTGTGCGGTGAAGGGGGGAGAAGGAGGAGGAGGAAGAAACGTGTCTAATGGAGCATGCACTTCCTCAGTGACATGTGTTTCTCGGCCAATAAAATGGCTCCTGCAAAAATGGACTTACCTGAGATAGCATGACAAGATTTTTCCCTTGATGTCATTACATTTAAAGAGCATCTGTGGCAGAAGAAGCCTAGACGGGCTGTCCTTTTGCAAAGTCATATGCCGTCTCTGCTGTAACTCGAACAGTGAGTCACCCAAAACTTCACAACATTATGCCAAAGTCATATGCTGAATGTAATTAGCGTGCAATGCCAGCTGTATGTGTGTGTGTGTGTGTGTGTTTGTGTTTATACAAGCGTGGGCAGTCGTTTGTGCATATGCGCATGTGTTGGATAGGGAGGGTGTCAGTGTCAGAGAGAGTGAGTGCATCTGTTTGTACGAGTTCAGCATGGGGAATGTTGGAATTTCCAGTGCGGTTCACCAGGAATATTTTAAGTGGCATATGTGTCTGTACGTATGTGTCGAAGCCCACGCCATGTCCTAACATCATGTATACTGCACATCCATCTGGTAGACATTAGGCAGGTGTTTCCAAGTATGTCTCAAAATCATCTGTAAAGAGTTAACTCTTTTAAACTCACTGATGTGCCAGTGGTCCAGTGCAATCAATTTCAATTTACCATCTTTCGGTATTAACACTGCTTTCTGGGGGTCTTGGATACATATATTAAGTCAGTTAAAATACAACATTTAAATGCTTGTAGCTTAGTTTTTTCCCATACAGGCCAACTGGTTCCAGATAGTGGCACCATAATCCTGACAGCAGCATTGATAGTTGCAGTCAAACATTGTTCAAGGTTTCCAAAAGGCACTAAATGTGTCGGGTTGAATTTTAGCACCAGAAATATATGATATTTCAGTTTGAAGGAAAAGTGCAGCCATTAAAAATGTTTGAGGTTTGAATATTTCACTCAGCTTCCCTGAAGAGTTGGAAGATAATGCAGAGGATATGCTGTATTTGATACTCTCAGTTACTGTGGAATAAAATGATATTAAGAATCCTAATGCTACTTAAGGGGAAACTGTATATTAAAACTTTAAGAAGTGACGTTTGCGCACTGCATATTCAAGAGTAATGTCGATATAGTTCTGGTCTTTGATTTATGTCTTTAATAAAACTTTAATCGGATGAGGTCATGAAATGCAGTCAATAGCTTCCACTGCTACAATCTGTGTTACATTCTGCCTTGGACTTCTTTGTTTAAAATTCTCTATCTTCTGTTTGGCTCCTCTGCATTGACACATCACTCCATGTACTCCATCTCATATTGTCTTTTCGCTCACTCCTCCCCTGTCACTCCCTCCATCTCTTTTTGTGAATTATACATTAAAGCCAGTTGCAATGGATAAATTCCAAACATTGAGTGCCAGCAAATATGCGTCACACAAGCCTCTGGCCTCAGTCTCTCTTTCTCTGTGTCTTTCTGTCTGTCTCTCCTACACACACGCATTCGTTCATTTCTGCCTCTCTCACTACTTGCGGTGTGGATCCCATTTCAGTCGTCTCACTTTCATCTCCCTGCCATTTTTGTTCTATTTCATTTGTTACCCGCTCTTTTTTCAACACCAGCAGCATTTTGATTTGACTCCGTCCTCAACCACAGTGTCCCACTCTTGTCTCATCTCTTTCTCTGCTGACTGTATTCTCCCATCTGTCCTCCTCCTCCACTCCAGTCATCTCTAAAAGTCATCTCCTCCCACCTCCTGGTGTCCCAGTGGGGGGAGACAGAGGGAGATAGACAGAAAGAGAGAGGGAAAATGAGATGGGGGCAGGAGAGATCGAGATATGATTGGGCTGGAGAAACCCCCTGGTGTCAGAAATTCACCTGCAAAAGCTCCCTGCTTCCCCCGCTTTTCTCATCTGTATTCACACTCTCTCCTCCCGTTCTCTCCTCTCCTCCTGCATCATGTCTCCTCACCTCTCTCCCTCGCCTCCTCTTTCTCTCCATCTCCCTCCTTCCCTGCCTACCCCCCTCTGTCCTTTGTGTCTCTGATCATCCTGCATTGCTCCACCTGCACTGTGGTGCAGCACTGACAATCAGAACTCTGCACACATACACACGCGCATAGAGGCACACAAGGACACACACTTACAGACTCACACACTCACACACACAGGGAGACACACGCCCACCACTTCCGGCAGCCCCCCTCCCTCTCTCACACTTCTCCACTGCAGACACGAAACATTCTACAACCTCTGGTGTGCCAGTGTTTCATCAAGAGACACTGCCAGAACTACATCAAAACAGAATTCTGCATTCACACACAATCTGGCTTATTGTTTATACCACTAAAAATAACTGCAATAATAAAGTGAAAAACAGAAAGTGAGTTAATGATAGAAATAAGAGGATCATCATCATCAGCATGTCATATTAATTTAACTTAAATTTTTTTTAACAAAAATGCTGAAAGACAACAATAATGAAACAAGACAGTACCATGAAAGTAAAACTTTAATAAATCAAGAAATGGTTTATGAAAAGGTGTAATTAGCCAAATTATTGCTACTTTTATTTTCTCTTTTTCTGTCTGCCTGATTTATGATTTGGGCATGTACTTTAGCAACTAAATTAGACGAAAGTAACTTCTATAACAATAAGATGTAGCCTAATTTATTCACACAGATAAGTGTGTGTGCACATTCCTAATTATATGCCAAAGGAGTGAGCCAAGCACCTTGAATAAATAATTTAGTGACATAATGAAGGAAAGTGAACAAAAAAAGAGGAGGTTTGGCTCTGAGTGAACAATCTTGTGTGGGAGATTAATAGGAAGGACAAGAGACTCTGGCCCTTTAATATGGTGTTGCTAGGGAAATGAAGCTGTTTACTCTAGCATCAGCCCCACTGATGATGTCTGCAGGAACTCTCTACATACACCAACTCATATATGCATACACACCCTACCCAGTCTTTCTGTGTGCCATTTATTTCTGCAGTTCCACAATTCCCCTCCACACTTTTATCAGTTCACATCAAAATCATAAGTGGAAAACAGGAGAGGAATGATGTGACAAAGAGGAGATGTTGCACTACATTAATTTAAATTAGATGGGAAATAAAAGTAGATGGGGGGAAAGTTCATTGATGGGGCCAATCTAAAGGGTTGGACAATGAATAGTGCTAAAAATGAGAATAAGTAATCAATCCTGACATCTAGTGGAAATTGTCTGGAACTGAAGGTGCGTTTATATGTACGATATCTGTCTATTTCTTTATATAATGTGCAGACCTTTTCAGCCCCCTTCCCCCAGGCCTCCCATGTAGGTCAAGGCCTACGTAAGAATTACATCACTACACATTTTAGAATGACACACTTCTTGTAAAATTGTAACGGAAAATGAAAAAATACAGACTTAAAGACTGTGTAAATTCTTTTAAAATGAACCATGAGTGTAACTGGAAAGATAATAATGGGTGCTATAATTTAAAATATTTAGCCTAGTGCAAGATGGAAAAAATACCCTTTTCAAATAATGTCTCTGCATAAGCAGAATTGGGAGAAAGCTGTTGTCCCTATTTGTTAATCAGAGATCTATAATAATGAAGTGACCTTGATTTAAAAACAGTTATATTGACTGCAGTAGACCTATACATAGGATAGGAATAACTACATCTTTACATTACACAAAACCAGGAATTACTACAGCATATAGTTGAACGACATAAAAGAAAATACAGATTAAAAGGCACAACAATAAGTAAACATACATGTATAAATATAAATAAAATAAAACTACCTATGGAAATATTAGCCTAAATAGTAAAGGTTTACATGGCTATTTTATGTGGCAGGTTCAAGGCAGAAATAAAAGATTACACTTTAGTAATATTAACGTTTGTGGTTCTTCATTTGGCATAAAATGTGAAGATGGTAGTAGTAATATAGTAATAAAAAGGTTTGATAAACCATGAGCAGAGTACTAAATTGTAAGGGGACCATATGAAGACTTTTATATAGGTAAGCGAAGGCATACATATCGACTGCTTTCGCTTAAACGTCAGCTGGTGAATATTTTTGATCCCGCTGGGCCACCATACTTGTTGTGTTTGTTTTCAAGTATATCAAGCAAAGATGGCGAACGAGCTGGACAGAGTGAGAATCTCAGCTGCGGAACTCCGAGCTGAAACTTCGAATTTAGTCAATATTTCTGACTGTCAGAAAGGCGAGAGGAATCGAACTGGATACATGGAAGGTATACATTCGTGAAAAAGTCTATACATTCAAGCGAAGAAGTATCCAAAGTTAGCTGAAAGTTAGCCTACGGAGTTGCTAAGTTTGTAACAAGCTAATGTTGTTAGCTAGTGTTAGCTAGCTGTTCTGCATGACCATTATTTGGTCCCGCGCGGTCTGTTTTGAACGCTCAGTTCAACTACTGTTACATCAGATAATTTATGTCAAAAATTAACCCCGTTAGTAATTCTCTTCGTACCGTTTTTTATATTTACTCTATTTTAAGTAACGTTAAAATCACATTATTAGAAGAAATGTGTCTTCAATGTTTGAAATGTAAGGTTAACGTTTTACCTTATTAAACGTTAGTTAACGTTAGAGAATTAGCTTACGTCAACTAAATTATCCTCTAACAGTTACGTTTTCTGTCGAAGAGACCTAAAGGGTTTATGTTGTAACTCCATTTAACAAGTAGTCAGAACATGTGTGTTTCTCATATTATGGGAAGTGTTGCAGGTTAATTTCTAGCACTGTGAACGGGTAATTTAGTCTTTAGGGGTAACGTTAGCATTAGTTTGTGAATATGCATCTCCAGTGACTTGTTTCCGAACAGGCAGAACTTAAGCTGTTGTGTCTTTAAAGGATATGGCTAATGTGAGACAGTATTTGTCTTACTGTCAACAAGTCCCACAAAAAGAGCCTGATGTAGCTTATCTCTCCATTGTTGTGCAAAACCTAGCACATCAATGAGACACTACATAGTGCTGGGTGACATGTTTCTTCACTATGATGAACAGGAGGACTGTAATTTATTTTTAGTCAATCCAACATACACAATTCTGCTGCCATCAGTACTTATTAAAGTAAATAGTCCCCAACAAATGCACTTTTTACTCCTATTTAAGTATTGTTTGCTAAAAACTACAGTTCCCATCTGATTAAGTAAATTACTGAGCCCTTTTTAGAAATTAAACTATGCGTTTGAGACCTTTTGTAAATATTTAGGTCTTTAGAGGGAATGAATGGGCTTAGAGCTAAGCACAAAACTACATTTACCAACCATATTCCATAGTCCATCTGCTGTGATGATTGATCACTGACCTTGTCTTTCAGCATCTTAATTTCTTCTTTTTGTGTGTTTTTATTTCTGCAGAAGAACATGAGCATCACGTACACAAGCAGCAAAGGAGGCGGGAAGGAAAGCGTCCGGATCTGCAGCGCTTCCAGATGGTAGCTGGACATGGACGGCGTCCTCGTGCCAGTGAGGATGGAGAAAGTGGTCATGGTGATCCCCTGGGCGCAGATTCATATAGGCATGATCAGCCATCACAGAGTGAGATAAAGGGTGTCTCGGAAAAAGTTTTAGAGAGACATGGGTGCACAGACGGTGGGACCATTACAGACAAAAGGGACAATGACGGGATGAGAGGTGACTGCAGTAATACTCCGAATTGTAGAAAGAGCAGCCACTTACATGCTAAAACTGAAGCAAGTCAAGTAAAAGGCTTTGTTGAAAATGACAGAGAACACCAGGAACCTGCTGGAGCTGCTAAGCCGACAAGGAAAGCCCGCAAACCTGACAGAGAATTTTATCAACCTGGGAGCCGGAGGAACATCCAGGGAAAGGACTGTGGAGTTGGAAGAGAGCAGGATAAGCCTCCCCCTAAGAAGCATGAACAGAAAACTGAATCTGAATCCCAGTTAAGTACAGGGGAAAGAGAGGGGAACAAAAAAGCATATACACAGAAGCAAGGAGGGAAAGATAAAGAAGAAAAAGGTATACAGGAAAATTTAAAACTGTCTAAATCTAGTGAGCCAAACAGAAAGCAACAAACCTGCGATGTGGAAAATCCTCCATTACCCTCTGATGCTTCGGTGGAGAAAATTACTTGCAAAGTTGAAAAGCTCAGTGTGAAAGAAAAGAGTAAAGTGGGATATGAAGGCCAAGATGTTGAAGAGTTAAGTTGCAGGAGAGGGGAAACAACTGATAAGGACAGGAGAGGTCAAGGGGGTGGAACAAAAGAGGAGGAAGAAAAGGTAGAGAAAAAGAGGGAAAAGGGAAATCGCAGAAGAAGAGGAGGGGAGAAGGAAAAAGAGAGGAATCCAGATTCCAGAAGACGAGACGATGAAGTAGGTGGTGGAGGAAAGAGCGACCGGGGGAAATCTGAGAAATGTAGAGATAGGAGAACTGCAGAATCAGATAGGGATAACAAACCAGTTAAGACAGGAGAGACACACCAAAGCAAAGGAAGAGAGAATCGCGCAGAAAGCAGAAGAGGAGACAACAACAACAACCGGTCCAGAGATGCTGAGAAAGATGTCAAGACACAAAGAAATGGAGAGAGGGCTATAGAAAGAGGTGATAGAAACAAATCCAATGCAAACACAACACCAACCTCAAAACGCTATTCCAAATCAGATATTCGGCGCTCAAGGAATCGGACTTACAGCAGTAGCTCAGCCAGCAGTGTGACCAGCCTGGATGGTCCTGGACTAAGAATGGATGTGGAAAGTACCAAGTGGTCCCGCTTGGAGCCTAGGCACAATAACAAAGGGGGGATTGCTAATAGTGGAGAAGGACGAAGGAGTCATTTACAAAGCTGGACAACCAATGGAGAATCATCTACAGAATCACTGGAAGGGAGTGAGATGAGTGACATAGTAGAAGATAGAGGTAAGAGAAGAAGAGGTGGGGAGGAAGAGCTAAGTACAGAGAGGCAGAGGGAAGAAAGGAACAGATCAAAGGGAAATAAAGGTGGAGGTCGGGGAATCCTAAAGGTTTCTCTAGAACAGTCAGGTATCTTGTCACATAGTGGGGTTGCACAACATCACAAGCTAGGCTTGGTTCCTCGTGGCAGAGGTGGAGGTATTTTGGTGCTTCCAGCCCGCACAGAGATCTCCAGTTCACCTGAGGTTGGGCAGAGGCTTCTTTTTGGTGGAATTAGGGGAGGAGGAGCTTGCAGGAGTAGAGGGGGCAGAGGAGGAGGAATGAGACGACTCTGGGATCCAAATAACCCAGACCAGAAACCTGCTCTTACCAGCACCCAATCCTCACAGCATTCATCTCTCCAACAGCCTATATATCTTCAGACGGGGACTGGGTATGGACAACTTCACTTTCTGGACACAGATGATGAGGTAGCAGGCAGTCCTCCAGTCTCACAGGGTGAGCACTTTCGGTCCAAGCAGGCTGCTGCCATGGCCTACTACAAATTCCAAAACTCTGACAACCCCTACAGTTACCCCATGTCCACCAGCAACCCTCATAATCCTGGCACCACCACAAGCCAGCGCTATCCATATCCCTATCATATTGGGCCCTACCAAATGCCTCCTCCTAACGGAATATACCCGGGCCCTGGTGTGGGTCAGTACTGTGGGAGTTACAGGGGAGCAGGTTATTCCCAGCCAGGTGCAGGAGGTGGTTTGACATATGAAGAGGTGGAGCAACAAGCCAGAGGGGAGCTGGGGAGATTGCTGAGGGCTGCAGATGCACAGGAGCTCCAGCTCAGTAACCTGCTGTCCAGGGATAGAGTGAGTGCTGATGGACTGGATCGCATGGCCCACCTCAGGTGAGGATTGGTGTGTGTTTGGGGGGGGGGGGCACAGAACTGAGCCAGGTGGCATATTGAAAGCACTGTCCTGTTATGCCCTTGTGTTTTCTAGAGCTGACCTTTTGGCGTTGTATGAGCAGGTCATCTTGACCGACATCGAGTTCTCAGACTCTCAGAGCGCAGATCAGGCCTTGTGGAAGAACGTCTTTTACCAGGTCATTGAGCGCTTCCGGCAGTTACTCAAAGACCCCACCTATGACAATGCATCTCATATCAGAAACATGCTGCTCACGCTGCTTGACGAGGTAAGGAATATGTGGGAACAGGGCAAAGCTCCACAAAAAATAGGGCATTTCATTGGCGGTGCATGTGAGGCATTGGAAATCAGTGTGCCTGATTAATAGTGCTTGTGGATACATCAAGACATATACCTTCTAACAGTGGTATATATAGTATATGTAGCGTAAATTTCTTGTTGTGGTAACGGGCATAATAAATTCTGAATTCTTATTACTCACTCAATAGTAAAGCCTGTGAAGTTTGTATGTGTATATGCATACATTAGAGATGATTAATGAGAAAAAAATCTGTCTGTTTTTTTTTTTTGCTGTAACTTCACTTGTCTGTTGTGGTCATTGTGTTTTACAGGGAACACTATTCTTTGATGCGCTGCTTCAGAAGCTGCAGGCAGTATACCAGTTCAAGTTAGAGGATTACATGGATGGCATGGCTATCAGGGCTCGGCCCTTACGCAAAACGGTACAGCAATTCTCCCTTTAGTCTGTGTGTGTTTTTGTGTGCACTTCAACATGTTCAATGTTTCATCAAATATTACATCTTACACTGGAAATATATTTCCAATATATATCCCTGCATTGGATAATAAAAATGCAAGCTTGAAAAATGCACGCTTGAAGCTTTGAAAATGTTTTTTCAAACTAATATTGTGGCAGACCACTTCTATTTAAGTGTAAAATTTAAGGAGCCTGTTAATTATCAGATTACCATTTTACTAGCAATATACTGTCATTTTTCCCTTAGGTGTTTTTTCAGGGTGGGTAGTGTGTTAGAGATTATCAAGATGTACTGTATGCATACAGGACAGAGCTGTACACTAGTTTAGTCTAAGCTGTTCTCAACCCTTGAAAAGTAGGTAAGTTAGTACTAATGACCTACAGCTGTGCTAATTAATATTACTTCGTTACTAATTTAACTAATGGTATAAAGAGCCAAAAACATCCTTTACAGGGGAGATCTTAGTTAGTGCTAACAGCCTTCACTTTTCCAACAGTTGGGGAAACTATTATGTGTTATATGCAGGCCACAGATGGTCCGAGTGCTCCACTTCAGTGAGTTCCGCCTTTTGGGTGCTGTCAACATTACGTTATCAATTAACATAAATAATACATTTTTTGACATTTTTTAATTGAGTCAGAGTCTTTCACATCTGTATCGCAATGCATCTAAGAATTGATTTTTTTTCTCCCTCCCCTAACAGATAGGCGGGGTTATCGTGGATGCAGTGCACAGATTTTTGCCTGATTAGGCTTGTCACATTCACAATTACTCTTAGACATTTTTACCTGTAAAAGGTACAACCTCCCGATGAAGCTTGCTACAGTTATGCTATATTTACATATTGGGCAACGAGACTATGGATACGCTCCTATTAAATCCGTTTTAATTTGTTGCCAGATTCCAATTTTTTTTTTTTTACAACTTCCATGTTTTCAGTTTCTGTGTTTTACAATTTAAAACACATTTTATCATCAGAAAGAGTGTGTAATTATGTGCTGGATGATTAAAAATTCAATAAGAAATATTACCTATTGAATCATTACCAATGAATTTTAAGTATTATGCATCATAGAAATACTCAGTTGTATGTGCAATTATTTATGGGGATAATTCACATTAAATGTATTGCAACAGTAGAATATTAAAATACTACAATACTATTTAATAGGGACAGTTTACAATTAATGCATTGCTGCAATACCTGTATTATGAATTGTCCAATGTCAAACATTACTTGACAGCCTCCACATGCTGCTGAACACAGTGGGTTTGGGTTGGAGGCTGCTTTCACATTCGGACAGCACTACAAAATGGCAAGCTCACTATATAGTCCACTATAGAGTGAGTAGTGGGTGATTTCGGACACAGCCACTGACTGCAGTTGCTTACTACTTGTTAACTGTGTTTAAATTTATGTCCTAACTCTTTGTATGTAGCTAATTGTTAAAAATGTTTATCTTTTTTTTTTTTTAGGTAAAGTATGCACTTATCAGTGCTCAGCGCTGTATGATTTGTCAGGGAGATATAGCACGGTACCGGGAACAAGCTAGTGACTCGGCCAACTACGGCAAGGCTCGCAGGTAGGCTGAGCGTTCTCTGGGTATATGAAATTTCTTTCACACTTCCAAGAGCATGTGTATTGGCATTAAATGCTTGATTTTCCAAGAACTGGACTTGGGATGATTTTTACACCTGTTTAATTTCTCCCAGACAACTGTTTTTCATTTCGTCCTGATTAATAAGAATTGGTAATATAGAATAAGTTTCTTCTTAGCTGCACATGACAGAGTAGATAAGCACCTTGAAATTTGAAATGCTTAATCTTCCATAAAGTTTCTCTGATAGTATCTCATGACTACATGTTTCTGTTTTTTCTTAGCTGGTACCTGAAAGCCCAGCAGATTGCCCCCAAAAATGGACGACCATATAACCAGCTGGCCCTGCTGGCAGTCTATACAGTAAGTCAAATGTTGTTTAGGTAGAGATGGAAGGTTGGAGTTGGATATTCAGCTGAAAACGTTCTGTGCAGGTACAAATAGATAATTTACATTAAGTTACTGGATATGGACTTCTGTCAGTGACTCTCTTGGCACTCTCCTGGCATGTTCAGGAGATCAGAAATGCAACTGTATTTTGAGTAATGGTGTGTTTGCACACACAAAGTGTGTGTTTTTTTTTGTAGGATGCGTCCGTCGTCTTACTCTCTTCCCACCTCTCACACTTACAGAAGCGGAAGTTGGATGCTGTGTATTATTACATGCGCAGCTTGGCAGCTTCCAACCCCATCCTGACTGCAAAGGAAAGCCTGATGAGTCTGTTTGAGGAAGCCAAGCGTAAGGTGAGACACACACTTCGCTCATTCACCTGATGTCAGCTGATTGACCTTTTTATGATGATAAATGATTGGCTAATCTGAGTACACTGCCTTGACTCCTGGAACTTTGGAAATGAACCATCAAGGTTTGTTAGCAGTAATGTTAGAGGATGTTGATTGTTGGTATTGTATACTATTAATTTTATTGATTTCACTATTTCAATGTTGATTCATACCTGCACAAGATACAATAACCTATTTTATCATATAGATATTAACATGTATTATATAAAACAATTATAATGACTTGGGTGTATTAGTGTGTTAATTCAATAATTAGCTTATTGGAAGTAATTACCATATTATCATAACTTGTCAAGTTTCCTATAATCTGGTGATAATGCTGAGACTTTACAGACTCTGTTCTTGAAGGCAGAGCAGCTTGAGCGAAGGAGGAGACAGGAACATGAGGGAGGCTCCAGGGGTCCAGCAGTAAGAGGAAGAGGAAGAGGGGAAGATGGAGCACGTGTAGAGATTTGGATTCGCCCCAGCGGACAAGCAGCAAACCCATCCTCACAGAGAGGAGGCAGTGAATCCAGCAGAGACTCTGAACAGGATGGAGAGCTGGGCAGTCTCAGCGCTAGTGATGTAAGATCCTATTCATCCTTTTGCTGTCTCTAATACACACACGCACATCGAGTCCTGTGCGTCATAAGCCTTTACATGTCTGCACTCAAAGACGCTGCTCTGTGTGTGCATATTTTTTACCAGGTATTTTTGATGTTAGTTCTAGAGAGTTTTTTTTTTTCTTTTCAAAACACTAAGAGACACTTGTGCCAGCAGACGTCTCCCACACTGATTTATAGAGTTTAATTTCCGCTCTCTTCTTTGTAATGTAACTTATTATTTCCTTTTTGCTCTTGTTTTTCCTCTCAATCAGTATGTCCTCTGTCGTCATTTCATTTTTATTTTTATATTTCCTGGGCCTTCATTTCTGTTTACTAATGTTTTTATTGCTGTTCTGTGTTCAAAGATGTTTCTAACCCTCTCTTTACCCCTTCATTCATCTTTTGATATTTGGCAATTTTTCAGGTTATCATTTTTCCTTGAATGATTCATCAGTGGAACGGTTGTATTCTTAAGTATGTTACAGAGTAGTTGGGCATACATCCGTCCATTTGTCTGCTGTGTATTCTGTCAATTGTCACAGCGACATTTGAGGGAACAGAATGCATTATATGTTTTGTCCTGGTAATCTTCTGTCAGCATCTTCTAAGTGACATTGATGCAGATAGAGATATGAGAGCAGAAAGCTGGTAGATATCCTAGGTCCTTCCGTAGATGTCTTCCCAGGTATGTACGTATAGTAACCCACCGTGGGAGGCACTCGGGTGGAATCCAACCATATCAGCTGGTTTGGTTTCTGTGCTAGAATGATAGTTTAAGATGTAGTGGCTGTGATCTGATTCATGATTAAACTCTGAATAATGTGTTACCCTCAGGAAGGTTTTTTTCTAGCGAAAGATCACAATTTTCCACACCACTCTCTGTCCTTCCTGATCACTGATTTTATTTCTTATGCTGTCTGCTTTAAAAATTATACTAGTTTTTTACATACTGTATCTCAGTCCCAATGATTTTAGTAATATTCACTTTAAATATCCTATTACAACGTGATAAGCAGCTTTGTGCCATTTCCATTTTAGTTTCTTTACTTTGCTCTCTCTCCAAAGTATTCTGTCCACTATTTGTCAGTGTATCCTGTTGGAAGAGGCATCTGTATGTGTATCCTCTTTGTTCTCTACGGCTTCAGTAGCCTTTCAGTCTATTTCCTTCCACTGCTATTGTTCAAATTCCCGGGTGCATTGAAATGGTGACATCAGCTCTTATCCTCTCCTTGTGCTTTATCACTGGATGAAGACATATGTTTTCTTGTCATGTGAAATGGGTGCCCAAACAGAGTTTTTCCTGGATTTATTTGAGACAAAGTTGACAAGCTCTATGGCACATATACATATTTATGGTACTATCAGACGTTAATTTTCTGTTTGTAAGTTCAGTCACAACATTTTAGAAATGTCACATTTAGACACATTTTATATATATATATCGATAGATCGATCAATAGATAGATAGATAGATAGATAGATAGATAGATAGATAGATAGATAGATAGATAGATAGAAAAAATCCCCCTCTCACCCCTTGCAGGGTGATATATGTCATCCTCAAGCTCAGGTCCTCTACCAGAGGCCTGGGAGTTTGAGGACTCCACTGTTCTGGACAGAGACCTCTGATGTTTTACCTGGTCGGGGATATATATATATATATATATATATATATATATATATATATATATATATATATATATATATATATATATATATATATATATATATATATATATATATATATATATATATATATATATATATATATATATATATATATATATATATATACTAATGCCAGAGATTAGTAATACTTTTTTTGTTGTCATTCTTTCGACCTTCCTTTTTTTCTCCAGCTAAATAAGAGGTTCATCTTGAGTTTCCTGCATGCACATGGAAAGCTCTTCACTAAAGTGGGGTGAGTGATGTCTCACGTATTCCAGCTCATAAATTCATTAGTTTAAAGCGTGAGAATATCATCTAAAATGTATTTTTGAAGGCGCCTTTGTGTCTGTTTTTCTGTGTTGATGTTATCAATGTGTGTGTCTTCGCTACACAGCATGGAATCCTTCCCAGGAGTGGCTAGCCGTGTTTTGCAGGAGTTCAGGACGCTGCTCCAGCATGGCCCTTCCCTACTGGGCAGCACGCACTTGCTGCAGATCATTACCATCAACATGTTCACCATTCACAATGCTCACAACCGAGGTAATGCTGCACCACACCATATTATCATCATCAAACAAATAATATTGCTTTCATACATTGTTTTTATCTGCAAAATTCATACAAATCACTGTCTTTTGAACAACTTATTTTATTTCTAGGCAGGTGATTAACATGGATTTTATTTCAGATGAGACAACTGTGATTGAGTTTATTCCAGAATTGATAATGGCTCTTTGACACAAGTTTGATCTCATCTTCTAACATGCAAGTTCTTTATTATGCAATTGAGCATGCAGTTCTCTCCCAACTTGACTACAACTAGAAAATGAACTTGCATGCTGGGGCTGCACACAGTTGGTAATATTGATACAAAGAAATGCTTGTATGTATTTGTCAGGTGAAGAAGGAGAAGTGCGGCACGTTTTACAAGAGCAAAGCACTGCCCTGGGTATCGGCATGTTTGCACTGCTGGTGCAGCGCTGCACAGAGCTACTCAGAGACACTCCTGCAGGTACACACCCAGCAAGTATTTAAAGAATTTATTTAAGTTAAATTTCTGGACAAATCCTAAGACATTTTGTTATGGGTAGGGGTGTGACGAGACAAGACAAGAAGAGATTTTTAGACTATTAAGAAATCTTCATGTGGAATTAATTTTGTGCAATCTGATAATTTTTTTCTGCACCAATTTATGGTGGGAATGTATTATTAATGTGAAGGGAAACAAAATGTATGTGAAAATTCAAAATAATCATATTTAATATCATGTCCTGCTGAGTCAGCACACATGCAGGCATGATTTAGTCTTGTCTCTTATGTGTCTTTGTTTGGGGAAGTAACCGCTTTAAACATGCATGTGCCACCTTTTCACCTCAATGAGAACTTCATTAACTTCAGTAATAATAAATTAATAAATTAGGTTTATAAGTAAATATAAACTCCTGAGCTGTAATAGTTCCTGTGTTTCAGCACATTTTCTGCTCATATTCAAAACTCTGCACGAGACTAACGTCATAATTTATTGAGAATTCACAATATTTTTTAAGTCTGCCTGTCCTATAGTCTGCTGTGCATTATTTTATTGCTCTGCTGGTAGTAGGGATGCACCAAATTAAAAAATGAATACAAAATATAACCGAAATCGAATATAATGAAAAACTTTCCCGAATACCGTTCAAGGTTCAAGTCCGACCCAATTTGATAAATAAAGTTGGGTGTGGTTCTCGTATCGCGTAACATGAAGACTTCACAGTAGGGCTGCAGCTAACGATGATTTAATATTCGAAGCATCGATAGATTATTTGAACGATTCATTGATGCGTCGTTTAAGAAGTAAGTGAAGTCGTTGTGGCGTTCACACTAAGTGACTGATCGGTGACAGGGACACACACTACAAGACCTGACGGGTTTATCACCCGACACTGGTCTCCAGACCACGTTTTATCAAGAAAACATGTGAAAGTAAAACAGGAAATGAGCGATCCTGCAAATGAAACAGCTGTTTGTTATTATAAAGATGCCAATTATAAAGACAAAGAATCTGGGTGAAAGATGGATTAGCACACGCAGGTAGCAGGAAACGTCTGAGAGGGAGCTGGAGGTGAGTTAAAAGGTGCAGCTCCCCGACACCCGGTTAAGTCATGACTGTGAGGTTACAACTCCAAAGAGGAGAACAAAAAACGCATGTGGACAGATTTTCAGCTGAGGACTGCTGCTTACTTTGGCTAACCTTCAACTCAACAATCAATCATGATTTCAGTTAAATGCTAAAGTTGCTGCTTTTTGTTCAGCTGCCGTCGTGCTGTCCCTGAGGCGACATTTTCATTTTACGGTGGACGGACGGTAACATTACAGTTTCTTTAGCTTGAAATAATCCCATACTTTGGACACTTTCTTCTTTTCCTTGCTATTTTTCCATCTTCTTCCACTTTGCAAACAGTGCCATTATAATCACGTTGTGTTCACAGCATAAACGCGATGTGAGTAATAAATGTCCCTGCGAAACACTGTGCTGTATAGATAAATGGATTAAACAAAGCATCTGTGTCAAAGCATTTTATTAATCGATGAATCGTTTCAGCCCTACTTCACAGCCTCTCTTCAAGCCTGCCTGTCAGCTCGCACTGGTCTGTTTTAGTGGATTTACTATAAAGTCTTGAATAGCTGTACACTCACAACTTTAGGTGTGGCTAGCTTAATTGCCTTCCCAGATATGAGGGACAGAAACAGTCAAAGCGAGTCAATTTTTTTGGCTATTTTTGGATGATTAATTTTGGCGGCCGAACATTCAGTGCATCTCTAGCTGGTAGCATCCCCTTCAGACGATCTGACAGATACAGAACCCTGTTTGGGACTCCATGCATGTGGAAAACGAAACTAACTGAAAACACTTATGGTTGTGCAAAAATCACAAATCCACATACAAGTTAACTTCAGCACCACTGATAAAGTGCAGCTCACAGTCACAGAGCAATGTTGCGCCCCAGTTTTTAGATGTTTAAATTGCAAAACTCCTACTGCTACGTTAGTGTTGAGCTAGCTGTGCCGAGTTGATTTTCAAGTCGATGCGAGAAAATGTTGAGTTTTACAAGACAGATTTTGATCTGACAAGAATTCTCACATTTTAATCTCACAAGATCTCATGGCACAAGATTTCGTCTCCCGCCTAGTTATGAGTAAAATCATTTTAAAAATAGCGATTACATTTTTTGTATGCAAAAAGGAATGAGGGAAGCGTAACTTCAATTGAACTTAACATCTTGGATTATAAACTAATTCTTCTTTATTTATAGAGCTGTCATAACATACTGTGAATTTTATTTCAGACTCAAAACATTCTTTGTTAGAATTGTTAGCTTGTTTAGTATGAAGTGTTGTATTTTAAAAATGTCATTTGTTTTCAGAACCAGTCCCCGTGGCAGATGGAGAGGAGAGGAGTAAAGGGGAGGAGCTGGAGGGTATGGTGAGGGTCTCTGCCTTCCCATTGGACCTTAGAGAACTACTGCCAAGCATCAAGGTCTGGTCTGACTGGATGTTAGGTCACCCCGACCTGTGGAACCCACCACCATGCAGTATAGAGTGAGTACTTTAAACCTGCAGTAACAGGTATTTTTGGCCACTTGTGGGTAGTGGAAACAAGTTGAGAACACAACATTGGCATATCATCACTTCTTAAGTTGATATGGTTATCAAACAGTTGCTTATTTACACATCCAGCAGTTATGGAGCAAATTTGCATTCATATTGAACGTTGTCTGTTTTTTGGTGAAATACTCCCATTCTGCTTAACGTTTCAGTCTCTTTCTCTGAGGCTCCATCATTCATAATTATTCTTCATAAGTAGCCTTACAGTCATTCCATCATGGCAGAAAATGGAAGTAATACTGCTCCCAAGCACTTCCTGTAGTGCATTGCTGTTACCTTTAAGAACATCTCTGGAACCAAGCGTCAACACTGAAATTCCACTTTATAATCGACATTGATTATGTCGACAAATTGTTGCAGCCCAGCTGAAAGCAACGCTATGTGCAGTGAGAGTTAATCAATACAGCAAAGTTGCAGGCCAGACAGCTAAACAATGAACTGAAGTTCTATAAAAAATTCAGAAAGTAGTTATTCATTATATTCATCCCTCACCATCACTTGTGGCTTTTCCTCTCCTATCAAGTTGCTGCCCTGATGTCTGGCAGTGCCTGGCTGACCTGTGTAATATGCTGGCACGCGTGGACCATGAGGAAGTGCCGCTGTACAAAGCTGACACTGAAGAAAGCGAGGGAGATGAGGAGTTGACTGTGCTGCAGTTGAAAGAGGACAAGCTTCTTGCTGGCTTTGTACCACTGCTGGCTGCACCACAGGAGCCCTGTTACACAGACAGACACACTAACATGGTGAGTGGAAAGTAAAGGTGTATTTCATTATATTTTAACATTGCATCCTGGTACATTCATCCACTCCAGTAGAGTTACTGAATGTTATACTGATTATTCTTCTGTCACCTGGATTTTACATGTAACACTAATCACCCTTTCATGCACATATATCTTCATCCTCTTTCCTCAGGCAATAGCAGCAGATTGTAAGAGAGTGACGGTACTGAAGTACTTTCTGGAGGCTTTGTGCGGACAGGAAGAGCCTCTGTTGGCCTTCAAGGGAGGCAAATACATCTCAGTGGCAACTTCTCCTCCACCTAGCTGCTCAATGGATGTAAGGAGCAGGCAGGATTCTCTAACAGAGAAAGAGGTGAATGTCTTTCTGCTACTTCCCCTCTAATAACCTCTCTGTTCTTTTCATCTCTGATTGCATTCCTTTCTTTCAAACTTTGATCCACACAAAATTATGGAAATGTTAAAATTGCATTTTTATTGCTGTTTAACTGAGGCTGTCAAAAAGAGTAGAAGCCAAATTGCAAAAAGAAATTGTCTTATCCTCTGTGTCTGTATTGCAGGCTGATGATGTCATAGTTGAGGCAGAGTCCTCGCTCTCTGCATCAGAAGAGGAGGAGGATGCTGAGGAGGCGGGAGAGAGCGAGAATGACATCAGACAGCTGAAGGCGCGCCACCACGCCCTCACCAACAAACTAGCACAGCAGCAAAAGCGCAGGGATAAAATACAGGTAAAACAGGCATATACATGCATAACAATAAATAAATTGAAATTGGGAATTACATGTAAGTTGGCTTATATGTGTGTACATCTGACACTTGGTTTTATATATATAAAATTGACTGTCAATCATTGTCTGTTCAAATATAAGTGGATAAAAGCATCTGCCAAATGAATAAAAGTAAAATTGCATTAAGCAAAAGTTACACCTTCCATTAATTAGGAAAACCCCTGTGGGTTGTTCAGATGCTGCATTATGTAAAGGCAAAAGGGTTCCAGGTGATGCGGAAAGAACTAGTTTTATTTATGTTCATGCCTGTGTCTGATAGTACAGTAAAGGCCTTTTCTGATACAACTGGACAACAGCACCACTAAATTCTGAAAGCCATTTTTTCCACTGACTTTGGCCATGCATGTCGCTCGTTGCAGCACACCACTCGACTGGCAGAGTGCGCTGTACCCAGCCGTGAGCTCAGGTCAAAGCATGTTATGTCTGAAAGGGCCTTAATTATCAATGGAATAGGGCAGTTGTGTGCAGTTATACCGGGTTGTGGCAAAGTTTAATTTCACATTAAATTTCATGTGTTTGTTGCAGGCGGTGCTACAGACAGGTGGGCAGTTGGAGCTGGAAGTGAGGCCTCTCTTTTTGGTTCCAGATACCAATGGATTCATCGATCACTTGGGAGGGCTGAAGAAACTCCTTCAGTGTGGGACGTACATAATAGTTGTGCCACTCATCGGTAAGACAAGAAACAAACTTAAAGGATGACCACCAGAGCTTGGCATTAACACCCGCTAACCTGTCAAATGCGGGTGGATTTCGGCCGTGGCGGGTAACACAGTCACTCCCGCTAGCCACTTTGGCGTGTTGAAAAACTGTAGTCTTTTCAAAAGCCTGAAATAACAAATGAATTGAAATGAGACACTATGACACTACAACGCCCATGAGTACTACCTGCCCATAGTGTTTGCTCATTGGTCCATAGTGAAGCCTTTGCTTTGCGCGCTACTGACCAATAGTATGAAGCTGCAGTTCAGGACCCCCACAGTCCTTGGACCGTAGTTCTAGAACCCTAGTTCTTTTGCGACAGCGCCATCTAGTGGAGTGGTGGTGGTAATACACAGCAATACGAAGAACGTTAACCTCAATGTGCGCAGCTGTAGGGTTAACCGGTTGACATGCATATAATCAATAATAGTATCAGAGTAAACAAGTGTCCTGGAATTGCTGTTCCGGTCCTAGGATTGCGGTCCTGAAACTGCAGCCTCTGGTACTGCAGCTACATGCTACTCCTACTGATCGTCGACACTGTAAACAAGAAGACGCTGTGGAAATTAAACCCGCGGACTGGCCGTCAGACCAAGGACTGTTTTGGCCTGCCGTTAACTATCAACTTAACCAGCGGCAGCGATGACAAAGCGAGCTTTTTTAATATCGTGAGAATCCACACAACATGTCCGTCTCACTCTCTCACCTCTCTCGCGAGGGTGCGCACACCAAATATGACATCCAGATTTTGACAAAGTGAATATAACAGTTGAATCTGTCACAGGGCAGCCACAGAAAAGGCAGGAGGACAGGGCTCTTAAATGCTGTAAAATTACAGATGTATTCATGATTAAGGGACATGGTGTTGTTACTAGCAGGGCTGCCTTTATATCACATTAAATCGTCTTGTCACAACTACATTTCCAGAGTTGATTAGTAAAACATAGAACTATGTTTTAATAAAAGTTGTCATGCCATAGGAAAGCAGAAGATGCGTCTGTATGGGAATAATCTGGAAAAAAGACCTGTACACTCGTTTCGTATCTCTAGATACTCAGAGCGATGAATTTTGATGAATCTGATGATTTTTTTTTTCAGTTTAGTTTTAATCTTTTTAATTAAACTTTTACACCCATGCAGCAGTTTTATTATATATAATAAATAGCTATTATTTAGTGTGTTTATCTTAATAGACAACATGTTTTCAAAAAAGGAGCTGTACACACAACCTTATCAGAGCTAATGACAATACTACCATTACTACCATTGTCAACTTTAATCATATAAAACGTAATTAGTGAAAATGCTGCGTGGCTAGTAACTTTGGAAAATGACTAGCTACATTGGCTAGTGAGCAAAAAAGTTAATGTCAAGCCCTGATGACCACGCTTCCTAGTAAGAGGGATGAAGGAGCATTTAATTGTGGTGTTGTGACATGTTTAAAATTATAAGAATACCCCATGTGTCTGATTTTTTTGTGTTTAAACAGGAAGTACCCATGGTGTGATGTGTGTTGTTGTGCTGTTTCTCAGTGATTACAGAGTTAGACGGCTTGGCTAAAGGCCAGGACAACTTTGGTGGAGGAGTGGGGTCAGGAGGGCGCGGCACCGGCAGCCGTGGCAACTATAATGTTACTGCGGCCCACGTGCGGGCCGTGCAGGAGAAGGCCCGGTTGGCAGTGGCTTTCCTAGAAAAAGGATTCGAAGCCAGGGAACCGTACCTCAGAGCACTGACAAGCAGAGGAAATCAGCTAGAGTCTATTGCCTTCCGCAGTGAAGACACCTCTGGACAGCAGGTGAGAGCCCAATTTTTTTTTGGTTTCAGCAATGAAATAAGGAAGTTTCATTTTGCTGGGAACCAGCTATTCATGAAACATCACTACTTACATCAAATCTTTGTACTGTTTTTCATTGACTTAGTTTTCTGTTCTTCCCCAGGGTAACAATGACGATGTGATTCTCTCCTGCTGTCTCCACTACTGCAAAGACAAGGCAAAAGATTTCATGCCTGATCAGAGAAGTATGTAGTATTGACTGACATTAATTGTCATTGTCAGTGTTCATGTTTCGTTGCACATGCAGACACTTTGCATAATTTGATGTGAATAAAGTCTTCTGAGTTCCTTACTACACTTTGGCTCTTCCCCAACACACAGATGGGACAGTGAGGCTCCAGAGGGAGGTGGTACTCCTTACAGATGACCGTAACCTGCGAGTCAAAGCTTTGACCCGCAACGTCCCAGTCCGAGACATCCCTGCTTTCCTCAGCTGGGCCAAAGTGGGCTGAACCAGACTAAGCTGGAATCAAAGGAACCCAACTGCTGATGCCTGCTTGCCACTCAGCCAGGAGAGGAGACACACTTAAGCCGAGGAAGAAGAGAAAACAGGGGCGAGGAAATAATAAAGAAAGCAAAGCACCACTTCTTATGAATTACAAGCTAATGTAGTGAGAGCAGGGTGGTTTCAGTGAGCTTTTCTCCCCTTGATGAAGTGTGTGTGTGTGTGTGTGTGTGTGTGTGTGTATGTGTATGTATGTATGTATGTATGTATGTATGTATGTATGTGTTAAGATCAGCGAGCTTCCCCAGAAAGAGACAGGGAGATGTGAAAAGTCTCAGTAAGGCTGGACTGGAAGGGAGTAAGGAGGTACAAATAGAACAATTTGATTTGTAATTTGTCAGGTCCAGCCTCGAGCCTCTGCGCCTAGTTAGTGAGTGTGTATTCTGCAAGCAGTATTCAAATCTGAATCTAATTGTAGAATGAGGCAGAGTGAGGGCGAGTGTTTATGGTCATTTAATTGATTAAAGACAGCAGTAATGAAGGCCATAACTGGCACTTCCACACTTCTCTGAGGGGCCAGTCATGTAGACTGCTTTGGCCTCTGCAGCAGAGCAGCGAGAAAGGTAGGTGGAGAGGGGCACAGCTGGAGGGCCATTGTCACTACATTCAAAAGTGGCTAATTATAGTGAGGGTTAATCAAGACCCCTCATGCAACCTCAGCATCTCCAAGGAATCGCGTGCAGGTATGGTATTTCCTGCTAACCCAGGAAGTGATCAATGCCTGTTATGTAGCTTGGGTTGTTCCTCCAGCTGGTTGCTGAGATTAAGTTTGGGTATTGAAGGAAAATGTTTTAAGACAACAAAACATTGGTTTATTGTTTATTTTCCTAGTTTTAACAACTTTTGAGCTCATATCACCTTTTATTTCCTTCTTGCAGAACATTTCTCCATTTGTTGACTGATCAGTCTTAAAGTTTTCCCAAAAGCAGTCTGAACAATCTTTTGAATCCATCAGATCTGGTGGCAAATGTATTTGTGAACAATTATTAATTTAGTTTATGAGCAACATAAAAATATGTGAATTTACTATATAAAGACTACTCAATTGGTTCGTGGTGATATATTTCACCTCCAGAAATTGATGTTGAATTTTATGGGATTTTGGGTGAAATTCTACCAATCAGTCACAACAATATGAAACTAAAATTCGCAAACACACTTCAACCCAGGTCTGCTTCAGACAACCACAATGTTCAGATATGGTTTGAACATTAACAGTAACTTTGCATATACTTTATTATTGAGTACCTTTGCTGACTATTTCATTTTATTTTCTATTCATCTTTACACTCATATCAGTCTTTTGTGCTTTTCAGTTAATTCCACCACAGCAGTTTACCTTTTCATAAAATGTTTGTTTAAAATATTTAACACCTGTTTTCCTCTTCAATGTAACTTTGTCTATTTTTTTTCGAGGTCACATATCCAATTTTTCCTGGTTGAAAAAAATATATGAAGTATAACAATTACATATAAGAAAATATAACCTGTAAAATTTCCATTGAGTTTGAACAACACATCACTGACTAGTCAACAATTAACGAAAAGGTGGTATTTGTGTTTTTGTTGCTCTACATTGCTTTTGGAGGTTGTGTGTGTTTCAGCCAGT
The DNA here is from genome assembly GCA_024633595.2 of Lepomis macrochirus. NCBI lineage: Eukaryota > Metazoa > Chordata > Actinopteri > Centrarchiformes > Centrarchidae > Lepomis > Lepomis macrochirus. Next base: position 15,761,130 of record JALXJV020000021.1, on the reverse strand, counting down.
GGCTGGATGCTCAAAATAGAAGTAATGTACACCTATGTCCTCTGTTATGTTACATTATACATAATTAATTCCCTCATCACAGTTTGGGTATATGGAGTTAAAGTAATATGTGTAGAAGTAGCTTACTTCCTATTTGAATTGTACATTTTCAGCTAGGCTTGTACAATGTCCACCAGCAGTTGATGCTTCTGTATTTGTGTGAAACGTCTAACAGGTTTATGTATTTTTTCCAGCCCCTCTGTTCTGGTGCTACTGTAGTGTTCAGTGCAGTCCACTGTGTTAAGTGTTTTAGTGTCAGCGCAAATGTAGAAAATACATAATCAGTTTACACAAATTCCCATTTCATCTTCCATTAAAGTGTTTTGAAGGCAGTGCTCTTTACCTCAATGTGCAAATGAAGAATGATGTAAGAATAGACCTTTTTCATACCAGAAATTTTGACTTGTCAAATAGGTAAGGCACAGGTGATACTAAAACATTAACGATGCCTCCATTATATTCAGGTGTTACAGTAACTTGTGACAGTGAGCCAGCATGCACAATACCAGGACCTGGAATCTGAAACAGAGAACGAACAGCCAAACCATCAGAACTTGCCATTCTGTTTTTTGAAATAACTGGATATGTGAATGTCTTTTAGTTTTTGTGTACATTTAGAAAAAACTTACACACTAAATGAAAAATTGTGTTAAAATAGTTAATAATTAAACCCAGATATTCAAAGTTATTACAAGAAACAACAAATGCATCTATAAATGAAATGATCTGCAGAAAGTTATATCTAAATCACTGACATACCAACACCTTCACGTGTGTGCCCCTTTTTATATACAGTCTATGGTGTGCCCTCGTGTGGTAGCTGAAGATGGCACAGGTGGGAGTGATGAAACCATGGAGCTGGTAGTGAGTTTTTGGGTGTAGGACTTCAATAGAGGAAAAGTCTTAATAAATGACATTTTTAGGTCTACAATACTGATTTAAAGGTTCAATGACTTCCTGATATTCTATTATCAGGGCCGAGACATTGTCAGTGCACTCATGTACCATGTACCGACCCGTGCTTAGAGACTTCCTACCATTCAATGTTACAAGAAATACCTCACTCTTCTATAACAAGCAGCTATTTGTCGTTCTTCAGAAAGCAGAAGTAGATCAATATGCTCCTTCAACATGTTAACATCTGCAGACAAGCACAACCATTACAAATGTGCTAGTTCCAGTTTGAATACACATATATGGGTATATATGTAAGGGGATATATATATATATATATATATATATATATATATATATATATATATATATTTTCGTGTGTTACAGGGACGGAAAGTTCAACAGCCTATCCATCCATATCATTTGCTTCAGTATACTTCTGTGCCTGGATACAGACCACACAGGCAGGACCTGATTCCCATCATCATGACAACAGGGCTGCCAAACAACCAATCAAAACCCCCTGAGCCTCGTTCTGCAAGCTGATTGGTCTCTCAGCCTGCAGCCTGTTGTGGAATGCCCATCTTTAACCTCTCTGCTGCCATGCACATTGCATACATGGTTTATTTTCTGGATTGAGATTACAGCCACATAATGTAATCCTCTGCGATATGGTGTCACGTTTCTACTGACGCGATAAGATGTTTTTCATGCCAGAGCAACAACATCTTAATGAAATGTATTTCTGTGAATGTAGAAATCGAGGCTTCGGCTCCACAAATGCCTACTTTTATGCTCCCTGATGTAAACATAACGTGACGTAAAAAGTGACACTGTCAGAAATGGAAACGTCAATGCACTTGTGTCAATTTGCCAAACTGTTTGGGGACTGAGTGCAGAGGTTTTGAGATCCACTGAAAGAACAGGGAAGCTCACCTATCATCTACACTTGTTCATTTTACTGTTAAACCATATTCATATTATATAACCATGTCATATAACTCATGGACATATGCTTTCATAGTTTCACATAGTACACACTGACAGTTCCATCAGATGACTTAATAATAGTATTATATTTTATTAAACAATTAGATTGTATTGTTTAGTCTGCACAACATCTGTTTACCAGAATTAATGATGGCCTTGTAATGTAAAACCCCTTCTGTTGTCATTATTTTAGAAACAAAGTCTGATGCACAGTGGCGTCCATGGACAGCCAAATGTTGGTTAGACCATCTTTGTTGCAGGATATATAAAACAGTTGTTTTTAACATTGTATGTGAGTTAACAACAAGCTTTTTATAGTAGAGGCCAGATTAACAGTGAAACAGTTAATCAGGTTAGGAGCTCAGTGACTGAAAGTGCATGAGACCAAATATACACACACATGGGGCAGATGGAAATGTCCAGTACTTTGTTATCCCCCTTGCATTAATATGAGGTAGGATTTTGTGTTGACAGTCATGTGAATGGCTTCCTCCACGCAGACCACACACCTACACTTACAGTTGTTTGATGGCACAACAGTACCAAACTCAGGGAGAGGGCATCATTTACTCTGTAGGGGAACAGCTGGACAGCATCAACAAGACTCTCCAAAAGCCGCCACACGAGTACTCTCGGTTCAGTTAAAGCTGACTGTTACCGCTCCGACTCTGTGATTTCGATTTATTTGCTCCCTGATTCCTTCACGATGACGAAGGGAGGCGATTCTCCTCGCCGCCATTTTTAGGGAACTGCCTATCGATGAGAGAAACTTTGCTAGCTAGTGCTTAACAGCTAGCTAGTTGGCCAGTACCCTGCCTGTCTGTACGTTGTGACAGTTAAACGCTTGACAGTCGTTAGCCAGGTCAGCTTGCCTCACGTTGATGTGAATTACTCCTGCAGCCGGGGCCAGCGTACGTGACAAAAACAACGGTTATTGCTGTGAACAATTTAGTTCGACTTAAGTCAGCGTGACAGTAACATTAGATATTGGTAAGGCAATTGTGCGGCTAGATTTTAGCGAGTTAGCTTGGCTAACTTATTAGCTAGCGAATACACACTTTGATTTCCCTGGACTGCATTGCCTCGTCTGTGATTTGGCGTTAGCGACTCACTCTCCCGTGTTCAGGGTGACTGGATTAATCAACCGTTTATACCCCACTCCTCAACCTATGTGGATTAATTTTGATCAGGTAAGTTGGTCGCTAACTTTAGCTTTCTACTAACTAACAATGTGTATATATGCTACATTTGTTCTCCAGCGCTACATGCTGCAGTGGAGCTTGATTTCAACATTGGTTAGCTCACGAGTTAGCCACCTAGATAGGTAGCTATTCGCCAGCTAACCAAAAGTTACTGTCACAAACTTGGTCTGTCGCATCGACAGATTTTAGTCTGCTTTACTGGGCAACTTCAGGGATCTTGTTAGCACAGGGGCGTTTGTTTTGAATCCCAATGTAGCACACCAGAAAACAATGTCAACGTACGTGGATCAGGGCTAGCAAGCTAAATTGTGGTTTGGTTTGTTGTAAATAATTGTAACCAACTGCTTTACCTAAGAAGCATTAACATTAGCTAGCTGCGTTAGCCTGCTAATCCGCTTTATGCATCTATCGTTGGAAGCAGTGCCACTCCCTCGTTTTTGTTTTTGTCCACTGTGACTGCAACTCCCGTTAAGTGAAACTCGGTTTTAAAGGTGTCTGTTTTGGAAGTTTGCTTATCTATAAGGGACATCATGAATCACATAACGTTACTGTCTGAATCGCTAGCGGTGTGTGACGGTAGGTGACATTGGTCAAAGCTCTTTCCATGTTTGTCGCACGTAAGTTATACTACATGTCCTGGCATTGTGTTTACAAGCAACGTGAGCCAGGAGAGTCTAACAAATCATTGTGATTGTCATTGTGCAAGCGACTAGCAGAGCTCTCATCCATCTGCCGCCGATGCCTTGTTTTTGTGCACTGACGTGAGTCGCATTCCTCCGTTTTCTGTGTTGATATTGCGTAACACTGGCGATCACTCAGCAAGCTGCTCTTCTGCTTGGTTTATCTGCGACTTCGCCGCTTAACTTCTGCACGACACACAGATTTGACATTACACTTTGAATATGGTTAAATCACACATAACGTCAGTGTTGTGACAGTGAACGTTTACCATTCGCCTAACTAAGACGTTGCGCACTGTTGGATGTGTTAAATCTAATGTCCATTGTTTGATGTCTGAAATACCCAAACACCCACACATGCTTTATGTTTTGTGTGCTGTGTATTGTTACGGGCTTTGTCTGTCAAATAGGCACTGCAGTATGAGCAGCCCACCTATCTTTGTTGATGTCTTAGGGCTGTCCATGCTAGGCAGGTACGACTTGTCCTCTCACTCTTTTATCACAGATTTCAGCTAGGCTTGTTGTTCCCTGTTTTCCTATGTTGTCTGTGCTGATCTGCACACCTGTCATTTACTCACTGATGTATCTGTGCATGCTTGTCAGAACAGCAGTGCTTTCATAGGCTGGTACTACTCCCCTTCTTTACTTTCAAAGACTGTGCTGCTGGATGCTGGTGAGAGGTATGCAGCTGTTATTGAAAATGAACATCTCGATGCAAGAGAAGCCTTTGCAAAGTTGTGTCTTCTTGTGTGTCAGTGTTTGTATCAGGGGGCGCTGAATATGGGCAAACTGCATAATGGATTTAAGTGTCTCCCAGGAAAAATGGATTAGACACTGGAGCAAAGCCTACCCTGCTTGCTAAAGTCTAAATCTAAGTCAGTCACTGACAGTCAGCCACTGCAGAACAAGTACTGGTCCCACAGTATGATCCACTGCAGTACTGCCACCATAATGTCATTTTTTAGGGATTTTTAAATATGTAATCTACATATGAATGACACAGTATGAGCCTTGTTTAGCTTACTGTTTGTAATGCACAGCGTTTTTATTATATGTACTTCTCGTGAGTCAGGTGAGTTAACAACTTTATGGTTCTCTTCTAGTTCTTAAGCAGCTGCTCAAGGTCTGTGAATGAGGCTGGCTGTTGAACAGTTGGAAACCAATTGTGGATGAGTCAGACTGAGAGCCACCCCATCCACTGAGATGACTTTGTAAACTCGTGTGTTTTTGGATGCCTGTTTGTCTTGTTGTTAAAGGCGTCACAGGGAGATTGTCTTCTTTTTCTTTGATTGTCACACCAGAGGAAACTTGGTGTGTTGTTGATGATCATGACATTTATCCCTACAGGAAGAGTGTAAATGGAGCTCTGTGAGTGAAAAGGGATGGGTCAAATCCTCTTAGTGTTTGCTCTCACCATTCCTCTCCTCTGTCACCATCATCTCTCTAGCTCTACAAATCGGGATGTGTTGTTGTTGACATTGGGTAACTAGAGAGCTTTCACTTCCTCCACTCAGGGAAAGCCACAATCTGTAATCAGTCTGGGAAGCAGGAGTGTGGACACCCCACCCTCCATCTTTGAGAAATGTAGTGTGTAAGTCTATTGAACAACAGCGCACATGTAGGCCATGAAATTAACATTGTCTGAACAAACAGCTGTGTTGTTGCAGCGTTGTTTTTATTGTTGATGATCTTTAAAGTAAAGATGCACTCAACCCAATAACTAAACTCTGTTCCCACAGTTTTGTAAAAACATTTTAAATGCCCCGCACACCCACACAGATTGTTTCAGTTATTTTTCTTTTAAGAATAAAGATTTGATGATTTACCAAAAAAAACATGGTGTAAATTGTCCTGCCTTAACAGGTGCAACAAAAACTAGGAGAGTGCAGGGGATGTCAGTCAAGCACAGTATGCACGGGAGAGGTGTAATCAGTCAAAATACCATGGAAGTTTAGGGGTTTAAGTAATTTAATCTGACAGTCTGTTAATTGTGGTGGTTGCAGAGCTCTGTACTTTTACAGGAATGATAACCTTTCAAATATATCTCAAGATTGCGTTTAACCCAATATTATGATTGTATTGGAAATCATTATCAGTGTAATTGTAGCTACCCAAAATAAGACGTGGGGCAATCAGTGTTACATTGAACACGGATTAATGACAGTAATTGAAATTAGAGTGTGTTTTACATTACTTGTACTTGTTATGGATTTTAAACAGCAAATCTCTCTCTCGCTCTCTCTCTGTCTCTCTGTCTCTCTCTCGCTCTCTCTCGCTCACTCTCTCTCTGACACACCTTGCTCCATGGCTTTGAGTATTGGTTGCCTCTTCATTAGGTGTCTTGGTGATTTTACAGTGCAGAGGAAATCAATTCACATAATACAGCCAGAGAGAATCCATTTTCCTGAGCAGTAAAGCCAAACAACTTTGAGTGCATTTCTTGAACACGCTGTTCTTTGTGATACAGTGTGTGTGCATGTCTTGCAGTCCAGTCTATCTTCTCCAGATTCAGTTTTATTACCTAGTGTTCAGTGCTCTGTGTCATTGTGTGTGTGTTTGTGTGAGAGAGGAGAGATACAGATTCCTCATTGTATTTTTGCTTTTTTTCCTACATACTATATTATCTTGTCTTTTAGGTCTAGTGTTGTTCTTATATATCTTATGCTTTCCAATAATATCTTCCTCTCCGTGTGTGTGTCATTGACTAATCTGTTTTCAAGAGGAAGTCAAATTTAAGCTAGGCTAGTGAATTTTTTTTTCAGAAGCATTTTTTGTTATATTTGTTGAAATTCTCCTTATATCCCGACAGCAATCGATAAATCAAATGTGTGGACACATTTGCTATTCAGGATTGTGTACTGGTAGGATATGTCAGATGACATTTACCTACCCCAGGTGCCTACCTGTTCGCACTCTGCCCGCGCACCCCCAATGCAGGAAAATGTGTTTTTGGCAAGTGGCTTTTGGAGGGAGGCTTGAAGGGCGGGGGAGGGTGTTTTTTCCTCCATTTTAGTATTATTATTATTAGTAGTAGTAAATCTATCTGTCTCATCCTGGTTCTCCAGTATTTCTTTCCTCAGCTTTAAGATGCTCTAACACACAGTTTCCTTTTTCCTTAGGAAGTGTGGCCATCTTTTTGGGCTGGACACACCCAGGACTAAAGGTCCACAGAGCATGCTCTCCAGTCCATCAAGCCACCAATGGATTGTTTATACTGGTGTGACTTATTCAAAACTTTAAAAAAATTTTAAATATTCATAATTATTATTGGTTTAAATGTCTAAAAAATCACACTGTAGAAACAACAACCCAAACATGGGTGTAAATAATGACATTATTTATTGCTGCATTGGTAAAATTGCTAGAAATGAGCCATTGTTTATGTTTGTTCCACCTGTGCATTTCTTGCTATGACAGGTCAAGAAAAAGGTCTATGAAGATTACACTATGTGGGAACGATAAAGAAACAAGAGCACTTTCATGCTCACAAGGCTACCAAGATTTGGGCTAGCAAGATTTATTAAGAAAGTAAAACAGTGTGTACGGTATAAGATTAGGGATGTCCCAATCAGGTTTTTTTGCCCTCGAGTCTGAGTCATTTGATTTTGAGTATCTACCAATACCTAATCCTGATCCGATACTTCTATAATACAAAAAAAAGAATAAAGAAGAGCGAAAAAACAGATCCAGGATGTTCCTTACTTTTTATTTAATTCACCTTATTTTAACATTCAACAACTCTGTTAACAAACAGAGCACTTCTGTGAGGTAGCTTGAACAGTCAAGTAATAAATAACTTAAATTCTTCACTTTTCGACTTTAATGCAGTAAATTTAATTTAACAGTAAATATAAAAAAAGTCTTAAGATAAAAACAAATAGCACCTCAACTTAAAATACCCAGCAGGCATGTAAACAAATAAAAAATAAACAAATAAAATAAAAATAACAGTACCACAGTGTTTGCAAAGCACATCTATATACTGTATACATATATCAGATACATTTATATCAGAGTCCTGATCAGGAGGTAACGTCTGATTCCGATCGAGTCTGAAACAACGTGATCGGGCTCGATTTCCGATCTCGTGATCGGATCTGGACCCTGGATCCCTATATAAGATGAAAGACTTTTGACAGTCAAGATAACACATTGAATCCAAAAGATGCTTATGTTACTCTCAAGATACTTTTGTGTGCAGTGTTTAACTGGAAATGCAAAACATTCTTTAAAAGAAACCTGTACTGTCTACATGCTGTTATTTCACTGAAATTAAATGTGAGTCCTTTTTGTTGCCAGTTTCCCTCTGTATTATTAATCACTACACTGTCTCCACACTGGAAAAAGCCCCCTTCCCACAGCTGTCTTAGAAGCACAGAAAAGTACTGAACGTTTTTGCAGAAAAGCATTACTATTAGAAACATAGAAAAGTCCAGTTTTTGGGAAATAAAATCCTTATGCTTTAATTAAGAGTAATTAATTATATCATTTTCATAAGGAGGATAGCTGTTATCTCCACACACCTTTCATCTGTTAAATGTAATTGCACTAAAGCATCACATTTTAATTTGATTTATGATGATCCTGTGTATGACTGTCTTAATACTGCCTGCAGTAGAAAAATTATACCTGTTTGCAATGTAGTTTGTGATTTTATGTTTTTATGTTCTCCTGTTATCAGTGTGCACTGAATCAAGCAATGTGTACATGGGGATGTACAATCACATGTTAGGTGGGAAAAATCTTTCTAGTTCTTAAAAAAAGACCAGACAGCTTAGACAGAAGAGTATTAATAACATTGTTTTGTTGTTGCTGCTTTTTTCAGTATGCAACGCTGATTTGGTGGGTTGGAGGGGGTGAGGCAGTCAGTATTGTCAATACTAGGAAATTAATCACTTAGAGTGCAGCAGTGATTTTACTTTGTCAACAGTGCTTCTAAGCCTTTCTGCCTTTCACCAAAAATCTAACAAAACATCAGCTCATTTTACAATTAGGCTACTATCCTCTCTCTCTTACACACATAGACACAGAGGAGTATGTCTGTTAATATACCACTGTCAAATATCTTTTAATATTGTATCTTTCTTAAATCTTGTCTGCAGGGTTTAGGATAGAAAAAGTGGCACATTTGTGTAGTAGTACTGTGTAGATCAAAGTCTGTTGCTGGTGTCAAGTTAAGAATTGCTCTCATGTATTCCTGACACTGGAACACAGTTTGCTGCAACACAAACAGTTTGATTGATATGTGGTTTTTGCACATAGTACATTTTTGTGTAGTTTCACTTTTTCTTTTTCCAAATGTTCTCAAAGACTACTAACTGTGGAGGGAAAGCCTTGCAAACCAATGCAAACTTTCTGTAATTCCAACATATTCACAGTGCACATTTAAGCGCTTTGGCATTGCTAGAAAATTAATGAATGAAAATCACGTCACCCATTATCATTTCAGGTGTAGCACCACTACACCTGAATATTCAATGTTTTATGCACAGTTGCATTAACATTTTCTGCCTTCTGAATTTAAATGAAAAATAAACTTTGATTTATAGAGCGTCTTTCAGCCTTTAACAGTCAAAGTGTTGGTGGCGTTTGGACACATTTAGCAGCCAACCAATATCTATTACAATGTTTGTCTATAATGCTGTAGGCACTATGACAAGACTGGACAAAATGTGAATGACTTGTGTTTCTTATTATTAAGTTTGTTCCCAGCAGCAATTTTTAGCTTCTCTCTGCTAAGATATCTATCCTTAAGGGCTGTGTGTCTTGGTATAAGAATTTCACTCTTGTTTTCTTCTCTCTGTCAGCTGGATTCAGCAGGACAAACCTTGTGACTTGGTTTTGGTATAGCAGGTTGTGCTGACACCTCTAGCCGGCAAGGGTTAGCACTGCTGCCGACTCAAAGATAAACCGAAAGGGAGACCTAGCAGTTTTCCCACTGAGTGTGTCTGTAATCATATATTTTTGATTGGGACAAGGGGATGAGGTTGAAAAGTTGGAGTAATTCTTTAAGGCTGTATGTTGATGGTTGTCTTTTGGTTTTACTTTTTCTTACTAGAGGAAATGAGATAATTTCCACTCCGCTTGGCACTGGGATCGATTTTTACAGTCAGAGTGGCCTACAGATTAGAAAAGAGAGTATGTCGTCATCGTTTTAAACCCTGGAACAAAGTGCTGGGTGAGAATTAAAAATTTTAATCGTGAATAATCGCATTGTTATGTTCAAAATTGAATAATGAATTCTAAAGTGGTGTATTGCGCACTTTTAATTTAAATGTACTGCTATAAACACAAAAGTACAATAACGTGGTTTGTAAACACTGCCCGGCAAAAGGCAAAAGTGTTTATTCAGAGAATACAGTATGCTTTGGCCTGCAAGCTTAATTATATAACTGTCAGTCACTTTTAGATGTTGGACATTAAACGTCACAACCTGGAAATTTTATCAGAAATAATCTTTTGTATGTTTAAAAAAAGCCGATGCGACAAAACAAGTATAAAACACACAATCAAAATCCATCCATCCATTGTCAACTGCTTATCCTGCATACAGGGTGATGGGGGGCTGGAGCCAGTCCCAGCTGACATTGGACGAAAGGCGGGGTACAGGTCACCAGTCCATCGCAGGGCCACACATAGACAAACAACCACCCACACTCACATTCACACCTAAGGACAAATTTAGAGACACCAATTAACCTAGCCTGCATGTCTTTGGATGGTGGGAAGAAGCCGTGGCACCCGGAGAGAACCCACGCGGACACCATGACCTTCTTGCTGTGAGGTGACAGTGCTAACCACTGCACCACCGTACCACCCAATCAAAAGCCTTTAAACAAAACAATGACAACAAACAGCACATGTACATCAGAGGAGTGTCACTACAGTATGTAGGGCATGAAAGCTAACACAGTCGGTTTCTTAGTTTTTGGTGTGCTTATTACACTTATTAAAGCCATGTGAACTTGCACCAGTGATGAAATTACGACACGCACACAGTAGAATTTGCAAGATACAAAATGCACAACATGCATACACATTCACTCAGTATTATGAGTATGTGGTACAAAAATTTGCATGCGTACACAGTTGTGATCTTACAGGCATGGTATTTGAATTTACTAGGGCAAAATTGATGCATCCAGTTTAGAGTACACAGTAAAAATTTGACCCCAGGTCCTCTAATTGATCACCGATGCAGCTCACCCCTCATTACTGTTAGGCCACCTCCATAGCCAGTGGACATGAAATCAATCCTTGAGCTGGGATAGTTGTGTTGCCCAGTCGTTCCAGTAGCTTACAGATGTGCAATAACTGCTGAAGCAATCTTAACTGATGCACTGTTGATGACTCTGCAGTTAGTAGATTATATTATGGTCAGCACTTGAGGGTGTGACCAGAGGCTAAAATCACTGTGTTTTAAAGTACTTACCCTGACCTTTCTGAAGAAACTGTATGTGCGCTGTTGAGCCAGTGTTGTGTTTAAAGCCATCAAGTGAGGCATGAGATGTCTGGAGCCATATCAGTGGGAAAGGGATACTTATGTACAAGTCACGATTTGGGATGTTTGCTGTGCATGGTTGTGTAATGAATAAGCAACATAAGATATTGTTACCAGACTTGGGGCACCCTTAAGTTAACATTTATTATTTTTCTTCATTCCAAAATAAAAATCCACTCATACACTATACAAAGTTAGTTCAGAAGCAATTTCATGAAAACTGGGAGCGTTATGTAGCCCAAGAGAGAGAGAGTGTGTGTGTGTGTGTGTGTGTGTGTGTGTGTGTGTGTGTCTACATTTTGTGCATGAACACATGAAATCACTGAAGTAAAAAATTACAGGCTGGCTCAGGTCCTGCCAATGCAGAGAGTTATTGTGGAGCATTGCAGCCTTTTTCCAGGCTACGTATGACAGCATTTTATTTTTAGCTCCTTTTGTAATTTATCTTTGATGTGCGTTGCGGTTGAAATTAATAAAGAGCAGACTTTGATAAAATGTGACTCAAATCTCGTAATGTTTTATTATTTATAATAGTGCTGTAACTGACAATTATTTTCATTGTTGATTAATCTGTTGATTTTTTTTTCTTTTTTCAATTAATCGATTAGTTGTTTTGTGTATAAAATGTCACACAACCAAAATATCAAATAATTTTGATTTCTTTTTTTTCTCCTTAAAAAATGACTCAAATTAATTATCAGAACAGTTGGTGATTAATTTAATAGTTGACAAATAATCGTTGCAGCTGTATTTAGGATTTAAATATGTGTTATCTTCGAACTCGCATCAACTGCACAGATAGACTCTTTCTCGTACTGTGATGGACCGCGCTGTTTCATGGTGTCATGTTGTCATTGCTAACACCTCTCTTTGTCTTTGCCTCACCCCTTCTGTCCATCTAGGTGCCCATGTGCTGGTTTCTTAGGCCCATCCATTACTGCAGATGAATCTTCAGCTGCTTTGGAGTAGCTCAGCACCCAGATAGTCCCGTCCCCTTTGCGTGGGCGATAAGGGACTACATTAACCAGGATGCCCTCCTCTGTAAGGGCAGGGAGCCTGAAGGATCCGGAGGTGGCTGAGCTTTTCTTCAAAGAAGACCCGGAGAAGCTGTTCTCTGACCTTCGTGAGATTGGCCATGGCAGCTTTGGTGCTGTCTACTTTGTACGGCAACTATATCTTTAACTCATACTGAGGACAAATGCACTTAACATAAATTATAGTTAATCAGAGATATGATCAGTTAAACACAGAAACTGTCAGTCAGAGTCTTTGTTCAGTATATAGATTCATTAGCTGCTTTATTCCTATATCTAAATAATACAGTAACTCAAGCCTAGCTGATTTGCCAAATATATTGTCAAAGCAGTGGTGGACTTATGATGTGCCATAGTTTGTCTCACAATTACAAAAAGTGAAGCTATTTGATCCACCATAAAGCACAGAAAACATTTGAACAAAGTTTTTTTTTTTATTTTATTTTTTTTTACCAGTGTTGTTAAACCAGGGATTAAATAGCACCATGGTACAGCAGAGTGATGTGACTCATCCCAGTTTCTGATCTGAGTTTTTGTTCTTGAATGCTACACGAGTGTGGTTAAAAAAAAAATACAAGAGGTCTTGAAAAAAAACCTACCCTGATGAGAGTAAATGTACAGAGAATTTAATGTATTGTATGTTATAGTTACAATTTGTGCTGAAAATGTTATGTTACTGACATTTTGTTTCCCAGGCACGGGATGTGCGCACGAATGAGGTGGTGGCAATTAAAAAGATGTCCTACAGTGGCAAACAGTCTAATGAGGTGAGACAGGATTGGTTATATTTGTGTAATAGTTCAGACCTTGACCATAAACATTTCACACAACACAGAAAGTATTCTTACGCTTGTGCTCACAGTTGCATGACATGACCGTGAGCACAAGTGTGTATGTGTATATGAAATGTGAAATATGGATTACTTAATATTAGTTTGGCTTGTTTGCTCAATGTAGAGGTAGGTGATTTAGTGAACCGACAATGTTTACTCAGCAGCACTGCAGCAGACTGTGGTAAAAACAAAGCCACCACTTTCATTATATGACATGCTCACATGTTTTTAAAGAAACATTTAATAAATTATTTATTTTTTGATATGTAAATGTATGAAACAATGGCTTCTGTGCACTTATATACGCCTCTTGGTGTTTCTGTGCCACATTCTAACAGTACAAGATCTTGATATCTTCATATGTTTGCAACAAATCCTGAACACAGATATCATCAATGAATATTATTAACAGTTATCTTGTATCAGTGAGTGCTTGACATTGCTAGATGTCAATCCCTCATGGTTCATCCCTCATCCTCTTTGTATCTTCAAGTATTTTCAGGTAGCCCAATGTCAGATAAAAAGCTGCGGGACTACAGCATTCATGTTGGTATCAAATCACTGAACCTTACAGTCTCACCAAAGTCACTCCTGTAGAGCTGCACCTAACCAATATTTTTTTAATAGATTCAAATCAGAAAACTTTATTACAGGCTCAGCATCCCTTCACAAATGCATACACGCATTCGTACATACCAAAAACACCATAATAAATCATATTTATAGGTATCACTATAATGTTTTTGGATCAGTCCATTAATCTAATGACTAATCAATCGACTATGCCAAAGATTTTTATTTCATTACTTGATTAATATAACAATTAATTTATCTAGAATTAAATTTTATATTGTTAAATATCAAAAACTTCTCATTAATTTTTCTATATTTTATTTTATCAATCATCCTGAAAAAGAGACACATAAAGCAAATTACAATAATGATAATAATAGCATATTTTAAAATTGGTCTAATTTTCACGTCACTGTTGTGTTAAGATATTTAGTTTAATAGTATTAATAATAACAACAGACCGTATTTGTCAGATGCCGAATCAAAAAATTACTGGGCCTTAAATTAAAAAGGATTGCTGTGACACACATTAAGTTAAACACTGTTTTAAAAGTTAAAATGGTTATGACATGGATTTTTTTCATCACTGGAGTAATATACAGTAAGAGAATCACTGGCAAATGTATTTTTGCATCATTGTGGAGCAAAGAAAATACGATTTAAATACTGTCAGTCACAGATTGTAATGTCATTTTCACAAGCCATTTTCTCTCTCATTCAAGTCATTAAAGTAAACCAAAAATATAAAATGTTAGATGACACATGTAGTAGTACGTTACCATAACAGCAAAAACTCAATTTACTTCTATTAACATTAACACATTCCTTTTGTTGATAATTCTTATGAGTCATGCTTGTGTGGGGACATATAATAAACAGGATTTGTCGGGCTGTCTTGCTGCTGTCTTGACAAAGCGCCCCGTGTTGATTTCGCTTCAGATGTCCGTGCCATTTCAAATTTATAGAGTTACATGCCACCACATTGTTTTGCCTCTGTTTGAAATGCTCCCAAACTTTAGATGATGGCACTCATTGGTGAGTTTTTTTTACTGCAGCTTGTTCTCTGGGGATGCCCTGCTGAATCGCCCCAGCCCTACACTCCTGTGTCCTCACTTTCAGAGTTGTCGACCCAGATACAGTTCACTCTGCTCATGATTAGCTATAATCAAATTAATCTTGGAAGAGAAGCACCTTACCCCTCTTTGCGCTGAAAGACAATCTAATTCAAACACTATATAGTTGCCTCTATTGCAGAAAGCCAAGCAATGCATTGCCGGTTTAATTTGAAATACCTTCTTTCCCCCAAACAGAAATGGCAGGACATAATAAAGGAGGTGAAGTTTCTTCAGAGGATCCGGCACCCCAACAGTATAGAATACAAAGGTTGTTACCTCCGTGAGCACACAGCATGGGTAAGTCACCTGTTTACATGCAGCATATGAGGGCCTATGTGTCTCTGCATTGTTATTCTTGAGTTTATCTCTTGTTTCTAGCTGGTGATGGAGTACTGTCTCGGCTCAGCCTCCGATCTGCTAGAAGGTGAGCCGGTGTTCCGTGTAGTGTTTTTTTTTTTTTGTATACGTGTGTCACAACATATACAAAGATGTGTCTAAATCAGCTGATGTTGCTCTGTTTTCCCTCCTTCAGTTCATAAAAAACCTTTACAGGAAGTAGAGATTGCTGCCATTACACATGGTGCTCTGCAGGGGCTTGCCTACCTTCATTCCCACAATATGATCCATAGGTGACAGAGTTCTACATTTTTATATGTGTTTTGTAGGACGCTTCTGTAAACACTTTACATCTCTCATATCCCCCAGCTTTCAGTCACACATGTGTCCATCTCTCTCTCAGGGATGTGAAGGCAGGTAACATACTGCTGACTGAGCCTGGTCTGGTCAAACTGGCAGACTTTGGCTCAGCCTCCATTGCCTCACCTGCCAACTCCTTTGTGGGAACGCCATATTGGTAAGTGGGAAACTGAAAGAAAAGTACTTTTTGTGTATGTGTTAAATGTGGTGCTGACTAAAATGTTGACTCTGTGAGCACTATCTATCTGTGTGCTTAAGAAAGCATTGATTCATGAAATGGGTTTGACTGTGAAAAGTATTTGCATACATTTGCAATACTATTTGCATATATAAATATATAAGTGAAAAGCTTCCTGCTGATTCAAATGATTTCCTGCTGTGATTTATGGGGACAATCTATGCTCAGGATTGAGACTTCACCTCAACAGAATGTACTCCTCTTACAGAAAATTGAAGAAGATATATCTAGGGGTGTGACGCTAAACGCTTTATTTGGGGCTGCACAATTAATCTAATCGCAGTTGCGATGTTGTCATGTGCGATTACATAACCGCAAAAAGTGTCCGATTTAATAAAACACTAAAAGTGTGTGTGATCCTCTCTTTGTGTGCGCTGCAGTTTCCTCATTATCTCCAAACATACAATGATAAATATTATTTATGAGCAGTGTGCCAGTAACTTTTAAGACGACAAACTACCGTAACCCCCCTCCATGCCCGCCGCTAATTGTTCAAAACATAGTCAGACTTGTCACTCGTTGCTCTGTGACAGAGACAGAAAGACATTGGCAGCAGCTGAAGACAGACAGATAAAACTGGGAGAAGATGAAGAAGGTTTGAGTTTGCCTTGCGAATTAACGTTCGCTGTATCGCCGCATTTAATTGTTCAACATGTTCAACAGAGCCAACATGCTTGTCAGTCACTTTTCGTCCACCGACCAATTGCAGCCTGGATGGGGCGGGACTAAAAAAACTTTGATGTGCTACAGCAAATCATTAATGTTGACCGTTGACAAGTTAGTACTTAGCATAAACAAATTAGAGACCAATGAGTATTTAGCTTGCACAAGGATTTAATTAATAAAAACAACCCACAGAAATGAAACTGGACTGAAGCTGAAGCTGTGACTGGATTAATATTCGACTAGTGGTAAAATAGTATACTATTACATGAAATTAAAATGAATGTAGTATATTATTGTTATATTGTGTACAGTTCATTCTCCATGTTGTGTTTAGAGACCCTGCCTTAGTCAGATGTACATTGAGCTGGTGCCAGTGTCCCAAGTGCTGCTTCTGGCCATCTCCTCTGTAGAGCAACACGCTCCCCTTGTTCTGTTTTACATCTGTTTTACTAGTTATTGTCATAAACACTGTTTAACTTTATTCAAGTTGAGAAATACACATTCCATAATGTCAGTGTTTTGCGCATTCCTTGATAATTAAGCAACTAGACTCATAGTATCATTTGCTCCAATATAATCAAATCACAATATTGTTCACAATAACTGCAATATGACTTTTTCTCCAAATTATGAAGCCCTAATTTTATATCAATATTTAATACAAGCCCCAATGCAATTTGCACAATCAATCACCATTTGTCTTGTAAAGTGAACCGTGCAGTGCTGTGATTGATGAGTTCATCTGCCATCTGTTTTGTCACTGTATCTTTGCTATTTTTGCCGCTGAGAAAATTAGATGAGTAATGAAAAACACCGTTATTTAAGTCCTAACAATGAAGTGGCAGTGCCTTTTAGTTTTGTAGTAAAACAAAGGTACTTTATTTTTTTTAAATTACTTTTAACCTCCTTTTTTATTTTTCCTTTTCTGTTTCCAACCCCCCACTTTATCCTTCTCCTCCACTTCATCCAGGATGGCCCCAGAGGTGATTCTAGCTATGGATGAGGGCCAGTATGATGGGAAGGTGGATATCTGGTCCTTAGGGATTACCTGTATAGAATTAGGTAGGTGACAGTATGTGTGTGTTGTGTGTCTTGTGTACATTTAAATTATCTACAGCAGAAAACAATTTGTTTTTCCTAAAAACGGGTGTAAACTTAGCGGTCATTGACAAAATGATTGACAGGTCTTTGAGTACAGGGACTACAGCAGTGTTGTCTAAAATTTGTTTGATGGATTTGGTTTGATTTAATGTTCGGTTAAATCAGTCGTGTGTGAACTCGGCAGTAAAACATATTTAAAACTTTAATCCATTGCTGTTTTCTGTTCCAGCGGAGAGGAAGCCTCCCTTGTTTAACATGAATGCAATGAGTGCCTTATATCACATAGCACAGAATGAGAGCCCCACACTTCAATCAAGTGAATGGTGAGGTGCCACACATACACACACAGCTTGTGCAGAAGCCAGTTGTTTAAGACTTAGAAAAAGCTCTAGCTACAAGTGGGATACATCTACAGTATCTCACAAAAGTGAGTACACACCTCAATGAAAATATTTGATTATATCTTTTCATTTGACAACACTGAAGAAATGACACTTTGCTACAAGGTAAAGTAGTGAGTGTACAGCTTATATAACAGTGTAAATTTGCTGTCCCCTCAAAATAACATCACACAGCCATTAATATCTAAGCCGCTGGTGGATGCCCCACAGATGCTTAATGGGGTTTAGGTCTGGAGACATGCTTGGCCCCTCCGTCACCTTTACCCTCAGCTTCTTGAACAAGGCAGTGATCGTCTTGGAGGTGTGCTTGGGGTTGTTATCATGTTGGAATACTGCCCTGCGGCCCAGTCTCCAAAGGGAGGGGATCATGGTCTGCTTCAGTATGTCACAGTACATGATTGCATTCACGGTTCCCTCAATGAATTGTAGCTCCCCAGTGCCAGCAGCACTCATGCAGCCCCAGACCACGACACTCCCTCCACCATGCCTGACTGTAGGCAAGACTCACTTGTCTTTGTGCTCTTCACTTGGTTACCTCCCGACATGCTTGACACCATCTGAGCCAAGTTTATCTTGGTCTCATCAGACCACAGGACATGGTTCCAGTAATCCATGTCCTTAGTCTGCTTATCTTTAGCAAACTGTTTGCAGGCTTTGTTGTGCATCATCTTTAGATTAGACTTCCTTCTGGGACGACAGCCCATGCAGACCGATTTGATGCAGTGTGCAGCGTGTGGTCTGATCACTGACCGGCTGACCCCTCCACCCCTTCAACCTCAGCAGTAATGCTGGCAGCACTCATATGTCCATTTCCCCAAAGACAACCTCCAGATATGACGCTGACCACGTTGACCACGTGCACTCATCTTCTTTGGTCGACCATGGTGAGGCCTGTTCTGAGTGAAACCTGTCCTGTTAAACCGCTGTATGGTGTTGGCCACCGTGCTACAGCTCAGTTTCAGGGTCTTGGCAATCTTCTTATGTCCTAGGCCATCTTTATGAAGAGCAACAATTCTTTTTTTAAGATCCCCAGAGAGTTCTTTGCCATGAGGTGCCATGTTAAACTTCCAGTGACCAGTATGAGGGAGTGTGAGAGCGATAACACCAAATGTAACAGACCTGCTTCCCATTCACACCCGAGACCTTGTAATATTAACAAGTCACATGACACCGGGGAGGGAAAATGGCTTATTGGGCTCAATTTGACATTTTCACTTAAGGGTGTACTTACTTTTTTTGCCAGCGGTTTAGATATGCCGCGGGGCAGTATTCCAACGTATACCATAATGACCCCAAACACACCCCCAAGATGATCACAGCCTTGCTAAAGAAGCTGAGGGTAATGGAGGTGATGGAATGGCCAAACATGTCTCCAGACCTAAACCCTATTGAGCATCTGTGGGTCATCCTTAAACGGAAGGTGGAGGAGCAGAAGGTCTCTAACATCCACCAGCTCCCGTTATGTCGTCATGGAGGAGTGGAAGAGGACTCCAGTGCCAACTGTGAAGCTCTGGTGAACTCCATGCCCAAGAGGAGAGTTAAGACAAGTTATGGTGGCCACCTAAAATATTGACAGTTTGGGCCCTATTTGGACATTTTCTCTTAGAGGTGTATTCAGTTTTGTTGGGAGCGGTTTAGATATTAATGGCTGTGTGATGTTATGTTGAGGGGACAGCACTTTGAGGGAAATTCAAATTTAGTACAAACATCCATTTGGACATCGGATGAACTGATTAGTATTCTAAGTACATGTGTACCTGTGTAATTCTTCATTAATCAGTTCAACAATATATGCTCACTGAAATCATCATTATGATCATCATCATCATCATCATGTATCATCATTATGGTGTCAAAAAATATACTTTATATATTATGAGTCTGGACAGACATGGCTGTAAAATGCAACTTGACTGGTTGGGGGACGCATACAACTGCGGGTCGGTAATTCTAGTTTTGTATGGCCATTATTGTAATTATGATGTACATTATGTTTTGCACCTGAAATGATGATGCTTACTTTTTACTAAATCGGTATAAGAGACTGTTTTTGTTCTGACTCTCTATCTTGTCATCTTTGTTGCAGGACGGAATATTTTAGAAACTTTATCGATTCTTGCCTTCAGAAAATACCACAGGACAGACCACACTCTGACGACATGCTTGGTGTAAGTGCGCGCACATACTGTACGCTACTACACAGAAACAAACAGCAGGGTCAGTGTGTTAAGATTGGAGATTGAAAAAGCCCCATGGTGATAAATCACTGTTGTTTGAGCTCTGTTCTGTCCCCCATAAGCTTCTATTTTAATTCACTAATCCTCACACACACACACACACATGTGCACACACACAATCAAAACATGTACAGAAACACACTTGGTTTTGTGGAAAGAACACAGATTACTGTAGAAATGTGACTTCTGCATCCATCGTTAAGTAACTGAGCAGCTGTCACTTAGACCACTAATGGAGTCACTACTGCTAATGGAAGCTGTCCTTGGGGTATGTTAGCACAACACACATTGCATTTCTTTTTTAAATGTCAAGTTCCAAAACCGCACTTGTTGTTACACAAAATCAAAAGTTTAAACTGCTTCTCAATGTGGTCATCTTCAGTTGGACTTCTGGCCCAGATTTATCTTCTGTGTGGAGAATGACACTAACCTTTAAAAAAAACTAATCTAATCTCGACAACCTAGCTATATTCTAACTTTGAACAGGTTTGTGCAGTGGTGTTCATGGGGGGGGGGGCACGAATATAATGTTCCTGAATCGCAATAGAACTTCTCAATCAAATTTGATTTTAAATAAGCCTGGTTTAAATAAAAAAAATAGATATCAATATCAGTACCACCCCCTTCACCCCAAACAAAGCAGGTTCTCTCAATTTTTGAACTAATAGGCTTACCATAGTCAAAACAGCAGCAAGGAGTGTGTTTTTCACAAAACATATAACATTTCTTTATGCCACGGGGTGAAAAATAATAAAGCGTGTAAATCCTGACTTTTGAACTACTGTTTTTCTGCACATGTAGCCTATTTATAAGAGCAGTATTCAGTATTTTTACAAAACATTACGTTAACGCCACTCTCTCCGTACCAGTCCAAGCATCAGTGACAATAGGTGCCAGAATTTCTTTCTGTAAGTTTTACGTTGCTGGGCTGCTTTAGCAATGTAGAATTGTTCGCGGTTGAAAGCTTTTTGCTGGTCGCACACAGTTTACAATCGACGACCATGTTCTTTGCATCTTAGACTGTGACACAGTAATGGCAATAGCTACTTACAGCTGTGGAAAGAACGCCGCAAATTGATATTTCCTATATGTGGGGAGGATAAGCCTGACTTATTGCTCTGCTGTTGTCGTAGTATCCCCTTCAGACCGTCTGACAGGCACAGAACCCCATTTGGGACTTTGAGTACGTTTATAATGAGATGAGGAGGCGGAAACCAAAACTAACTCAAACAACAATACTCTCACTACAAACCTCCCTCTGTAAGAACCCTGAATAGAAACCTCTTCTAGAAAAGTTCAGTGCTGGTTTGAACAAGACCTCTGCGCACTAACTCAGACCTAATGAAGTCTGATAAGACTGGGGGCCAATATGCTAGGTCATTTGGTGGAGCCGCAACTGTTCTATTAGGGTCTGAGCTGCTCGTATCTGATGCTGGCTGTACATCTGTGGCTGGATGTGGATCAACTGTTTTTATACTGGGTGACTGGCTGTAGTCTGTTGTTGTACTGACTGCAAATCCAGCGTCTACTAGGGTTGAGTTGATAGATGATGCCATCGTCCATCGGCGATGGCTCCACCTGAGCCCGGCAAAAAAAATCTAAATTTTTCAAATTATACATACTGGTGACAGCAGGTTTTTATCATCACAAACATTATTATAAATTTTAAATATGCTTCGCACATTCCTCGTAATTCTCTTCTCACCCGTGATCTGTTATCACGGCAGCAGGTGAGCCGTTTGTGGGCCTGATAATGACGCAGCCTATTAAACAACCAAAAACCAACATCTGCACCCTGTGTGTTCACTGCTGCGTTCAGGACCATTCAAACTGGCTCCTCCAGGTTTCCTGCAATACATTTTTTAAATCTAAAATACTATTTATAAAATGACTGGGCTGAATATGTGATGCTAATTATTTACTGAGATGCGCATCCATATTGCCCAGTCTGTCCCACTAATCAACATTCTAATATGCAATGTGAGTCCGCTGCTTCCCATCTTGCATTAGTCCAGAGTTGTAACTAAACTTCACTGTCTTGTTTTAAAAGGATGTATGAAGGGTACCCTCACATCCTGTCTGGACTGGTCCCACAGATGTTTCTTGCTCGAATGTGTGAGTTTAAGTCACGACAGACAAGAGCTGCGCTGGTTAGCTGGTTAGCAAGACAAGCAGACAGACAGAGATTCACTGCAGCTGCACATTAGGTGTGATCTGCTGACATCAGACTTGCAGAGGAGAGAACACAAGTAGTTTCCTTGACTGCTGTTCCCACTTTTCACTCTCACTGAGTTTTTGTTTTCTCGTGCCTAGAAGGATAGACCCTCTTCATCCTCTCATCAAAGTTTTAAACATTCGCGTTCACCTTTGACAGGAAAGTGAGGCGGAGCCATCCAGCTCTGCACTGGACTATCACTATGCATCAGCTGGCTGAAGTTGATTCATGCTGAGTCTGATTCATCAGTTTTACATTTGTTTTTGCGCTGCATAGGCTACTAATACCAACGTAACGAGGTCTTGTACAGAATGTAATAGAGTAAAAAGTCGAAATGTGGCTTTGAAATGTAACAAAGTGAAAGTAAAAGGTCACAACAACTAAAATACTCAAGTAGAGTAACAAAGTATTTGTACTTGGTTACTTTCCACCTCTGCAGCTACAGTCTGTCTGTACCACTCAACAACAGGCACAAGAGCCAGTATAGCAAAGCTGCCATACAAGAGTCACAGAATTACAGTATATGACTGGAAAAGCAGTATAATAGGTCTCCTTTAACAGTTGAGAACTAACCGGGTAGTCATTGCAGCTGTACTTGTATAAGGACATTTTCAGTATTTAGAAATAGTCCAACAAGCTTGAAGCCAGTTAAATTACTGTTTAGCTGTAAATGTGTATATGGCACTTGTTTTTACCACACACCGCATGTTAATATGCATCTCTCTGATCTGGAGGAATAAAGCTAACCCTGACTACATGAAGTTAGATATTTTCATTTAGTGAGAAGTGACCTACATATGTCCCAAACCAGTAGCATATGTGAAGAACATAGAAACTCCCTCATTCTGAGTATTATCTTAGTAATAGCTTGTAACAGACTCTAGATACAGTATACTGTATACCAGATATGTTACCTTAACTTCATAACCTCAGATTAGAGGACTGCAGTGGAAAACATCATCATGAAAAAATAATCTGCTCACTTGTTTGGTTTTTCCTCGAAACAATTATATTTGAAGGTTTTCCTTCCAAAGCAGTCAGTCAGCACCTTTTATCAGCTGCCACCAAGTCATACTCTGAAACCCTAAACAATCGTCATAGTCTGACAAATGTTAGCAATGTTAAATAAATGGCTATGGATATGAAGTAACAGTGTGAGGTGTCCTACCTCAAATCAGGACATACAGGATTTTTCTGCAGTTTTGGTGCAAAACCATACATTGCCCTCATGGCTCTAGACAGATGGCTGAAGCTAATAGCTAATTCAGCACTCTGAGCTAAGTTGGAGGGTTGCTTGTGATTTGTGTAGTTTATGCCACAATGACGACTTCACATGTTGACGCAGAATTAAAGCATAATATTTCAGTAACACTTAAGTTGATTTGATTGTGTTTTCCTCATGGTCACCCCCCTTTGCTGTGTGACTTCTCTATTCATGATGTTTCTGTGTTGCCTTCTTGTCTCCCTCCCCTCCAGCATGCGTTTCTGCAGCGTGAACGTCCGGACTCCGTGCTGATGGATCTTATTCAGAGGACCAAGGATGCAGTGCGGGAGCTGGACAACCTGCAGTACCGCAAGATGAAGAAGATCCTCCTTCAGGAGGCCCACAACGGACCCACAGCAGAAGCCCAGGATGGAGACGAGGTGTGTGGAAACTAAAGCAATGGTGGTAGAATAAGTGTTTGTGTGGGTGGGGGGGTTCATTCATGGCGTTCCTAGGTGCAGAGAAAATAACCAAGCATGCATCGTTTTGTATGCGCGTCTGTCTGTCTGTGTCCTTCTTGTTTTCCCTCTCTGGCTCTTTCGCTCTCCCTTGCTGTCTCTCTCTCTGTCTTTGCGCTGTTTTGTCTCCAGGAGCTGGAGCCGGGTGGTGGTCGGACAGGAACGGTGAATAGTGTCGGCAGTAATCAGTCCATCCCCAGCATGTCCATCAGCGCCAGCTCCCAGAGCAGCTCTGTAAACAGTCTGAACGAAGCGGCCCAGGACAGCCGGAGCGAGCTGGACCTGATGGAGGGAGACCACACAGTCATGTCCAACAGCTCTGTCATACACCTCAAACCGGTGGGTAAAGTGACACAGACACAGAGGAAGTATGTATTTAATTATTGAGTAAAGAGGTCATAATATTCTTTTGGCTTTTCTCCCTTACTTTATTGTGTTATCTTTTTTTGTGCGTGTAATAGGTTTGCAAAGTAAAAAAGCCCACCCCAAAGGGAGTTATCATCTCCCATAGAAAACACTGCTCCTGAACTGCCTGAAAACGGCTCGATTGTAGTCCGGCCTTTGCTTCTATAATCTATCTGCGTCACTATGTGACGCGCGTCATAGTGCTCGCCTAGCAGCCAGTGTGGCACAACCCCAAAAGCACAGGTGAAGAAACGTGTCAAGTTAATGAAGAGCTTTCTCACAGCAGTCTGAGACGATTCAGAGTTGGATAGCACGTTATGATATTGTTTATGTGGCAGATTTGTTTCTGATTCTCTTCTGTTCTGACTTGATCTCTTTCTCGCTTTATCCCAAACCTTCCCATGCCCCTAATGCTTTCTTTACGGTGTGTACTGTTAAATACAATAAGAACTAAAATTTATTCTGCTGCCTTATGTCTCCAGGAAGAAGAGGAGAGTTTCTCTGGGGAGCAGGCAGCCACCAGTCAACCCTCTGAGCCACAGCCAACAGCAGCTCAGGCCCCGAGGAAGCACTACCGCAACAGGGAGCACTTTGCCACCATACGCACAGCGTCACTCGTGAGAACACACTGCTTTCTCCCCCATGCATCTCACTGACTAAAGCCATTTATCAGTGTCTGTGTAACAGAAAGACTGAGGTATTTTCTGGATTATGTTTGACAAAGAGACTCTGTTAAATGTAGAAAACTTCTAATTATTTCACTCTTTCAACATTGTTGTTTTACCTATGCACTCGAGTAAGGTGTGTTTATCCCTCTCTACAAACACCAAGTCACAATTCTATATTTTATCATACTTTTTTTAACAAGCTGAATCTAAATGGACTCTGCTGAATCTCTCCTGTGTCCATGTCTTGCAGGTGACCCGTGAGATGCAGGAGCATGAGCAGGACTCGGAGCTGCGGGAGCAGATGTCGGGATACAAACGCATGAGACGGCAACATCAGAAGCACCTGATGGCCCTGGAGAACAAGCTGAAAGGGGAGATGGATGAGCACAGGCTGAGGCTGGACAAAGAGCTGGAGAGTCAAAGGAACAATTTTACTCAGGAGATGGAGAAGCTGCTCAAAAAACACCAGGCAGCCCTGGACAAAGACGTATGTAGACAAACAATTCAAGAAACGCACCCCTGCTGATATTTAACATGCATTTTGTCTGTGTTGAAAACTATTCCTGTTCTCAAAGCGTGTTCCTTCAAGCTGAAGCAAGTCATTTTTTGTCTCACACTAAACGTTTTTGTTTGGTTTAGCTGAAGACGTTTACTAACGATGAGAAGAAGTTTCAGCAGCACATCCAGGTGCAGCAGAAGAAGGAGCTCAGCAGCTTCCTGGAGTCACAGAAGCGGGAGTATAAACTACGCAAGGAGCAGCTCAAAGAGGTAACACACACACACAAAAGATGTACATCTAGTATTTGTCTGTTTTGTGTTTTTGGTTAAGAATGTTTATTTCAGTATTCTTGTGAAGATAGTGATGGGCCCAACTGACTACTGATGGGCAGAGTTTGTTGTCACTATTAATTGATAATTTTTTTTCAAGCAATCAGTTGATCTTTTGTGTTAAGGTTAATCTAAGTCTTAGTCTATAGTACGCAGGGCACCAGACTAACTCTTTCCACTAGTAGCACTGGTGCTACAACTGAAAATTTTAGAAGCACTAGCACAAAATTTTGGAGCACCACTTAAATTGCCTTGAAATTCCCTGAGGCCCTAAGCAAAATTCTGAAAATGTGTTCTCCTACCATCATCCGTGAGCCGTGTAAACCATTTTCCATTACCACACAGTCACACCTGACACCCCAGTGCTCCAACTACAGTGTTTCAAAATGTTTGGCTCCATCTGTCGGTCAATGAATAAGTCGACCTCTACAGAACAGAACATACAGAAGACAGATAGTTTTCCAAGCTGAAGTTTATAAATAACGTTGCCAGAAATCAAACCTTATAAGTGGTTGAATTTCACTCTCACTTTTGTCAGGCACAAAGCTTCTTTTGTGACCAGAAGGATTGTTGCGCTTCATCCTCTCATCAAAGTCATTGACGCCCACTTTGACACGAGGCGGGGCCCTACGCAATTTGCGTAGTGAGGGCCATACACACACACACACAAAAAAAAAAAGCACACACACGTCGTGTCTCCTATGATAATCAGTCAGAAACCTAATTATAACCCAAGAGAATTAAATGCTGAAAACACTCACAACTGAGTGGCTAGAACCAAACCATTTATGACTGAAAAATGAATAATTAAATTATTATCAAATTAATCTGTCAATCTTATTTACATGGCTATTTGTTCCAGCTCTAGTCAAGGTAATCATTGACACAAGACGCACACTGAGGAATGCAGAGCTTGACACATCTGTTTGTTTATTTGGACTGTTGATTGTTCATTTAATAACAAAAAAATCCATCAAGAACATTTGTGGGTGCTTGTTCTACTCGTTGCTAAATGATGACAAACCGTATTAGCCATAAAGTTCAAAAGTGACAATGCCCTGACATACTGAAAACAAACAAATTAACATCTGTGTGGCAGGAACTGAGCGAGAACCAGTCGACTCCCAAGAAAGAGAAGCAGGAGTGGCTGTCCAAGCAGAAAGAGAACATCCAGCACTTCCAGGTCAGGATCTCTGACATTATGTACACTTGCCAAGCCAAAGAACGTCTCAGGTTACTACTGTAACCTTAGTTCCCTGAGAGAGGGGAACGAGACTATGCGTCGGTAACGCTTCTAAAGCGTTGCCGACGCATAGCGAGTTCCCTTGAAAGGGAACAGATGATGATGATTTTACACAGGCCTGGCAATGAATTTACACAGTCAATATAATCTGTGACATTAACAGAACATGATTTACCAGCCAAGTACTAACGATGCCTGACCCTGCTTAGCTTCCAAGATCAGTGACCCATAACTTTATTACCCATATACGTTTACTTTTATTCTGTATATATTACAGGACAGCATTGTAATGCTTATGTCACTTCCTAGGCTGAGGAGGAGGCCAACCTGCTGAGGAGACAGAGGCAGTACCTAGAGCTAGAGTGTCGGCGGTTCAAACGCAGGATCCTCATTGCCAGACACAATGTGGAGCAGGATCTGGCCAGAGAGGTACTTAGTTGCACAGAGAGAACCAGCAACCACCCCTTCCACTCTTACTTTTTTTGTTTGATTTTTATTTATTAGATCTGTCACCCTCACTTTTCTCCCTAATTTTTTTTTTTTTTTTTTTTAAGGAGCTCAACAAACGGCAGACACAGAAGGACCTGGAGCACGCCATGCTGCTCAGGCATCATGAGTCAATGCAGGAGCTGGAGTTCAGGCACCTTGGTTCGATCCAAAAGGCGCGGGCAGAGCTGATCCGGACTCAGCACCAGACAGAGCTCACCAACCAACTGGAATACAATAAGAGGAGGGAGAGAGAGCTGAGGCGCAAGCATGTCATGGAGGTCCGACAGCAGCCCAAGAGCCTCAAGGTACAAAGTCTCATGGTTGCAACTCTGTTACTGAAAGTACAACAAAGCACAAGCACTCACGCAACATCATCATTTCTTTCCCTTCTGTCGTCTTCAGTCTAAGGAGCTTCAGATTAAGAAGCAGTTCCAGGAGACTTGTAAAACCCAGACCAGGCAGTACAAGGCTCTCAGAAACCATCTTCTGGAGACCACGCCCAAGTGTGACCACAAGGCCGTGCTCAAGAGGCTGAAGGAGGAGCAGACCAGGAAACTGGCCATCCTGGCCGAGCAGTACGACCACTCCATCAACGAAATGCTCTCTACACAGGCTGTGAGTACCCTAAGAGGAGGCCTAAAAAGTTCATGAAACATAAATACTAAAATGTCCTCCTATCCAAAGCGACTTACAATTGTTATACATTTCAGAGGTCGCACGCCTCAGGAGCAAGTAGGGGTTAAGTGTCTTGCTCAGGAACACAATGGTGGATGGGTCACAGTGGGGGTCTCTCACACCAAAGGCAGGCGTCTTATCCATTGCACCATCACCACCCCATTTTAAAATCAGTTTAGACCCATCTAGGCATCATTTGATATTCTCAGTACCAGTTCCAATACGATAACCAATACCAAAACATACATTGTCAATACCTCACATCAGCAATGTATTTCTGCTAAGGATGTATGAAGTATGAAAGTTTCATATCATGATTATAGTGACCAGAATTATCACGGTTATTGGTATTATTTGATAGCTGCTGGATTTAAAATGAACAAAATATGTTGGTTGGTTGACTAAGCTGCGTAACATGTTATCATGAGCAGTGGACCAATAGTCTTCAGACACACAACGCACACAGCAGCAGAACAATGTGTAGCATTTTTACAAGAGCAGCTAACGATGAGAACTACAGTTTACAAGCTGTAACAGCTAAAAGTTAACTCACCCTGCTTAACTATAAGGTCATTTTCTTCAATCAAGTTTCCCTCCGAGCTCTCATAAAAACTAAAATATGATCAGACTTCAGAGTGACTGAAAAATCTGTGCAGTGCTGTCTTCCACAATGTTGTCATTGACCCAAACAAACCCAGGTTGCATACTGTGCAGTATTTGCTGTGAGTTTATAGTAGCAGGGTAACCGATTGGTGTTTGGTGTCAGGTAATTAAAATATGTACGGTAATAATAACCACCAGGAGTTATTGACATGGTAATAGTTTCATCCCTGTTTTCCACAAAATCTTTTTCTAACAAAATGCAACACTTCTCAAAACTTATCAGTATTTAACACCAAATCAGTTGCGTGAGAACACAATAAAATGTCTAAATGAGCAAAATTGTTAAATCTGGAAGTATCTAATTTAAGAACATTTTAAACAAGACTAAGAACCCTACAATGCATTTGATGGCAAGTAGCGACGCGCAACATTTTTCGAAACCCATTTTTTATGGCTTCCTCAAAGATCTCTCCTCCTGTATGTCACTGAAGTTGGGCCAAAAACAAATATCTTGGTGCATCTTTCGCTCTGTATGACTTTCTTTCTTGTTCCCTTTCCTGCCCTTAGCTACGGTTAGACGAGGCTCAAGAGGGGGAGTGTCAGGTCCTAAGGATGCAGCTGCAGCAGGAGCTGGAGCTGCTCAACGCTTACCAGAGCAAGATCAAGATGCAAACAGACGCTCAGCACGACAAGGAGAGGAGGGAGCTGGAGCAGAGGGTCTCTCTGCGGAGGGCTCTGCTGGAGCAGAAAGTACGAGAGGCCCCTGGCTTTGTGTTGTGGTTATTCATTGATTGTAGGGACGACATATTTTTATTGCACTTTCAAATTTAAATAAACAGGCATGATGTTCTGCATCTCTGCTAACAAATCTTTGCATCAAAATAAGACTGGTCTTTAAAGTGAGAGCGGCCCTACTAGGGGCAGGGGTGAGCGATGTGGCCCTGAAATAGTCCCGGTGTTTCTACGATCATGATATTCTTGATGATATGACAAAATACTGAAAAAAGATTGGTTTAGAACTCACAGTAGCTCTTAATCTTTTCCCCTTGAGTGGTTTTAAGAGTGGTTATAAATAGTATAGTATCAAGTGTTGTACATGTGTTTGTTATTTGTTTTGCTATATTGGTTTTTCTAATTATACTTTTAATATTCTGTGACAAAATATTTCTTTATTTCTTCATATTATTAGTTTTTATTCAAACAAAAACTTGATGTCATTTCAAATCAGACAAATGGCAGGATTTGTCTTTGTGCCCTATTAATTATAATTTATTTTGAACTCATTTGTCCACTGTGTTTATCTCACAGATTGAGGAGGAAATGCTTGCCCTGCAGAACGAGCGCCTGGAGCGAATCCGCTCCCTGCTGGA
Source organism: Lepomis macrochirus (assembly GCA_024633595.2). Lineage (NCBI taxonomy): Eukaryota > Metazoa > Chordata > Actinopteri > Centrarchiformes > Centrarchidae > Lepomis > Lepomis macrochirus. Next base: position 15,730,712 of record JALXJV020000021.1, on the reverse strand, counting down.
GCGCCAGGCCCGAGAGATCGAGGCTTTTGACTCGGAGTCCATGCGGCTGGGCTTCAGCAACATGGTGCTCACTAACCTGGCTCCTGATTCCCAGGGGGGCTGGGGGGGTGGAGGAAGCCAGGGGGCTCAGGGGGGAGGCCACTGGCCCGGAGGAGGTGGAGGAGGCAGCCACCATAGTCATCATCACCAGGGGGGCTCCAGCTCACAGCAGCCTTGGGGTCACCCCATGCTAGCTGGGGGCCCGCCGCCCTGGAGCCTCCACCACCCCGGAGGAGGGAGTCAGAGAGGGAGCGGGGGAGGCGCGGGAGGGGTGAGGAACAGCCCACAGGCTATGAGGAGGACGTCATCAGGGGGGAGGAATGAACAGGGCATGAGCAGGAGCGCGAGCATCACCTCTCAGATCTCCAACGGATCCCACCTGTCGTACACCTAGAACACAAGCAACACAATAATTGTCTTAAAGTTAAATCCTTGTACACCGAGGTAACACTGTACACAGACACACACCATGCATGCACCACACGTGCTTCACATACACTTCATCTGTACGTCTGACACGCACGCACACACACACACACACACACACACACACACACTGCATTACTGAGACTGGGTTTACCTCAGCCCGGTTCCTCTTTCATTACCACTGCTCGCTTACATCAGTGTACTGCTAGCAGCAGTCTGTGGAAACCCAAAAGTCTTGAAACTAATCCAAGATGGCTGAGGGCCATATATAGTATGCCACATTGCAATAGTGTCATTGTCACTGTAGCTCACAGTGCTGTTTTATGTGTTTATATTTGCCATGTTAGTCTCTGTTGCCATAGACACAAAGTAGTATATTCAAATTGTCCACCATGGAGTTTATTATCCAAAGTCGTTTGCAGTATGCTGTTTAATACATGTGGGGTAAATCTAATGCTTCCAGATGTTGTGGTAGCATGATAAGGTGCTTTATGGGAAAATTTGCAGTCAGTGTGCAATTGTGACAACTCCATTTAAAAATGTGTCCTTTTGTTCCTTCAAACCACACAGCTGAAGATTTCAGCTTATACATCTTACTGATAGAAAGTTAAATGAGATTATTGTTAATGTGCAGTGTTACAAGCAAATGAGAAGGCAGGATGTGATGTAGGGGTCTGACTTCAGAGTTATTACACAACAACAGACAGTTTCATAACAGACAAGAGTGGAAAATGAAAAGAGAACAAAGGTTGTTGTAAGTGAGCATCAGTGGGTATCTGACTTTACAGTAGTGCCACAGAGAAGGCTAAGGTGTTACAGATAGCTAAAAGTATAGAATATTTCATTCTAATCACCTGTGCAGTGATTAAAATGAAAAATTGCATACTCTCAGATCTTAATGTCACACGGCTTCAAAGTCCCCTGGAGTTAGGTGTAAGATGCCAAAGGGTAAGGGCGTGGAGTCAGATTTGTCAGAATGATTCATGCCAACATACTGTTATGTATTTAATTGGCTTTGTGCCACAGATGTCGGTGCAAGTTCAGTATAATACTATGTGGCCAAGTAGACGCATGTGTTGCTAGACTGGAGGAGAGAGAAGCGAGTGCTCAGTCTCATTGGCTCAGCTCTTGGGTTTCCACAGATCTTCACTTACACCTGCCCAGTGGGCTGCCGAGATGCAAGGGATGCTGCAGCCGTGCACATGTGCTGGAACAAGACAGGACAGATAGAGTGCACAGCCCTCATGACAGGGATAGGTTTTCAGCAGCACCTTACCTCCTCCTTTATTAGTTTCAAAACTGGTGTTCACTCTTCGCTTGTTTGCAGTAATTTCCTGGTCTAATTTGACAAGTGTGTATTTCGCTGAAAGCGATGCGCTGCGCAGTTAAAAAAAAAAAAAAACTTTCTCTGACAAGTTGCACCGTGCCTGTTGACCTACCTCAAGTACAGCTTCACCACGAGGTGTCGTGACTTGACAATGATTTGCACTTTGTCACAGGCCTTCTACCCCACACTTATGTGATTCAGACATATTTGCACGCACGCACATACATACATACATACAAAAGAAATTGATCCCCCCCCCATCAAACACTATGTCCCTTTGCACACTTGGCTGTATGTACAGGGAGACATTTTGTGAAAATGGCAATTGGACTTATATGTGTTAAAAATCAGAAGTTTTGAAAAAAGGTAACTTAGCAGTTGGCCGTGTATCAGGGCAACTCTGGGTGAGTATATCCATCTCAGTTGCCTAACAGCTTACCTGTGTGTTGTTTTTGACTTTAAAAAAATAAGATCACTTTAAGGAGCTGGAGTTCTAGTGAACGAGCAGGGAGCGTGAAAGAGGAGCTTCAGTAGCCCTCTGCTGGTTAGTGACTGCTGAATGTCTCTCTGAGTTGATGGGCGGTGATGCTGTGATCTCCGCTGCCATGCCCCTGCAACCTTCCCCGGTCTGACACCCCACTCTGTCTCACCCCTGGTGACCCCGATGTCATGTTCTGACCACCAATGTCCTCTCCTTCCCTCCACCTACGTTTCCTCTGCTCCTGAGCCCAGTGTGGTCTTCACCCCCTCCCTGATCTATTTGGGAAGAGCTCTTCAAGTGAAATAAAAGAAGAAGAAGGCAGGAAAAAATACATATATATGTAGTATTATATAAATCTATAAAAAAAGCATTACAGACAGATTGAGATGAAGGTGAAAGTGTTACCATGAAATGCAGAGATTATGCATTGTATGTATTTCAGAGGTGGAATGTACAGGAAACCTGTTAATATTGTATATTTTGAATTTGAAAATATGGAAATATAATTGACAAATCAAAGACAAATTTGTGAGGTGGACAGCGATGTGGTTAGAGAACAGCGGCTTACAGTCGCTGAGTTTTCACTGTCGTACATGCAGCTGCGAGTTCTGAGACTTGTTACAGATATTCTGTTGTGAATGATAACCACACAACTCTAGGTCAGATTGCCTTCAGTACATGGCAACAGTTTGTTTAATGCTAAATGAGGATGATTTTGCACATAATTCAAAATGTATTTAGTTATATAGCAATGGCTATATTTTTCTGATATAATTCTACCCAATATAGAAGATTGTTTAGGTTTGAATTTTTAGAAAAAGAAAGAATTGTCTTTCAGAGATCAATACAATCTGAGGAGAAACTGTTGAATTCTAAATCAGTTGGCTGCCTAAACAACATTTAGTTAACACCACAACTTGAAATTGTTTCCATATTCTTGCACAAGACAGTGAAAATATATCTGTTGTTTGAGATCTCCAAAGGGCATTTGTGGGGTCTACTGATATTATTTGGACTTTTATTTCTGATTTATGAAACACCCACCTTCTTTAGTTTGGGTTATACACAAAGCATTTTCACACCGCATTTAAGTATTTGCCTTTTTTTAAATTGTTGCTATTGTGGATTCAGAATTTAAAACCCTGCTGTTTTTCTTGGCTCATTTAAAGATGAAAAAGAGAAAAAAGACCCAGAAGTGGTGGCCCCACTTCTCTTTTCAGCCAGGATGCCATCGTACTCAACATAATTTATCAACCTTTTTTCCCAGTTCTGTGCGGTTTTATTTCCTTTTATGCCAGAAATGGTTGTTTTATTTTCCAGAAGATGTCAGCAGAGGGTCAAACGAGTTGCAGACTTTAGACCTTTGCTTGTGTTTACCAGAACTCCCAGGTGTTTTTCGAGGCAGTCGGGGCAGAGTCTAGCTTTAGACCTTGGTCACTCTGAACTGGATCAGTTGCACTGATTGCACAAGTGATTTAGCAGATCAAAGAGTCTACTGTGATGCGGCTGCCATTGGCTGAAAGTAGGCGGGAGGCAGGGTTGCGTCTCTGTACAGTCTGTTTATCAGTATTCCCTTTATCTCTCCTGTCATTTGGTGGATCTTGCTGTTTTATTCTCCGTAGTCCAGAGACCTGTATTAAACTGTATTAAATTGTATAGATTGTGCAAAAAGCTGAATGTCGCATAGCAGAAGAGAAAAGCTATTCCTTACAGGTGACAAAGTGATTTAAAATGTATAAAAGAAATTCAGAAATAAAGTTTAGGGGATAAATGTAATATTTTGTTTGTAATTACTATTTTTTGTTGGAAGAGGGCTACTGGATAAAGAATCATCTGTAATAAAGTAATTTTAATATTTCTTTGTCCCATGGTGTTTTTGTGTGGCAGGAAGGTGACCTTGAATGTCAGCGTACATATTTGAATTTTGTATTCTGTTTGTGTAAATGCCTGGTATTGTAATACAATTTCCAGCCAAAGAAAAACTTCACACTGCTTGATTCATTTGCACAACTTCTCTTTTGTAGACATAGGAGTTCCTTAAAGTAGACAGCATCTACGTTGCCTGAAATATTTTGCTTTAATAAGCAAGATTTTTAGGTAAAAGCTGATAATTACAAAGTGGTGATCCTTTTTCCTCCCAAAGAATTATTGTTTGAGTTTCAAACAAGTCATTTTTTTGATTGTTTTTACCAAAGGTCATGTGACATCTTGATTAGTTTTACTCATTTTGCACAGTAAAAAAAACATATTTTAATTTTTGTTGTCCACTGCTCCTGTTTTCTTCTTGTCTAAAGGACTGTCCTGTCATCATTTTAAAACTCCAGCGGCAGATGTTACTTGTAAATAACCAAATAAAACATTTCTCTGTAGAGCTCATCCTTCACCATCTCCTCCTCAGCCTGTGTAGGACCTCTTCCAAGTGAAATTATCTTCCTCTGCATCCACACTGATCTGCTCAGGTGCCTGCAGTCTCGGCCTCCTCATCATGTTGGCTCTCCTCCTGCGACTTTGAGCCACGTTGCCGCACCTGCTCCTCTGCCCAGCCTGACTGTATTCTCCCAGTGAACCAGCGCAGCTCGCCCTGTCCCTCTCCTCGCCTTTCAGGAAATCGGCCACTATTTTGAAGTACTCCAGAACTGCGATATGACTCCAGCTGCCCTCCACCTCCTCGTTTCCAGTCCTTCCTCCCTTCATCTCTTCTCGGCCCTCCAGAGTGAATCCACAGTGCCCTCCTCTGTGTGTCAATGCCAGGAGGAAGTAAGGATTGCTCTGGAAAAGCGAGAGGGGCAGAGTGGAAGCTGGTGGAAGGAGAGGGTCGTCGCGGCTGCAGATACAGAGTACAGGGACCGCCACCTCATCTGCATCTCTTAGTGGTTCATTTCGCTCCCAGTAGCTGTCCCAGTTCTTGGCTGGGAAAGCCCTCTCGCCCAGTGCCCAGGCCACTGAGGGTGCCAGACCCTGTGCGGAATGAGATCCTGAGCCCAGTCCAGAATTTAGAGAGCTTACAGGAGGCCTAGAGGCCCTTTGCTGAAGCTGGGCAGAAGAGCAGGAAATAGTTTCCTCAAAGTCTCTGAGGGAGGAACAGCTGAGGGTCCGATCCACATCCAGGACTGCTCTAAAGGAACTCGAGTATCTTATGAAAACACCATGTGAATAAACAAAAACAAGATTTTTTTATGCTCTCAATGATCATGTATATTCATGTTGTAACTGTTATTAATACATTTTGATTTTGATTTTTCTCACCTGCTGAGCTGCCGTTTCCGGTGAAACAAAATCCCCCAGCGATAAATAGGAGGCATGGCGGTTTCAAACCACAGTTGGCCCAGGAGCACAGGTGAGATGGCAGCAGCCGCTGTCAGGTATGAACTCGAGCCACACTCCCCCAAGTAGGAAAGAAGAATACCTGAGCCTGAACCCTCACTCACTGCAACCAGCACAGAGGACGGGTGGCGGCTGTGGACATAAGCCACCGCCTGAAAGTGGAAAACGTCAAAGATTTCTTTAGGCTATGACAGATAAAGAAAACAAACAAATTGAGTGAACAACATGTCATTGTAGCTATGCTCACACTGAAATAGATAAGTAAATAAATCAAACTGTCAGATTGCAATGAAATTTTGTACGGTCATTCATTGTCCCCAGGGGATGAACCTTAAAACTTTGAAGTATGAGCAAATACCTGCAATACTAATGACATTTTCATCAGCCTCAGCTGTACTTATGGTTAGTGATGAATAACTAATATTAGGACGGTAACACTGACACGAGCTACTGAATAACATCATTGTCATCATTGTGAGCATGTTTGCTTGCTGACCTTGATCATGTAGGTCAGCACCACTTTACCTCAGTAGGCTACAACATTACAGAGCTGCCAGCATGGCTGTAGGTTCTCAGTCTTGTTCTTAAGCTAAGATGTTTAATTTGCATAAAACTGTAATTTGTTCATTGTCTATTAGAATGAAAATAGGGACATCTAAATATAATTGTCCTTTAAAATGATGATTATATTATTGATTATATGCTGAAAAATCAACAAACATTGAAAATCTTCCATTTCTCAGAAAGTAAAGTGATGTCTTTAAAGTGCTTATTTTGTCCTACTCGGAGTTCAGTACTCAAAGGTATTCAATTCACAATTATATAAAACAAAATGTAAATGAAATGTAAAAAAGCTGAAAATCTTTTCACATTTCAACGATGGAGTAAGTAAGACCATTAAATATATTAATTTATTATTTTTGCTCAATAAATTACAAAATAGTGATTCGACATTCATATTCTGTCCTTCAGTTCATCACCTACATGTTGGATTTTTGATTTACTTATTTGATTTAATTATTGAACAGTAACCCAAATAAATGCATAAAAAAATGTTAATCATAGTGACAATATTCATCAGAACTGTCAAGGATAAAAGGTTAAAAACTTATTTCAATTGTGGTCGTCGTTGTAATTTGATAAAGATAGCATGACAAGCTGGATGTCTGAAGGTACCCTGTACAATCAACCCTTAAAATATGCAAATTTAAAAAACCCTAACACATCCTGATACAAATAAACAAAAATAAAAACAAATACATACATTTACACCTGGGGTCCCCGCAAAAGGAGCCACGCATTATTATGTTAATAAAAATACTCCACAACCATTCATCACATGCGGGATTAAAATTGCAATCTGACTGGCTTGTTTTTATTTTATCTGGAAGTTTGTTCCATTCCAGTGCTGCTGTGTACAACAAGGTGTTTTGCCCGGAACAGCTCTTAAATCTACTGGGTATTTTATCAGTGGCACTGCCTCCAGTTGAGTAGCTACGAGAGGTACTAATAGCTCAAAATATTCTTTAAAATACCTTAGCTCATTCATATGCAAAAATTTTTCGTGTCTCAGTTTCAGCTGTCTCACCCTGTTTTCAACAGTCAACCATTTTAATTCCTTGAGTTCAAAAGAGCAGGCATGAGTCCTATTGTTGAAATTAAGACCAACCTGTAGTGTTTTGAGTTTTTATCCTCTTGGGGTTGCTTCTGTATGATGTAGTAAGGGGCAAAGTCAAAGTGAGGCTGAATTAAAGCTATTATTTCTCTGCCCTCAGACAGAGTGCTTTTAAAACTCTTTTAAAATTCTTTGATGCCTCCCAGTCGAGTATGATTGAATCCATTCACATGGCATACTATTAAAATACTATTAAAAATTCATTTCTGGAAGTCACAGCACCATCCCACAGAATTTACACAAGTCGATCTCTTTTCTGATAAAGTCCGATAGAAATAATAAACATGTATCTGTTGAGTAGGACACTCTGAAACCAGATTGCCGTTCATAAATCAAGTCTGAATTGATAATTTAGTTATTTATTTAGTTATTAATTTACTCATGTGTTATTTTCTCCAAGACTTTTTCAATACAACTCCCAAAATGACCAATAATTTCCCTCTTCTAATTTGCTGTCCTTTTTCTTCTTGTCCTTTTTCTTCTTGTCCTTTAGACAGTGGAATAACCCTTGCAAGCTTCAGATTTTTTGGAACTCTACATGATCATAAGATCAAAAATATGACTGAGACACGGAGTAATGTGTTCTGCAGCGTCTTCTAGAAATCTAGCAGGTATTTCATCTTGACCAGTTGCTTTAGCACACTGACGATCATTCAATAACCTTAAGACCTTATCCTCTGTTAGGCCAAAAGATTCTGCAACCACTCAAGCTGAGAATAATATTTAATCATGATATCACCGTCATGTAACCCAGGTTTTATTGGCATTTTATCAACTAAATTTCCAGCTGTAAAAAAGGTGTGCCTGTAAGAACATCTATTCAGACTGCTCCCATGTTTCATCAACATCCAAACATAGCACTTATGACCAATTTATTGAATTTTAACACTCAATAAAGACCTCAGGACTATGATTTTTAATGACCTGATCTTGATTGTATTTTAAATTTACATTTATTTATTTAGCTGACACTATCGAAAGCAACTTACAATTGCTATATATGTCAGAGGTAGCACACTTCTGGAGCAACTACTAGGGGTTAAGTGTCCCGCTTAAGGACACATTGGATGTGTCACAGTGGGGAATTGCAACCAGGTTTCTCACACCAAAGGCATGTGTCTTATGCACTGTACCATCACCACCACATTTTGTTCCTTAAAGGCAACTTTATGCTTTTTCATTGTACAATAGATTAATGACTCATAGTACCCCACTCTGAGAAATCACTGAGTGATCAGACACCAAGATGAGATTAATGACAGTTTGACTCGTGTTGGCCACTGTGTGGGCTCTTGTACTAATTGCTGTAAATCCAAAATGTGGCAAAAAAAATTTAAACATCGTACATCCCATGATCCATGTTTGAAACATCTGTATTTAAGTCGCCGATTATTATAACCTCACCCGTACAATCCTTGCAGGAGACAAAAGATTGTTCCACCAACTGATAAAATTTGCTTTGATCAGGGTGTCTATACTAAACACTGATTAGTAAAAGCTTGCTTCTGGTTTCGCCACAAATTTACAATGGTCTTACCATTGTACCAAAACCACTATCTCAAAAAAAAAAAAACGACTTTCCCCTAAACTGAACAAGATGAAAAAGCAGTGCAGACTTGCCATCTGATGTAAGTAAGAATAACATTTTCTTCTATACCTGCTCAAAATCAGCTGGGTCTCCAAACTCAGTCAGACGAGCTGTGGTCAGCGGACACCCCGCTGTGCCTCGAGCGTGAAACACCACCACGTAAAAGCCCTGACTCACCGCCTGATGGCACAGCGCCTTTAGGTGGGGGGTCATCCCTCCCCAGGACTGAGGGATGAGGAGAAGGACGGGAGGTGTTGTAGTGAAGCAGCCTAGCGCCTTTCCCCCTGGCTGATGCTCCTTCCTCACCTCCCACCTCTTCCTCCCGATCGCCTCACCCAGTCTTGTTCCCACAGCCCAATCCAGAGCTACAAGACCCCCGTCTCTCAATAACAGATGGTCTCTAGTGAACTGTAACGTGTCTCCATGTTGTCCACATAACAGGCTGGACAGAGTCTGGAGGTGGGGGTCTCCCCTGGGCCAGGAGGGCAGTCTCGGCCTGGCCAGAGAGCGACAGTGCTGAAGCAGATATTTGGCCAACGCAGTGGGTTTGCAGATGAGCGTGGGACCATCTGAGGCCTGACCTGACCCAGACAAAACATCTGTCCCTGGTGATCCAGCTTCCTTGGTCCATGTTCTTGTATTCCTGTCAAGTGGCAGCTCCAGGATCAGGGAAACAATGACCCAGAGTCTCCAACCTGCAGCCGTGACAGTCAGCCTTGTCCAATAACTTATCCTGGGCCAGCGGAGAGCCAGAGACAGCAGCAGAAGTAGCAGGGTTGGGAGCAAACAGAACAAACAATCCCAAACAAATGATGCCATTGATAAATACAGGAGGTTGTAAATCAAAATCCTGTGATTTCTCCAGGAGGTTTTGTTATTTCCATTAGTAACATCTGACTTCCATATTTTACAAACTCCTATGGTGTTGCTTCATATACCAGTGTGAAAGTCTCATCTAATAAGTTCACTGACGTTCTGAATAGTGGTCTCCTTTCTCTAGATTGCTAAAAAAGAGTAAAGAAAAGTAAAAAAAAAAAAACTGTCTCTCAACTCCTGCTGCCTGTCCTCCCCCACCTTTTCTGCTTCCTCCGTAAATCATTTACTGCAAGCAAACACTGGCCACACAAATCTGTTCCATTAATTTTAACATGATTGTAGTCTCTGACCTTGAGTTTGCAGTAACTTCTTTTGCATTCTTACTCCAGTTTACCTGTGAATATTTGGGGCATTGTTGATACAGCAGTCCTTGTAAATGTTCCTTTGATTTTATTCTAACTCTAAGTTCATAAAGAGAAAGAGAAATACATATTTACTGAGAAATAGTATTGTACAATCACACTGAGGGGAGCAGGGATGTGGTTTATCAGTATAGCCTCATTGTGTAGTCTCATACTGGACAAAAACATCTTTAGCCCTTTCTGTGTATCCTGGTTTGTCCCTGGTTTACATCTGGTCAGGGATCAGGGCTAATTTTTTTTAGCCCTGAATGTTGTTATGGCAGAAAATTGTGTCCTCTTACATTTAATCTTTTATGTATGATATGATCTTTTAATATTATCATTATTATTACTATTATTGTTATAGATATGTATTGTGTTTTTATCCTTAACCTTTCCTCTCCTATACTCCTTATGTTAGTCTGTACACATTTACTAGTGTTTAGGTCAGAGCTGTGAGATTGTTTTGGTGTTTTCCTCTCTTGTTGTTCCTCTCCTCTCATGGAATGTTCATTCAAGGCTGAGAGAGGATCTCTGTTCCCCAAAACATAGAAACCTAGACTGTGTAAATGATCATGCATCCCTTTGCTCTGGGCCAGACGCCTGATGCTGCCCTAGGCGGCAGGTCTCTGGACCAGCTGTATATGTGTTTTAGTACTTCTCTGTTTATTCTCTTGTTAAATAACTTCTTCAAAGACAACGGTTGGTTGTAACTCAATTCTTTGCTCAACCCCTCACCAGGAAAATAATTTCCATGACTAATGTAACTCAACAACATCAAAAATATTTTAATATGCAATAATCCTCATGACACAGGCTGTCTCGCAGGTCTTGGAAGAATTGCTACATTTTAGTTCATGAGAGAGAGACATACAAACAAGTTTGCTGTTTTTTAAATTTTATTATTTTTATCTATTTTTATTTAAACACACACACATTTACTGTTTTATTTATCTTATTTTATTTATTTAATTGTATGAATTGAATTGTTCTTTTGTATTTTCGAATTGAGAGAGAGATAGTGAAAGAGAGAGAGCTCGTATTGGTTACAGCTTCAGGGCTTCAGTCAGCAACTAATAGATTGTCCCCAGCAAAATTGTAATCAAAACATATAGATATAAATGTTGTCAGTCAGTGTCTAGTCAATTTGTTTCACAAACGGTTAACAGCCAAATGCAAAGTAGTGAGAAAATAATGACACACCTGACCGCGACACAGACACTTGTCGGCTACAAGTCCAGTATTAACTATTTGTTTTCAACAAATAATACCCTATAGTTTATAACTGTGCCCCTAGCTCAGAGACACTTTTGCCCTGCTTGACTGTCTCTCTGCACCAGGATGTCTCACTCTGAAGCGGCTGAGCTGTAGCCTACTCCGTCAGACGTGCTGAAGTTATCATCTGTGTGGATGTGTTGTAAGATTTCTGTCTGATCACAAGTGTTTTCAGTTTTGGTTTTCAACCTCTGTTGAAGTGCAGTGCGCTCGTCTGGTCCACTACAGTGCCAGACAGGCTGTGTCTGTCAGATGGTCTGACGGGGGAAACCTTCTACCATTTCAGCAGAGCATTAACGCAGGGTAATGCACAGCAGAGGGGCAGGTAGATTCTGATAAAACATTATGACTTCATTCTCATTAGATTGAGATTTTGTTCTATTAATATTATGACTTTTGTCTCCAAATATTATTCTGTACAAGTAGAGATTGTCACTGTACAGAAAACCTGCTGAAAAACAGAATCTATTAAAGTCCACAAGTTTTTACCTAAAGTAAAATTAATTAATTTATCATTGAGGTGAAAAGGTTCCACATGTCGATTAGGTTACTTCAGTTGTGCCTGCAAATACCTTCACTCAGCAGGGGTGAAATTAAATGAGAAAAGAAACAGGAGAAATATATCTGACAACAATACAGAATGCCTTACTCTATATTTTTTATATTTTGAATTGTCACTGGAATTGTGTATCCTTTTATATAAATAAAGACATTTCCTCAATAAACTGGTGCAGAAAAATCACCAAAATAAAGGAAATTAAGTGTTTAAAGCCCAAACTATTCAGGGTGAGGACCCCAGTATATTGTCACTTCACTTAATATTTGAGCCTCACTGTGCAGAATGATGTATGTGCAGAGTTTGACAGCAGAAGTCTGTTTACACAGTCAGCTGCTGAAGGGGGAAAGTTTCTTTGCACTCACCTTAAATCTCAGTTTACAATGTATGAGCATGATTTGTGACATCACAACTGGAAGCAGGTGTTGTTTATAAAACTAATAGAGTCTAATTTGGAAACTTAAAGCTTTCAGCACAAATAAACTGCCAATGGACTTTACAGTTCACTAGAGACCATCTGTTATTGAGAGACGGGGGTCTTGTATCAGACTGTGCTGTGGGAACAAGACTGGGTAAGGCGGTCGGGAGGAAGAGGTAGGAGGGGAGGAAGGAGCATCAGCCAGGGGGAAAGGCAGTTGGCTGCTTCACCACAACACTACCTGCCCTCTTCCTCATCCCTCAGTTCTGCGGAGGGAAGAGAACATTAGTGCACTTTGCCACTGTCAGGTTAGACACCTAAAATATCAAACAAGGAAGAAAGACAAGAGAGTTAATAGCTTTTTACTCGCAAGGAGAACGGACAGAGATGTACTCAGTTACATACTCCAACCGCTCTGAGGCATCTCCGCCGCTTCCTCTCTTTTTATTATGTTCAGGGACTTAGTTACATGCACATTGCTGCTATATGGGGGAAAGGGGGTACAGCAGCAACAATTAACATATGTTACTATACAGAATGTTCCAGGAACTATGTATGTTAATTACAGTCGCTCCTCAGCTGGGCTTGGTTCCTGTTTCTTCAGAGGTCTGTTGTGTGACCTCTGTCTGACACCCATCCACTGCAGGCTTCCTGTGAACACTTCTCTGTAACAAACTCAAAGACTTATATTAGCACATGCTTATGCACTTCATTGTGCAGTATTGAATATGATGAGTGAAGAGTAAATATGAGATAACTTATATGCATGATGATTCCAACATTTCCCTCCTGTTTATCATATATTTGCTCAAATTCTCATTTCACGTAGCTCAGTCACTTCTATTTCAGATTTTCTTTTTTATGTAGCCACTGATGTGGCATCACAAACTTCAGGCCCATGATTAAATTATCAATTAACATGGGATATACCGAAACTGGTATCAATGTCACAGAATCCCATCTCCGGCAGCCTTTCTTAGGATTGGTATTATTCATCACTTCAATGGTACAACTGTCTTCTACAGATGCTGGCATTACCTGTAGGAGTGGTCTAGGTCCCATACACACTACGCAATTTCCTTTTGTCATGTTACCCACTTGTTCCACCATTAGCAACCAGTTATTACCATATCCAGTTATTCCTGTGGTCACTTGGAACCATTCGTCAGCGGATTTTGGTATGCCAAAAAAGCGTATTCCCCCTTTCAACGAAGCTGGAGATAAGGAGGGTTCAGTAACATTTGTATTGTTCACTTATGTAAATGGAAAATTTTGGGTCATATCCTGAACTGTAGGCCCATAGTAGGAATCCGCAACACCTGGTTAGTGATGTCCCTGTGGGATTATGTTTCAGTGTTTGTATGTACCAGTTTAAGCAGTCGTTTGTGGTGCTGTGCATATTCAGTAGTTGCCCAACTAGGTGTCCAGTTATCATTTTCATCTGCCACTAGAGTCGACCATGGTGTATCCTTTAGATTATTTGTCATATACAATGTATGAGTAGTATAATCACTGCCGTTCGCTTCCTTACTGGTAAGAATTGAAAATGGAAGCACTACAGAAACACTGGTATTATTTGGGATACACACCTGTATGCCATAGCTAGAATAATTACTTCCCTGGCAGAAGTACGTTTCTTACGTAGGACCTCCAGGGATATCACCACTAACATGCGCCACACCTTAAAAGCCATCTCACTGCTTTTACTCCCTAATAAGGTCAGCAGCCCGTGGGTTTGTTCACTGACTTTCGGGCCTATCCAGGTTCTAAACACCTGAATCCGTCCTATTATCAGACTTTGGCTTGCTTCCCTTGTTGGAGCTTGAGACAGCAGAAATGACCTTCTTACAGTGAGTCAGATGCTAATTTAATTGCTGTCTTTCTAATTTCTTTCTCTTATAATCAGCCAGACATGACTCATCATCTGTCTCACAATGATTTTTAAACTGTGGTAGTCTATATGGTCATCCAAAAAGGGTTTCATATGTAGTCAACCCGTGCTCGTTATGTTTATGTACATTTTAACTAAGTCCAGACATTGTGTCCATGGTCACATGGTCTCTTCCATAAATTTCTTTAATTTATTTTTTATAGTTCCATTCATTCGCTCTACCAATCCTGCACTTTGTGGATGGTATGCACAGTGGTGTTTTAACTTCATGCGAAACATAACTCCTATTTTTTCAATTAGTTGATTCACAAAGTGTCTTCCATTATCACTATAGATCCTTTCTGGAATGCCATATCGTGGAATAATATCTTCGCACAATGTTTTTGCTACAGTCAGCGCATCCGGGTGCTGAGTAGGAAAAAGTTCTATCCATTTAGAAAAGGCATCTATTATCACTAGACAGTATTTTTTCCCTTCACTCTTATTTAGTTCTATGAAGTCCATGTGTATTGCTTGGAACGGATACTAAGGTTCAGGGAACCGGCCTCTTTTTGGTCTTAGATTCCCCTTTGGATTATGTTCAGTGCAAATCAGGCATGCTGTTTTTTGTTTTGTTTTGTTTTTCTGTACCTGGGCCACCATCCCTCCTGTTGAGACATGAGTAATTCCATGGCTCAAAATTGCTGCCCACTTATCATACCAATTCCATATCAATTCTTAGGTAGTATGGGTTTATTGCCCAGACATATAGGTCATCTTTCAATTGAGCGCCATTACGTAACCAGACATCTTTCTCAACTTGGGGACTTTGTTGTTGCATTTATTTAAGGGTTGATTGATCCATGTCTTTGTGTTCTGTCACTGCAAGAACATCTTGTTGCCTCGTAGCTGCTGCTTTAGCTATTATGTCCTTTCATTAATTTACATGCTTCAGTAAGTGCTACTAACTCAGCTGCTTGTGCCGAGTAGTTGGAAGGTAGCTGTTTCGCCTTTAATACTGTGGTTTTCGTGATCACAGCATATCCTGTTAATATTTTTCCTTGCTTATTCTTTCTAGACGAACCATCTACAAAAACAACTTCCCCTTCTCGAAAGGGTTGATCTTTAAGGTCAGACCTACTTTTAGCTGTTTCCTCAGCTAGTTTCTGACAATCATGCTTCTCTCCATCATCTGCTGCCAGTAGAAGTGTCGCCGGGTTTAACGTAGTACATCTTTCTATAGTTACATGCGGTTGTGATAGCAACACTGACATGCAAGACAAATGTCGAGCAGGTGATTAAAATGTCATGTTTGTTTGAAGAAGTAAAGCTGAAACCGCATGAGGAACCTTTAAGGTCAAGGGGTGAAAGAGTACAATTGCAGCGCTTACTTCTACAGCCATTGAGGCAGCTATTACCGCACGCACACAATGTGGCAAAGCACATGCCACACTGTCTAGTTTGGAGGAGAAGTATGCAGTAGGTCTCATTTTATCTCCATATTGTTGAGTTTTTTCTGATGTCATAAAATATCCTTTACGATCTACCATCTGGATAAAGGGTTTACTATAATCAGGTAGTGCAAGAGCTGCACTAGAGACCAAAACTTATTTTATTTTACAGAAAGCTTCTTCAGCTTCCTCTGTCCATTTTAATGGTGAATTCATTTTAAGATATTATTCATACATCAACTTACTTAAAGGTGAGGTTATTTCTGCATAATTTGGCACCCAAGTCCAACAGTAATTAGTTAAACCTAGAAAAGACATCATTTGTTTCTTTGTCTGTGGTTTGGGTGCTTGAAGGATACTACTTTCCTGTCTTCAAGGAGAGTTCTTCCCCTGCACTTAAATTATGGCCTAAATATTTCACTTCCCCTTTACACAGCGGAAGTTTATTTTTGCTCACTTTGTGACCTTCCTTTGCCAAATGCTGCAGTAATGCTATTGTATCTTTCTTACAAGTGTCTTCATCTGGGGATGCTATCAAAACATCATCCACATAAAGTAAGATTTGACTGTTACCAGAAGGTTGGAATTTAGCCATGCTAGCACTCATAACTTGTGAATAGATGGTTGGACTTTTGCAGAAGATTGGAGTATTACAAGGAAAGTCTTCGCATTTCATTATTACTCCTGCTGTAAGCAAATCTTCTCTTACTGGTTTTATTCCTTCTTGTGCATCTTGTTTTAATGGATATTGCCTTATGCGGGGCCTATAATCTGATTTTGGTCTAATTTTTACAGGCACTACTCCTTTCACTAGGCCTACATCACTAGGTCCCTTAGACCATACTTCTTCTGGAATGTTTTAAAACAAATCTTCATCTTCCTGTGTTAACACCATTAATTCTCATTTATTTGTACTGTGGAGATGTATTCCATGCTGTACTTGGGTTGACCAAAACAAGGCCTTCTTTGTCAGACCAGTACTAGCACTTGACCATGTGTTCACGGACGTTGCTACCCAGTCGGTAGCATTCTCTCCCTGTTGCATCATTTTCCCCAAATCTTTCCACTGCATGTTTTTGCTTTTATACAGAGAAATGTGTGGTGGAACTCTCATTCTGTACAACTGCATGATTTTATCATTTAAAGTCACTCCTGCAACTGATGTGCTGTCTGCATCAGAATAAATATAGTTGATGGTAATTTTAGTAGGAGTAACTTGTGTCAGGCTTTTCTCATAGTCTCTATCTGGGCCTGCTGTGTTTTTGTACCACATTGTGACATGCAAATCGTCAACTGACATTTTATTTTGTAATTTAGATATTGCATTTGTTCCTTCATTTAATAGGGCTGTGGCAGTATTGTGTGGTGGCTTGTCTGATATGTCGAGGGAATAGCAGTATTTTGGTTCTCCTATCCCTTGAAGGACACATATGTCCCTTTGCAGCAATTCAGCTTTTCTTTTTACCACAATCTGTCCCTCAGCTGATGGTATTAGCGCCAATCCCTTGGAATTTGGTCTATTCTAGCCTGTGCCCCTGCTTCTTCTGCCTCATCTCCTTCTTCCTCCTCTCTGCCGTCTATGCCTAGATGCAGGTCCTGTCTCATCATCCTCTTGTCTGTCAAACAGCACTTGCTCGTTTCCCTTTCCTTTTTTTCTCTTCTTTTTTAACTCGCCTACTTCCTTCTTCTCGCTTACTTGCTACTTGCTTCCAAAAATCAATACTATTCCAACCAGCTCAATAATAACATAATATAATATCATATAACAATCATAATAACCGGCTTTTATTTTTTTCTTCGAGTCACTCTGTGTATTCTTTATTATTGCATCTTGTAATTCAACTAATTTTTGGGTGTTGAGGCGTCCCTCAAACCCATAGTCATTTATCCATTTGTCAAGATGCTCTATGTGTTTTGGATCTAATTTTTCAACATACTTCCGGTCTTTGCACGTTAAATCTTCCTTAGTTAAAGGTTTACTTTCCCCTTGTCCCATTTTGCAAAATTTAGTCCAACGTTTCAACACCTAGGGTGTTCTACCGTTGGTGATTTACCCAGCAGGACAGTAATAAAATACCTGTCGTGGTAATTCTCACTTCAACTCTCACGAGTGGAGAATTCTTGCCTTTGCATCCACGTCAGTCTTACTGTTTACAACCCCACTGCTTTATATGGAAGAAGGTTCCAAGTGGAACTCCTTTCCCATTCACTCACTCATTCAGGCCCTCTGTAGGACTCCGCCATCCAGGTGTTTACACGGAATTTGTTGGGTACCTGTAGGACTCCGCAGTCTCTATACGGAATTTATCGGGATTTTGTTGGACTCCGCCATCCACTTTTAGGCCTATTTTTATACACGGAATTTAACGGACTCCGCCGTGGACTCCGTCATCCAGTCCAAATGTCACGGAATTTATATCCCTGGTAGGACTCTGCCGTCCCTTCACCTGTCAGTGCCTAGGATTCACAGGGTTTTCACTACGCGCTTCGACCCTCAGTCACACTTGCGCTTTTAACCCAAAAGCCTACTCACCACTGTTGTCTCTCTCCTTGGAGTACCGTCAACCGTCAGATCCCAGTCAGCGAGTTGAAACTCGGTCCTGGAAAAGGATCTATTGCAGTGGCCACGGTCTTTCCCGGTTTCTAACTCACCCACTGGAAACCTCGGGTATCTTGGTATCCGGCTCGAAGGACCAAGTAAATGTCAGGTTAGACACCTAAAATATCAAACAAGGAAGAAAGACAAGAGAGTTAATAGCTTTTTACTCGCAAGGAGAACGGACAGAGATGTACTCAGTTACATACTCCAACCGCTCTGAGGCATCTCCGCTGCTTCCTCTCTTTTTATTATGTTCAGGGACTTCCCTAGTTACATGCACATTGCTGCTATATGGGGGAAAGGGGGTACAGCAGCAACAATTAACATATGTTACTATACAGAATGTTCCAGGAACTATGTATGTTAATTACAGTCCATGTCATTGCTCCTCAGCTGGGCTTGGTTCCTGTTTCTTCAGAGGTCTGTTGTGTGACCTCTGTCTGACACCCATCCACTGCAGGATTCCTGTGAACACTTCTCTGTAACAAACTCAAAGACTCATATTAGCACATGCTTATGCACTTCATTGTGCAGTATTGAATATGATGAGTGAAGAGTAAATATGAGATAACTTATATACATGATGATTCCAACATTTCCCTCCTGTTTATCACATATTTGCTCAAATTCTCATTTCACGTAGCTCAGTCACTTCTATTTCAGATTTTCTTTTTTATGTAGCCACTGATGTGGCATCACAAACTTCAGGCCCATGATTAAATTATCAATTAACATGGGATATACCGAAACTGGTATCAATGTCACAGAATCCCATCTCCGGCAGCCTTTCTTAGGATTGGTATTATTCATCACTTCAATGGTACAACTGTCTTCTACAGATGCTGGCATTACCTGTAGGAGTGGTCTAGGTCCCATACACACTACGCAATTTCCTTTTGTCATGTTACCCACTTGTTCCACCATTAGCAACCAGTTATTACCATATCCAGTTATTCCTGTGGTCACTTGGAACCATTCGTCAGCGGATTTTGGTATGCCAAAAAAGCGTATTCCCCCTTTCAACGAAGCTGGAGATAAGGAGGGTTCAGTAACATTTGTATTGTTCACTTATGTAAATGGCAAATTTTGGGTCATATCCTGAACTGCAGGCCCATAGTAGGAATCTGCAACACCTGGTTAGTGATGTCCCTGTGGGATTATGTTTCAGTGTTTGTATGTACCAGTTTAAGCAGTCGTTTGTGGTGCTGTGCATATTCAGTAGTTGCCCAACTAGGTGTCCAGTTATCATTTTCATCTGCCACTAGAGTCGACCATGGTGTATCCTTTAGATTATTTGTCATATACAATGTATGAGTAGTATAATCACTGCCGTTCGCTTCCTTACTGGTAAGAATTGAAAATGGAAGCACTACAGAAACACTGGTATTATTTGGGATACACACCTGTATGCCATAGCTAGAATAATTACTTCCCTGGCAGAAGTACGTTTCTTACGTAGGACCTCCAGGGATATCACCACTAACATGCGCCACACCTTAAAAGCCATGCGGCCGTGCGACAGGGCTTTCAGGGGGTGGTGTTTAACGCTCAAGGCACAGTGGGGTGCCTGCTGTCCAAAGCACGTCTGACTGAGTTTGGAGACCTGATTTTGAGTAGGTATAGGATTTTGATACACCCATTACTGTCTTCTACAAATATTGGACACTTTGACAACTACACAATCACAAATTATGCGAGTTGGTGTCAAATATCAAGAGTTCCATTGTTACAACCTACTCCACAACTGGGGTGAGTTAGCTGGGGACGGATGTAACAGTGAGAGGTAATAAGATACAATTTATACATGAACATTAGTGGAAAAAAAAGAACACATCGTTTTGAATTAGCTGAACAATTTGAATTGATAAAAATACTTATTTTTTCAAAACTTTACATTAACTAATAATAAAATATTTTTGTGTGAATGTGCATTTGTGTGTGTGTCACATGTTTAATCACTGTCACAAATGTAGAAATGTCTTGCTGCCTCTGGAGTGCAGCCTTTGTGGGCCCAGAACTGATCTTGACCCACATTTCACATTCTCTGGCCTTGAGTTAGCAAAGTGTTCCATGAACACAATGCTAACCAAGTACTTTTAGTACCTAAACCCAACCAAGTACTTTTAGTACCTAAACCCAACCAAGTGCTTTTAGTACGTAAACCCAACCAGACACTTTCGGTACCTAAACCCAACCAACCCGTAGCTGCTTCATATCATCAACAAAGCCTCAGGCGCTTAACTTCCCATTTGGGTCACAGAATCCGATAGGTCACAGATTTTGGTGTCACACCGGCAGCAGAGATAACGTGTTTGGCACTGTTGTCAGCCTGTGGCTGTCAGCGACTACTGAGAGGGGCCCCCTTGAGGGGGATTCCGATAACAGTGTCATTGCACTTTACTGCATTGACTATCTATCAAAGGGGCGCCGGCGCTCACAGTTTGTCGTTGCATTTTATTCTTAAACAGTCGTTGTCTTAGGGCTCCAGTCCAGCTCGGGGCCCCAAGCAATTGCTCGGTTTGCCTGTCCTGTCACGACGGGCCTGCAGATGATCCAGTGTTTCCCATACGTTCATTTATTTGTGGTGGCCAAAATATCCAGGCTGACCGCCACACATTGATTTACGATTTTTTTACTAAGCCTATTTAAAATCATATTTGACTGCAGAGCGCCGGAGCTCAGCACTTCATCTCACCCGTCCCTCTTTCTCTCTCTCGCTCACCCTCATGGAACACCGCTACACAAATCTGTCCAACACAGCTCTGTCAGTGTCGGAGACCCAGATTAAAAAGTTATTAGCCAGCATGCAAGGAGCCGAGCTAATAAGGAGAGCTAAGTTAATGTTAAAATGCTGCCAGATTTTCGAGGCTAGCAGCAGTAGCCTATATAGCTGGCAGTCAATATCGATGCAGAATGTCACCGGTGAAACTAACCTTGGCTTTCACTCAGCAGCTACCAGCTGTTATTTATTCAGGAAACAATCATTTTTGAGATGCAGAGAGAGAGAGAGAATATGGTGGACAAACCAGTCCTGACATGATGGACATGAGAAAGACAGCAGCATGGGGGCAGAACAGAGTTAAAGCACCAGTTTATGGTCAGATTGATGATGATATGGCTTATTTAGTTATCTACTCAAAGGCTCAGCTGAAGTGGGTACTTTACTTTAGGAGAGTTAGAGAGATGTTTCTAGTTTTGAAGTGTGTTTTAAAGGCTCATCATGTACTCTACTTTCAAAATTCTCAAGAATGCAGGAGTAAAGGTCTCTAAAGCGCAGAGAGCCTTTGCTTTGTCTGGAGAACAGGCTGACCAGGGACAGACTCCTGGGACAAATTTTAAAAAACTTGTGTCCTGAGGTGTGTATGTGCCTCTGCTACGTGTCCATAAACAATTGAAAAGTAGTCAATTGTCACACAGAGATGAGCATCCTGCAGGATTTTAAGAGGAAGAGGTCAGAGGTCACAGGAGCAGGAGGAGAACAAACTGAGGAGGATGAGCTTGTAAGTTGTTTGGATAGCTACTAGACATACTGTATATTTTAAAACTCACATAGTAACATACTTTGTTAGACCAACAGCATGTCATCAGAGTTTGCATTTAAGACAATTCTGTGTTCACAAACATTTGTTGCATAGAGAGTCAGGGCCAAGTGAGACACAGGAAATATCACAGACAGCTTACAGGTGCAACATCAGGACAACTAAATACATTTGAACTGTGGCAGCTACTGTAGCATCCCCAGCTGAATGATGGTCTACGCTTTTATTGATGGTTCACAGTGGCTTTATTCAGAGGAAAATACGATATACGATACTGTAGCTCCATAAAACTGAATGCACCTTGAACACACCGTAAGAGCTACGAAAGAAAAAGTAAAATAAAGGCATTACTCTCCTTTTATATTCCAATCATGAGATATCACCCTTTTTTTAACCTCTTTAGCTTAGTGACAACCTCTGATAAGAGTGCTATAAGTAAGTATAATGAACTTCACAATGAAATTATTTAACAGTATTTTATGTCACATATGCAGCTTTAACCTTATTTAACCTTATGTAGCAATTACTGTAAAACACACATATGCTGCGATTCTTCACACTGTACTACCAAGCAAACTACCGAGATAATCGCCCTTTAAAACCGATAGAATTGCCTTCATTGATGTAAAAGAGCACACAATAGCGTATCTTGCTAGCTTAGACACAACAGCATAAGACTCTACAAAATAATGAAAATAGGCACCACTATGTGAATTATCAAACAGCACATGAAACTAAATTATAACAAACCTTGTGCCCTTGTCAGCTGGGTGCTAAACAAACAAAAAGGACTGATTGCCGTTCAGTCACACTAATAAGTACATTCTGTTTTCAAAAGTCATTAGAAATGAGCTTTTAAGTGCTTTATTTTAATTTAAAAAATCGCGGGGCCATGCTCCCGAACCCCCTTAGCATTTCGGCGTCCCCCCCAGGTTCAAATTCGCTCCTACGCCCCTGTTCCATATAGAACAAAACAGGTGAAAAGTGCAAAAAAAACCCCATTCTGAATCATCATAAATGGATGGTTGTAATATTTTTGATGAATTGTTACAACCATCCCCGCAACAAACAGCCATTACATAGATAACTGTTTAAGGTATGTGGGTTTTACACTTACCTAAAGGATTATTAGGAACACCTGTTCAATTTCTCATTAATGCAGTTATCTAATCAAACAATCACATGGCAGCTGCTTCAATGCATTTAGGGGTGTGGTCCTGGTCAAGACAATCTCCTGAACTCCAAACTGAATGTCAGAATGGGAAAGAAAGGTGATGCAATTTTGAGCGTGGCATGGTTGTTGGTGCCAGACAGGCCGGTCTGAGTATTTCACAATCTGCTCAGTTACTGGGATTTTCACGCACAGCCATTTCTAGGGTTTACAAAGAATGGTGTGAAAAGGGAAAAACATCCATTATGCGGCAGTCCTGTGGGCGAAAATGCCTTGTTGATGCTAGAGGACAGAGGAGAATGGGCCGACTGATTCAAGCTGATAGAAGAGCAACTTTGACTGAAATAACCACTCGTTACAACCGAGGTATGCAGCAAAGCATTTGTGAAGCCACAACACGCACAACCTTGAGGCGGATGGGCTACAACAGCAGAAGACCCCACCGGGTACCACTCATCTGTAGCCTGGTCTGATGAGTCTCGATTTCTGTTGAGACATTCAGATGGTAGAGTCAGAATTTGGCGTAAACAGAATGAGAACATGGATCATCTGTACCACTGTGCAGACTGAGGTGGTGGTGTAATGTGCGTGGATGTTTTCTGGCACACTTGGCCAGTGCCATGGGCATCGTTAAATGCCACAGCCTACCTGAGCATTGTTTCTGACCATATCCATCCTTATGGCCACCATGTACATGTCTGAATTATTTTATTTTCATTTAATTTCATTATATAATGTGGTTCTAAATTTTTGTTGGGACAATATGTTGTTACTATATTACAAAAGGTAAACTCTTTTTATTGGATGGTAGGACATGGTTATCATACTGTACCATCAGCTGCTGCTAACAAGTAATTTAACTGAAAAACTGGTTACTGACACAGATATGGGAAATGAAAATGAAGAAAGAATTCAAACAGACATACTTTCGCAATGGAAATAGGTCAAACAGGTCAAGCACAGTAGTAGCTCCACCCCGCCGATGACTTTTATAAGTTGCCACAATAGATATAGTCAGTCAGTCAGCTTTATATATAGTCAACAGGAGTTGACCCAAAGTGCTTTCCAAGATCACAATATAGAGAGTCTACAAGACGACATCAAGTCCAAAGGTACAGTATAGTTATATCTAATAAATATTGGTAATATAAAAAATGTAAGAGGACATTTAATTAGCATTTCTCAACCAGCTATTGACAAAGTTAAGAATGAACTTTGATGCTATACCCTTATATCTTTGGCGTTGTTGCTACCTGACACTACCTGGGCAAGGATTGACCTTAATGACTAATTAAGGCCATCTATGATAACCAGTATAATAATCTGTGTTTTTTTTATATTATCCACTGTGTCTGTCAAGCAGGTTATGCAATGATGTCTGGGTTGGCTGCGCTGTGCCTCCTGCTCCTGCAGACTGGAGCTTTTGGGTTTGGTATAGGGCTTTTCGGAGGAGACTCACTGAGTCATCAGATGATCAGTCAGAGTGCAGTTTTACATACCACCGTGCAGGTGTGCCGCTCTATGGCCTTGGCTGAGGGAATCGACTTCACTTTTCCTGTAAGGATAAATTCAACCAAATTATATTGACTAATTATTTTAAATAACCAGTACCTGCATTATTAATACATGTAATTTTCCACTGCAAAAATGTGTGTGTGTGTGTGTGTGTGTGTGTGTGTGTGTGTGTGTGTGTGTGTGTTTAGCCACAGCCTCTTACTGCTGAGTCTGTTGCTGTTGCCTGCCAAGCATCAAAATCATCCAAGAGCTTCAGCCAAACCATCAGTTTAATCAAAAAAAAAAACTGGCGAGTTGACATCTTTCATGTCTTCGACTCAATGTATCACTTTGATGATGAGACTTTTTCAGAGGGAAGGAAAATCATCACAGAAGGATTATCAGCTATAAAGGCCAGCAACAAGTTACAGAACTTTAAGGCAGCAAGAGAAAAACTGGGAGAAATCTTACACACTTTACAGGTACTAATGTGTTAATTGTTTTGTTTTCATTTTAAGTTTCTTACACAAATGTTACTTATTCAAGTTCACCAAGTAGCAGTGTTCTGTTCGCATCTGTTTCTGACATGTTGCAAATATTAAATATATTATTAACTTCTCTTCCTTTTTCAATAATAGGATTTCTACAGTCATAGCAACTGGGTGGAAATGGAAAACAAACTCCCAAACTCCAATCTGATCAGATCAGACACCAGCATTGGGAACATTGCAGGTAAAAAGATCATGTGATATCAGTGTGTGTTTATGTATCTTACAAAAACAAAGCCAAGCAGAGATGTAGAAAGATATGATGCGATTAGAGAGATCATTTTGCAAAATAAAACACTGACAAAATATCTTGTGAATTTTCTTTCCCTACAGCTAAAAGCAGAGCAACCTGTCGCAACTGTAATGGAGATGACTGCACAAACAACATTTTGGAGGACATCCTGCAGGAAAAGATACTTACCTCTGGATATTTTGGTCTTGTGCCTTTTTTCTCCACCAAACCAAATGGTAAATGAACTATCTGCACGCCAATTGTGTTTAATTTAGAGTACAAATGCGATTTACTATAAAATTGAGAAATACATGTTTGATATTAGGTTTATAAATGGACAGTTCAAATGTCACAGCTCTATAGGAACAAATGCACCCAAAAATAGCACCTGTGTCATCCCTATAAATGACATGTGGTCAACATGGCTGGCAAGTTAGCTGCAGACAAATTTGTGTGCCTTGTTTCCTCATTGTGCACAGATTAACAACTGATAGGATTATATGCAGTAAATACCTAACCTTCCTAAATCAATTTCTTCACATATTAACATGTTAAACAGTTCTCTTTATGTGCTTCTCTTCAACACAGACACACACTACTGCTGCTACTGTGCTGTGTGCTGAGGAGTCTAATGTACCATCATGTGATGGATTTTAGAGTCAGAATGTGTCACCTAGACTATTGCAAAACAGATGTGGAAGCAAAATGCATAAGGAGAATTGTCAGTGCTGTCGTGGTTAAAATCCTGAAATGTCACTATAAACAGCTGAGTGCAGAGGAGGTTTCCCTGCAATGATGCAATCTTTTTTTTTGAGCAACAACTCACGTCTTCAGCAGAGAAGCAAGAGATTATGGTTAATAAGAAAGAAAAGCTGCCTACTTAAAAACAACACCATGTTGTGAACACAGGCCAGCTAAGGCGCACAACCGGTTTAATGCCCACAAACACATCCACACAAATAGGTGGTTGGCGGTGACCTGACCTGACCCCCTTTTAAACAGGAGCAGAGCAGCCACACCAAATCCCTTGAAAAGGCATCTGACAAGCCTACATTGAGCAAAATCTTGACATTGTCCTTGGTAAAAAATTTAAAACAATCATAGTTGGAAGCTTTACGACCGTCTCCTCCTATTCTCTCCTGTCTTTTCTTGAAACAACTTTCAAGTTTGACTACTAGCTTGCAAGTGTGCACTGCTAAGTTACTCTACTGGTCTGATTTTGCGTTTCACCCGGTTTCACCTAGCTAAAGTCTTGTCGTCTTTTGTCACATGATCAAATAATAACTTAAAACTGGACAGCCGTACACATATTACCCAGCAATCATCATTTCGTATGTGGCTGTGTGACACGAATAGCAAAGAAAATAAGACAATAATTATTCTGTGGAATCTGTGGAGTTGAATTGTTTGTTTGGTTACTGCTTGCTACTTTTTTTTTTGCTACTTGCGACTTTTGTGGGTAAAACTACTGACTGACACCACAGCAAAGGGGCATATGCACGTTTGAGGGTATATATGCCACGTAATCAGGATGATAACTCATCGGTAGGAGGAGACTTGAGAATCTAATGTTACATGATTACCTTAGATTGCATTAATAGCATTTTACCATATATTTGACAGTTGACGCTCCCATCACAGGCCCCTGTACTGTGTGTCTGCACTGCCTAGAACTACGCCCCTGCAAATGTGTATGTGTATGTTTTGGAAAAGTCAAAATGATTAACATCTATTGATGTTGTTGCACAAATGGTCGATTTCATCTCTGATGTTCACAGAATGTTTTTTTTTCCCCATCACAGATTCTGACCTAATAACACACTAGCTATGTCACAATTCTGTACAAATTTACTGCAGTATATACAATATTCTAATCTTTAAAGTCAGTGGTGAAAGAAGATCTTTTACTTAAAAGTAGCCATGCTTTTGTGTCGAAATAATGTTACATGTACATGTTACATGTTACAATCCTGCATTCAAAATGAACTAGAATTGATCATTTACTACTACCATTGTATCAAATGGCAACGTGAAAACAGTGTGACAATATAAAGGGGTTGCTCATATTGTTGAAAATTAAAACCTGAATCTGCAGCTCTGCTCTGCAGCTCTGCTCTGCAGCTCTGCTCTGCAGCTCTGCTCTGCAGAGCTTTTACAGTAAGTTTCAGCTCATTGTTTAGCTGTCAGGCCCCAACTTAACTGTTCTGGAGCCTCATTTATAAAAATGGCTTATTCTTGTTCTTATTCTTGAACTTAGTAAGATTATTTCCGATTGTATACTTTGATTCATAACAGATGGGCTATTGAGCAATAAAACTTTGCTTAAATCTTACTGAACATTTCTTGGGAGGCAATAGCGAAAAATTAATTCTGGTCTCTGAAAAGTCTTATCTAAATGCAGAATTTTCAATGTCTTCCAATAATGCAAGAACAGTCATGGTTCCTTCTTTTTTAATTTGACACATTCATTTTAGAAGTTTCAAAATTGTGCAGTTATGCACAAAATAAATGCGCCGTTAAATGCCACTGCTGATTAAACTTAACAGAAAGCAAAATTTAAATATCTCTTCTAGAAATAGTTTGAATTATACATGTGGAACACAGCTCCAAAAAACGATTTCTATGGATGATGTGAGGACATCACCAAAGTCATCAGAAGTTATTCTCAGGGAACTATGAATGTCTGTACAAAACATTATTAAAATCCCTTAATTAGTTGCTGAGATCTAGGCCAAAGTGGTGAACCACTGGCAGACTAACTTTGTTATCCCTAGAACCATGCTGCTAGAAACCCACAGTGACAGAGAGCCTTGTGAAAAGCTGTGTGGTAGTCTCTAAAGGAGAGGGATGTGTATACGGCTGTATGAACCACTTTCTTCTCATTGTGTTTCTAATGCTGAACAGGAAAATGCAGCCATGGAGGTTTTTTTGATGTAACAAGTAGGATCGAGCCTAAAGGTGGGATCAACAAAGACAAGATAAGTGCAAGTCATGGACATCTCCACTTTACAGCAGCACAAATGGCGATAGCTGCAACCAGTGAGCTGCTAGAGGACGTTCGAGGGGCTGCTGGTGACAGAGCATTCCTACAGTATGTAACCCCCATTCTGCATGTTGCTGTTATGTACAATACTGTAAGAAGGCAAGGTGATATAATCTGTGTTTTATCTGTCTCTCTCCATTCCTTAGGATGATGGGACTCTCCAAAGGATCTGGTAAAGCTCTGTGTTTCGTCATCGACACAACAGGAAGCATGAGCAATGACATAGAAGCAGTGAAGACTGTCACTTCCTATATAATCGACAGTAAAGTGGGAACAGACAATGAGCCCTCATTTTACATTCTTGTACCTTTCAATGATCCAGGTAGGCTCTTAATGCACCAGACCAGAGTTTGTTTCCTCTAAAGTGAAGTAAAAGGGATGTTTGTGCTGTCAAGTTTAAGAAAATGCTCTTCATCTATGCCTGCTAAACTGTAACTAACTCTGTAAAATAAACCAGCAGTTTTGTGTGTGCTATCATGTGCAGTAGGCCTATACTAAGGAATAAAAAAAAATTCTTCCTGAACCCCAGATTTTGGGCCACTAACAAAGACTACAGATCCAAAAGTCTTCAGGAATGCTATTAATTCACTGACAGCATCCGGTGGAGGAGACACACCAGAAATGAGTCTTTCAGGGCTGCAGGTGATGTGATGTCTTTGATACTACTTAAAAATATACCTCCCCAAACCTTGATTACAAACTTACTTACTTACTTACTTTTAACTTTTGTTAACAAAAGTTAAAAGTGAAACTACGAATAATTGCTGTCCTCTCTTGCTCATATAGCTGGCTTTAACTGGTGCTCCTTTAAATTCTGAGATCTTCCTCGTCACGGATGCACCTGCCAAAGACACTTACCTGCAAAGCACAGTGCTCGCACTCATAGAACGCACCAAGACAGTGGTGAGTAGTGTAACTGTAAAAAATGAACAAATGGTTTAGAAAATTACAGTGAAATAAATGTGTTGTTGAAAATAAACTGAAGCGTCATAATGTCTGTGAAGCGGGCAGCGAGGTGGTGCAGTGTTTAGCACTGGTGTCTCACAGCAAGAAGGTCGTGGGTTAAAACCCCGGCTGCCCCAGCCTTTCTGTGTGGAGTTTGCATGTTCCCCTTCGAGGGAACTCGAACTGCGTCAGTGACGACACTATGGGAACGCCCTTGGGCGTGGCAGGGCTGAACTATAAATGAAACTACTCCAATCCTATTGGCACTGCTCTAAAAGGTAGTGTGTGACGGCATAACCCTAGGTGTATATCAGCACATATTATCAGCACATGTATATCAGTATTTTTTCTATTCAGCAGGCACTCTGGCTATAGTTAAAAAACTCCACTACCAAGAAAGCTGTTCTCTTACCTGGAAGTTCTGATGAAGGAGTAGAGACCATGTCTGGTAATCAGAAAAGACAACGTGTTTTTCCATGCCCACGCTACATCACGGCTGGGGAGACTCGGAGATGTGCGTTTCCTGTCTGGGGATGTCGCACGCCCGGGCAGCTTTCGAGGGGGCTGCCTGCGGCCATGGCGAGGCCCTGTCCCTGAGGGGGCTGAGGTCTCGTGCGGCTCTCCTTTCGGAGGACAGCCGGACTCGCTCGCTGGTCCGGGGATCACAGCGAGATATATCTCCGAGGGCGTCGGGACGGCTGAGGCCTTTCCCGGTCCTCGTCTGCTGACTCCGCCTCCTCTCTTCCCCGCTCGGGAGCCTGTTCTCGGCTTCTCCCGCCCGAGGTATGAGTCCGGAGAGGCTTGCACAGTGCGATTCTGAGGAGTTAGACGTGCTTAGCATCATGGAGTATGACTTCCGGGAGCTGGGTAGACATCATCAGTCCGCGTCCAGCGATGAGAGGCAGGACAGGAGCTGCGGCCGGCAGTAACCTCACTGAGCTCTTCTGCAGCACTGCTGCGCTTGCCATTCTTTCCTGATTTACAAACAATGAGTTGTGTAAATCATGGAACAGACAAAAAAAAAAAAGAGGAAACTGCTCTGCACGGCTGACTGTGTCCCCTCTGCTGGACGGCAACAGCATGACAGAAGCTAAGCAGCATGACTATGGAATGTTGCCTTGGGTGGAGGAAGCGCTCGCAAGCTGTCTGTCTCCCACCCTCTCCCACCTTCATTCCTCCAGATGCCGTCGCTCCCCACCAAGCCGTGTCGGACGACATGCGCTTTGGTGTGCAAGGCCTACATGGCAGCGGGTCAAGCTGGTGCAAGCCTGCACACTATGGCCATCTTGCAGGCGTACTAGGCCGATCTTCTCAAACACTGTGACCTAGGGGGAGGTTCCTCCGAGGAGGACCTGACAGAGCTCCGTAGAGCTACAGACTAAGCACTTGGTGTTACTAAGGAAACGGCCCGTTTCTTTGGCCGCTCCATGGCAGCATTGGTGGCTACGGAGCGCCATCTGTGGCTCAACCTCTCAGACATCCAGGGGAAGGAGGAGATAAAAGGTTTTCTCCTGGATGCGTCCCTCTCTTCTACTGGCCTGTTTGGTGAGACAGTGGAGGCTATCATTGATGGTCTTGATGGTGGTTTGCCACTGCTTCAGCGGTCGGGACATGCTAGCAGCCAGCGAGCTCACACCGCTCTGCCTGCCTCGAGGGGCCGCAGGCGGAAAGAACATGAGCTCGCACACAGTGGGTTTTCCTCCAGGGGGCTGCCAGGGGACGCCGGGAAACCCTCGCATAACACTGGTCGCGAGCCCCGAGGGGCTGGTTCCCCTGGCAGATTTCGCAGAAGCCTGGCGGAGCCTCATGAATATCTCCCTGTGGGTCCTGCGCACTGTAGTGGAAGGCTATAGGGTGCGGTTCCAGGTTCGCCCCCCCTCAGCTTCAACGGGGTGGTCTGTACTGTAGTGTAGTGTACTGTATTGTCTTCGCGGCCACCACGTCCTGGTCAGAACCGACAACACAGCGGTGGTAGCCTACTTAAATCATCAGGGGGGTTTGCGTTTGCGTCCATTATACAAACTGGCACGCCAAATCCTCCGGTGGTCCCAGCAGAGACTAACGTCTCTCAGAGCGATGTATATCCCTGGGACCCAGAATCAGGGAGCAGACCTGCTGTCGAGACAGGGGCTGAGGCCCGGGGAATGGAGACTCCACCCCGAGGTGGTGGAGCTATTGTGCATAGAGTTCGGCACTATAGACGTGGACCTGTTTGCGTCGCTGGAGACGACGCACTGTCCACTGTGGTTCTTCCTTTCGCTCCCACCCCAGTTGGGGCTGGATGCTATGGGGCAGACGTGGCCGAGGCTGCGGATGTACGCCTTTCCCCCAGTCGCTCTGCTCCTGGGGATCCTGGAGAGGGTCTGTCGGGACTAGGGCTGGGTATCGTTCAAAGATTTTCGATATCGATACCGGTATCGATACCTCAACTTCGATATCGGTTCCTGAACGATACCTTTTTCGATACCAATTATATTGGTATAAAATTTGTATATTTTCCCAACATACGGAGAACCATTGTTGTTTGTATAAAGTAACTTAATTATCACATTACTATCATTAATAGTTTATTTTAATAATTGTTCCTTTGAAAAATGCTGCTGCTTGTCAGAACCAAGACATATTTTCAATGTAACATCGGCCTATATTGTGTTTTTATTCCTCTTTCTTTAGTTTTTATAATGTCATTTCATTGTTTGTTAATTATATATTTTTTTATTGTTTATATGTGAATTTGTGCTCCGGCACCATTGCAGCCTAAACATTCATGGCAAGAGGCCTGAGAGAAAGAGAGAGAAATCTCTCATCTCATCTCATGGAAACAAGTTTCTGCCACTACATATCAAAGTTTCCTCACTAGAGGAAGAGGTGGACAACTATCACAATAGAAAGGAAACTCAGCCGCGCGTCTTTAATCCATCTGCAGCAAAGTCGCAGACATCAATCAAAATATCGGTACGTGATGTCACCTTCACACGGAAGCGCTTCCGCCGGCTGCATGTACAGGTCCGTGTGCGGCGGTGACATCACTTAACTGGTCCTTCAGAAACACTTGGAAAAATGTAGCGTGTGTGGAAGCTACCGCGCTATTCTGCCAATAAAATCAAGAGCTTTGATTTGATTCAGAAAACAGCACGCTGCCACCAAGCTAGTGAGAAATGTCGTTAAACTAGTAACGGTGCTGCTTGTAGTGACGCTGCTGCCCAACGCTGCTCGTACGGTGGGCGTGTTGAAGCAGCTCGGTGGCAGCAGGGCGCTGAGACGATGATGCACCGGCTCTGTCTTGTTGCAGCAAAGAAGGAGCGGCTTTCTGCTCTTAAGTTTATTCCACGCACAGTCAAAGCCAGGTTTGTCGTGTCGCCGCTCTCAGCAGCAATTATCTTATGTCGCAAATATTGCATCACGCGCTGTTGCATCAAGCCACACTTTGGATTTTCCCCGTGTCTTTTACATCCACGAGCCACGTTTCTGTGCGTAACCGGCGTGAGCTAGTGTTTACATCACCACAGCCAATTACAATCACTTTTAGATGTGGGCACATCAAGAATGCTGCATGCTGATTGGCTCATTGGCGTTTACAAGAACCTTTAGGTATCGAACTTTGGTACCGAAAGACAAGGCATTTTTTGATACTCGGTGGTATTGAAGCAATTCGGTCGGTGCCTAAAAAGTATTGAACTCGATACCCAGCCCTAGTCGGGACGGTGTCAGCCAACTGTTAGTAGCCCCGTTCTGGCCGGCCAGAGTCTGGTTTTCGGACTTAATAGTGCCCCTGGACGGCCCGCCATGGCAGGTCCCTCTGAGGAGAGACCTGTTGTCCCAAGCAGGGGGCGGGATCTTCCATCTTCCATCCTTGCCCCTCCCTGTGGCGACTATGGGTCTGGCCCCTGAGGGGGCAAGAATACTATCAGCAACTGGATTGTTCAGACCATCTCCCTGGCCTATCAGGTGCGCGGGTTGCCTTCACCTATGGCAGTGAGGGCTCACTCTACGAGAGGCATGGCTGCCTCCAGGGCCCTCCTCTCAGGGGCTTCGCTCTGGGATGTATGTGAGGCTGCTGGCTGGGCCACTCCTCACACTTTC
Source organism: Lepomis macrochirus (assembly GCA_024633595.2). Classification (NCBI taxonomy): domain Eukaryota; kingdom Metazoa; phylum Chordata; class Actinopteri; order Centrarchiformes; family Centrarchidae; genus Lepomis; species Lepomis macrochirus. The sequence continues at coordinate 15,697,411 of JALXJV020000021.1, read as the reverse complement.
ATCCGGTTCTATAGTCCAGACCTTCCTTCAGCACCCGGTACCAGAGCACTCTCCTCTTAGTCGTGCCCACAGGTTGCTGCGCGGTAGGGGTATCTTGTTCCCATAGTGTCGTCACCGACGCAGTTCGAGTTCCCTCGAAGGGGAACGTCTTGTGTTACGTATGTAACCCATGTTCCCCGAGAAGGGAAACGAGACACTGCTGTTTTTATTATTTGTGTCTTCTTGTATATTTGTATATTGTTGTGTATAATTTATGTCCCATGTACACTTTATTCCTCTTTTTGCAATAAAAAGGGAAAAAAGTTCAGATTATTCCAATGCACCATCAGAGCACCCCTCCCTTTCCAATCGCAGAGGAGAAGCTATGGTGGCGACTCTTGTGCTAAATAATACGTGTGCTTTACCATTTGCCCAAATTTCACTTCTCTTCTTACTTCTAACAAGCCAGATATCTAATGCTGCTACTACTACTGCTTCTTCTTCTTCTTCCTCCTTCTTTATATGTATTCAATGTAATGATGAAACCGCGCTCTGTAGAGCAGTTTGTCTGCTTGGGTTTGAGCAGAAGTGTAATGTCTTGACTGACATGTGTTCAGACTTCACTAAATTAGGATAACCAGGATGTGATGGACTGATTTATTGCATCTCACATGCACGTTGCTTACACTTGTATTCAACACACGCAAAAAACTGACTGGAGGACGCTTGGCCAAACGTTTAAAGATGCCTGTACCAAAGTTCATGCAAATCAAATACTTGGACCAAAATGGTGGACAGTCTGACAAAAGGAAAAATGCTTTTCTCATGTTATAACATTAATGCATTCTGTGCTGACTGCTAAATTATGATATTAGCAGACATTTTTTGGTCATGTACATTTTCTAACTTGACATCTCTCTTATAAAGGCAGGAATTTCTGTCTGACCGAGTTATTTTGATTATGTCAAGAACCGCTCGTCCAATCGCGCTCACATATGGTCAGTTTTGGGCAAGTTACTCAGAAATTATTATTATTATTAAGATACTAGTTACTCCTTAAAAAAGTAACTAGTTATGGTACTTGTGTGGGATTATGCATTTATCAAGGGGTTGCTTTTGCTCATTAGTATACTTAGAAGTGTGATTTGCTTATGATTGACGTAGTAATAAGATATGAACAAAATGTCTAGCATCATATTAATCAGTATATAATTAACCATAGAGCTTGTTCAGAAAACAGGAACCGCACCTTTCACCCAGTAAACTCTGCAGCATACAGAGCATACACTCACACGCATACATCACCTCACAGACACACACAAACACGATATACTTCTCCTACCCCCACACTCACACACCCTATGCCCTTTACACTGTCCAGACACCATGCACGCCTGCATAAGGTCATAGGTCAGACATGAGATTTACATCTTTACCAGACATACCTAAATAAGGCCAGAGGAAGATGTGCAGCTGGGTGCGGTCCCCATTATAGTTATTGCTTAGCAGGAAGACCTCAGACTCTTGTGGGGAACCTCAGACGTGTGAGGAGTAAAGCAGAGTCTCCAGATCTGCTTTCTGAGCTCAATAAAATATTGTGGGAATCTGATAACTTGTCTCCTTGTGATCCTTCTCATCAACTCGACTCGGGGAAGTTGGCGTAACACTTGTTACGTTACTATATTACTTTCATCATCCCCCACCACCACCCCCCCACACCCCAAACAAAGCAGCCTTACAGCTGTTGAAATGCCTATCTTCCTCATTCTCTATTCTTCTTTTAGCTTTTTGGCTAACAGCTGACTTGACCAACATATGGTGTAAGTAATGCATTACTGCTCAACACTGCACATGGTGGGTGTGTTGCTGCAGACCTAAGGGAGAGCAATGTTGCAGTTGGTGCAATCTGGACATGCCACGCGTTCAGAATGAATCAAAATACTAGATGCAGAATGGAGCAACTTGCGAGGGTGGGGCTCCAGAATGAATAAACTTTGAATAAACCTTTAAGTTAACCTTTGGTTAACTTAAAACTTACTTACAGTCCCAATGAGTGTGTTTCACACTTAATTGTCATTCAACTATTTTATTTTTCAGGTGAACTTCATGATTACTAACGTACTGGGGTTTCGTCGTAGAAGACAGAGTGGTAATGACCAACAACAACAACAAAGTCGGATGGTAAAATCAGTTGCTCAGCTGTACAGAGCCCTGGCTCAGGCTTCAGGAGGTCAGGCTATTGAAGTCACAAAAAGTGACCTCCCAATGGCCACTAGCATCATAATAGAGTCTTCCAGCCCCTCTCTGGTATCAATAAAATGCTCTCACTTTTTCAATCGCTTTTCTAAATAGAAAACAAAGTTGTGTTCCGTTGTGTCACAGTTTTATTTATGTTCCTAGGTGACCCTTCTGCAAGCGTCCAGGAGTCCAGGAAAGACAGACAATTTTACCTTCACAGTTGACGAGTCAGTAAGAAACCTTACAATTTACATCACCGGGAGGTCTGCGATCTTTACTCTCATCAGTCCCTCAGGTGATACTATTTTGCAGATTAAATATTTTAAAGTTATTACTTGTATTATTGTAAAAAATTAATAGCTATTAATTTAGCACTGACACAAAAACACAGATTTTACGGGGAAAGAAATTCTTGACCCTATTTGGTGGTAATATTAGGCAAAGTGTGCACACTATAACAGCTGATTTTGAAATTGAAATGTTTCATTGTTAAAAAATGAATGCAAACAGTTTACCTCTTGTCCTGTTAATCAATGTTTGCTTTTAGGTGAATCAGAGCAAAGCACAAACATGACAGGAGCAGTGATCGCTGCATCCCAGGCAGTGGGAAATTTCAAGACTCTGCAGCTAAAAACACAAGTGGGACTGTGGGAAATTAAAATGGTGTCAACAAATTCCTACAGTCTCAAGGTCGTAGGTGAGATCACATAATAAATAACTTTATTATTATTTTAGGTGTAACTATCTCGTATACCTTGAAGGGCTAGGCAATCCAAATCACAAAAGTAAGTCATATGTAGCCATGCACATAGGTTTTATTTATTTATTAATATTTATATAGAGGAGGTGAATGAAAAAATGTGCAACAACAATGTGTCTTTCCAGACACAATGTTGCAGGTGCAAGATTTAGCTTTCAGCAGTGTTTATTGGAACTACTCTCTTTTGTGGAGACTTGTGCTTAATTTTGTAGTTTTAGTCTTTAAACAAAATGATGGTGTGTAAATATGCTTCACAGAAACGGTAGAGGAATGAATACTTTACAGATGATAACTTTTTTTATTTGCAGGTGAGAGTCCCATTGACTTCCTGTTTGACTTTTTGGAGGTATCGCAGGGCCCATTTGGAGATTTTGATGTTGTAGACAATCGTCCCAGAGCTGGTAAAGGAAGTAAAACCTATGATTTGCCAAAGTGATTTGACTTACTTAAGCATTTAGTGGATTTTGTATTTTGCTAAAGGTGCCAACAGCACTCTGATGGTGGCGGTAACTGGGAGTGACACCACCACGGTGACAGAAGTGATCCTTGTTGAATCATCGAGGTCAGGAGAAGTTAATGGCAGGGTGGAGGCTCAGGGTGGACACTTCTTAGCTCAGTTTGACAGGATACCATCACAGGAGTTTGTGGTGCTTGTAAAGGGGCAGAACAGCATCAGTTCCTCCAAAGAGTCCTCAGTGATCTTTCAAAGGCAGTCACCCACAAGCATCAGAGCCTCTGCTGTGACTGTTACTGCTGTACGTTAAAAGCATCCATGACTTTTAAGATAGGTTACACTGCCACAGTCTTTTAATTAAACAGCTGATGCTGACTGTTTTCCACTTTCCTTCCACTTTTAGGCTGACTCAAATAATGTCTTAGTACCAGGAACACCACTTTCAGTTCCCTTCTCCGTGAAGACCAACAATGTTGGAGGAAACTTCCGCATCCAAGCTACCAATGACCGAGGTTTTGATTTAACATCCCCATCCACTTTATTCCTGGAAACTGGAGGCAGCTAGCGGTACAGTGTATCTCACTGCACCTCTTAACACCCCATCTGGTACTGACGTCACCCTGACTGTTGAGGCCGTGGCTCCGGAAGATGCAGACACTAACTATGTTATTCTGCGTTTCACTGTCCTTAAAACGGTAAATCTCGAGTTGAAGAAAATCACATTCCAGTAAATGTTAAGTCAGTGAATAATCAAGCTTATTTAATACTTTCATTGTTGGATTTATCAATTTTTCTTCTCATAGGTGACTGATTTCACTCAGCCGGTGTGTCAGCAGCTCAGCCTGCAGTCCAACTGCTCTGATGATTGCACCTTGTCCATGTGGGAGCTCTCTGTTCAGGTGACTGATGGGGCTAATGGGACAGGTATTGATCGTATTAGCCTCAGACAAGGCAACGGTACCATGAATACCAGCATGGACGCTGGCAACGAGAACATAACGCTGGTGTTCTACAATGCATCTTGCTGTTCGCCTGATGTGGAGCTGCTGGTTGTGGATCGGGTGGGTAATGTAGGCTCCTGTTTCTACAGTGTCCGGACAACAGCTACTGTCACTACAACCACCAACAGCCCACAGCCTTCAACATCTCTTATTGTGTCCTCGTCCACCAGAGTTGTTCAGTCTTTTCTTCCTTGTCTTGGCATCACAATCTTAGGCCTCATTTTAGCCTGGCAAAGAGTTGCATTTTAAAGTTTTCTTTTGGCTTTGGAAAATCAACTACATACTCAGTCAGTTGCCTGTTCATTTGATACAAATAGCTAAAACTAAAGCAGTGCAATACAGCAGCTCTACAATAAATCCTATGAATTAGTTTTCTAGAGCTGAAGGTGGCGTTATCAAAATGATCCAAACACAAAATCTAAAGATATGCAGTTAAGAAGCTAAAAATGGGAATCATGTGATGGCACTGGCCAGCATCATGATAAAACTGAATACGTCATCTATTACCATAAATTTACCACAGTAGTTTTTCGTGGAGGATGGTTATAATGTTCAGTTTTTATTGAATTATTTTGCTTCGTGAACATAATGACCTGCCAACTGAGTGTATGTAACTGGGTGATTAATCTTACTGTAAAACTAATGTTTAATTCTTTAAGTTATGTAATATGTTACCCACCCGTTCTGTATGTATTACAAGGTACTTGATGCCATTGTAAAACTTTTTAAAAAGCTTAACGGTGTTGTGAATATGTCATTATTAAGACATAGACCATGTGAACATCAATTTCCATCCATCGTCAACCGCTTATCCTGCGTACAGGGTCGGGGGGGGCTGGAGCCTATCCCAGCTGACATTGGGTGAAAGGCAGGGTATACCAGGTCGCCAGTCCATTGCAGGGCCACACATAGACACACAACTACTCACACTCACATCCACACCTAAGGACAATTTAAACACACCAATTAACCTAGCCTGCTTTGGATGGTGGGAGGAAGTCGGAGCACCCGGAGACACGGGGACAACATGCAAACTCCACACAGAAGGGCCGGGGTTTGAACCCACCTTCTTGCTGTAAGGCGACAGTGCTAACCACTGCATCACCGTGCCGCCCGTGAACATCAATTTAATCAATTTAATTATGATACTTCAATCAAGGATCATGCATTAATATTTTGAGTACTGTTGATACTACTGATATTAAGTTGGGGAATGGTTGATTGAATGATTTGATTTATTTGATCATTTAAAATTAAATATACATTTGAGGCCTGCCTCTTACACAGCTGATTAAAAACATGACGACACAATAAACATAAAAAATGTATAATCTCCTTCTTTCTTTTGGTAGACTGGTGCATGGCAGCAATTGACCTAGCAGTGTTAGATTGTGACATAAAAATGAAAGCCAACCACATAATCAAAAAGGAAACAAATAGTGGCCCAAACATAAACTGTTCCAAAAAATCATTACATCCTGCTAATGAAGAATAAGCATCACTGACTTATTCAAATGAGAAACTGAAGTACATCGGTGCTATCACCATAAATAATCCATATAGCATGTAGGAAAAGTAAGAACACAAGGCCTTGTTGTATTCCACTTCTTTAATGCGATGTTTCAATCTAGCATGGGTTTTTATCAGGTGAAGCAGATGTAGTGCTTTTCCCTGTCCATACAGTCAAGTTATAAACCAGTCTCGTCACCGATGCACACTGACAAATTACAAAAGTTAGATTACAAAAAACAAAGACACACTGCCATAACAGTAGGAACACTAACACACAGACTAATATTCACATAACCAATTCAATTCAATTCAATTTTATTTATATAGCGCCAAATCACAACAACAGTTATCTCACAGGGCTTTTCATAAAGAGCAGGTCTAGACCGTACTCTGAAGTTATTTACAGAAGCCCAACAATTCCCACCAAGAGCAAGCACTAGGCGGACAGAGGCAAGGAAAAACTTCCTTTTAAGAGGCAGAAACCTCGAGCAGAACCATGCACTGTAAAAAGGTTGCTGTAAATTTTACAGTAACTTACTGGCAGCTGGATGCCAGTAAGTTACTGTAATTTTCTTTACAGTATTGATACTGTAATTCCATTTACAGTACTTTTTATCATTACTGTAATTTTATTTACAGTAATAATACCGTGAATGACAATACAGTATCAATACTGTAAAGCAAATTACAGTATCAGTACTGTAATTTCATTACAGTACTGATACTGTTTTTTCATTCACGGTATTATTACAGTATTTTCATTTATTTACAGTATTATTACTGTATTGTCATTTACAGTACTTTCATTTACAGTATGTTTTTTAATTAGTTTTTCTTAACTTACATTAAACAAAATCCACATTTAAAAACCTTTTTTTTTTTTTTACTTACAATCCAATTTCAGGACAGCACTGCAAACCACATATTTCACCGAAAAAGATCACAACATGAACATATGTCCTTACAATATGTTTTTTATTGTAAAACATTTACTTATTCAAAGTACAAAGACACACCTGTGTTCATGTGAAGAGTGATGGCAGGATAAAGACCACAGAAGGTACCTGCAGGATGGTACAGCAAGCACTAAACACAGATCAATTAAGTGAGCTGAGACTGAAGGGGATTTGGTTTATGACCCAATGCCTGCAAAACTTAACATTTTCTAGAAATCAATCCAATAGTTGTTGAGACATGTCATGTCATTTCACACACCAAAGTCTGTTGGATTCATTCACTTGGGATTCTTGTCTGAAGAAAATCTTACAACATTAGTAGTGATATTAGTTATTTTACTCTATACATAAAAATCGTCACATTCAAAAAAGAGTTGAATCTTTTTTCCTTCTGGTGTCAACATCCATCCCAGTCAGTGTGTTGATGTGATCACACAAGTCTTTTGATGTGACGAAATAGCCACTGTTCTTTTAGTTTATTATTGCTGTGTGGGGGTTGGTGATGGCATAGCTCTTACAAGCATATGACTTCTAAACAGTGGCTTCTAGTAGGGTTCAAGCATTAATCTCGGAGTCCATAATCGTTCTCACCATAGCTAAATGCTCCTGCTTCATGGATCACTGGCCTTGTTCGACACATTGTCGCAAATTCGGTGGCATTTTCTCCCACGAGACTTCATACGATCTCACCCAGTCAGAGATGTAAATGGTGACATGGCTTTGTAGCCCTGAAGATGAAGAGTCAGCTGGAGAGTTGCCAAGCTGGAAAGATGTATGGTCTTCATGTCCTGTGTGAAGAATTCAAAAATCTTTATTGTATAATTGCATGTGTTGTTCAGGCATTTTAAGGAGTGTATAAACCCAAAGCTGAAATATTCACTACCATAGGAGTATATGAAAACCTTGCTATACAAACATTTTATTTCTGATACAGTCCTATCAGATATGCTATATAAGTTTGTTCAGATCTGTTCACCATCCATATAGTAGTTATCATGTTGGATATGATGTGAGGATGACTGTGGTGCAGCTGAAACAAAGAAATATAGTTTAAAAGTGAGTTTAATAGTAGCTGCGTATAGACTGAATGTGTTTGGACATAATTTCATTAAATACAAAATGAGTGAGATGTTATTAATGTAAAATAGACCTCTAAAAACTTTACTGTCAATTTGAACCTAGACACAGGGCCCAGGAGTCCCGCACACTACCGACTGAGCTAAACGTGCACAAAAGTATCCAAGCATTTAAAATAATTTTACTGTGTTCTGGCCCGCTATGTAACAGCTTGAAATAAATCTGGCCCGAAGCCAGACTTATTTGCTGACCACTGCCATATACAGTATGTTCCACAAGACACAATGACCAGGGCCCTGTTTAAAAAAAACAGGTGTTACAAACTCTGAGCTTAACCCTGAACTCTAAATTTATTGAGCCTGAGGTGGGAAACTCTGAGTTTTCGGTTTCAAAACAGCTGATCAGAATTAGTTCAGTCAACTCTGAGTATGACTGATAGAAGCTTGTGCACCATGATACGGCTATTTATGTTAAAAGCCATGATCAATGGAGCTCAGATACTCACCATGGCAATAGGGTAATATAAAGCCTCCATTTTAATTGGGTGGATGCTATAAATTATGAAGGCATTGCACATTCATCCATGATAGTACTTTTATTTAGCATGCACATCATCCAGTAATATGTTACATATTTAGATTGCACATTCATCCAGTAATATTGTTACATTTTATTTAGCATTGCACATTCATCCAGTAATATTGTTACATTTTATTTAGCATTGCACATTCATCCAGTAATATTGTTACATTTTATTTAGCATTGCACATTCATCCTTTACCACACTGGGATTTCCTTAATGAATGATAAAGTACTGGAATTCTCATATAGCCCATTACATTCATTTTAAATAGGCTACTGGCCTATTTATCCAGCTGAAACCTGACGGGACAAAATGCCGGTGGCAATAACTGAAGATGAAAATATTAATCGAACAGATCACAGTTTAGGCTACTCATGGACCGATTGTAAAGTCCCAGTCCAACTCAGTAGGTTGGCCTATTAAGGATTTTTTTGCAGTGGAAAAATTGTCTAGGTTCAAACTCACTGTAAAGTTTTAGACATCTATTTTACATTAATAACATTTTGCTCATTTCGTATTAAATTAAATGCTGTCACAACACATTCGGACTATATGCAGCTAATAATGAAAAACTCACTTTTAAACTACATTTCCTTGTTTCAGCTGCACCAGTCATCCTCACTCAGAAATATTCACATCATATCCAACATGATAAGTACCATATGGATGTTCCAATCAGTGCAATGTGCAGCCACTTCAGGCTCCGCAGGAGGGGAGGAGTCTGAGAGAAAGTCAGTGTTTGTTGAAGAAAACCTCTCCCCAAAGAGGTTAAGTTGCCAGGGTTACTGATCTAGGGTTTATCTGATCCCGGTCTCTGAAACGGAAAACCCAGAGTTTCCCTCATCTTAGGCTTAACTTACTCCGAGTTTATAGAAAACTCACTTTCTGAAACAAGGCCCAGATATGAGAGACAGTGCAAGGCCACCACAACACTACAATCAACACATCACATGCTAATTTGAAAGTCAAAGAGAGAGTGGCACCTGTATGGGCCTTGTAATACTCATAAGCAAAGACAGTAAAAAAAAACATCTCTTGTGGTTACAGAGGCATTATATTCCCTATAAATTTGTTATTTTTTTAAAAGTTATTTTGGGTGGCCTTTTGAGGGCTTTATTTTTAGATAGTAATAGCTGTAAGTTAACTTACACAGATATGGAGTAGGTGGGTGGGTGGGGGACATGCAGCTAAGAGCCACGGCTGGAATTACTGCATCCATTTGAGCTGGTCTAATGTTAACGTTTATGGCTGTGTGTTTCCAACGCATGTGTGACTATGGAGGACCAGCTCTATCATATTTAAAAATAAATACAGAAATAAATAAATGCTCAATAAATAAATAAGTATACAATTAATTGCCCCAAAAAATACAATAAACATATAAATGTAGGTAGAAATTAAATTATACAGTGAGACATAAATGTATATATCTCTTTTAATTAGCTACTTTATTTATTCACCTTTGTAATAATTACCTTATTTATTTTTTGTCAGCCCCTCGATGTATATTCCTCTTACCCTGACCATCACAGGATGTGTGCCTAGAGCTACTGATTATATGCATGTCGACCGGTTAACCCATCTGCTAGCACGTCGGCCTAAGGCCGATGTGCGCCGCTATGTTGCTGTGCCTCCTCCGGTAATATTACTGCAGCTGTGTAACACCCGTCGGCACTACGGTCGGCACTTCGCGAGCTTCACAACTCGAAAACCGTTGAACACATTTTGGATTCGCCACCAATTTTCGTGAAAACTGCAGATATTCAAAATCTACACAGTTGATTTCTCGCCAAAAAACTTCTCAGAAGTGTATTTAAAGTTCTGTTGTTGGCTTCTAAAGAATAAATCAGTTTGCATTAGGATCAATGCTGTACGTGAGCCGAGATAAACATCATCACGCCAACTTCCGTCCACGATCTCACGGTCCGCGGGCTGCCGCTGGATATACTTGGAAAAAATGTTCAAAGGACCAGAGAAAACGTTTCAGATCTCAAACTTACAGCGTTCTAATTCTTCCAGTCTATTAGCAGCTTCCCTTAAGAGGTCGGACACTGAACGCCTGCCTGCTGAGTTTGACATTACTAAACAATGCTTTATGGTGGGGAAAATCCATGTAGATTCGACCGATGCAGTAAAATGCTAACCAACCAATGGGCAGAAGTTGACCCTTACAGGCACTGCCCCTCCTCATTTGCATAATGAGGCACAAATGCATACAGAAATGTGAAAACGACAGGCAGAAATGTAAAACGACAGGCAGAAATAAATAGCATTGAAGAAATAAATAGGGTAAAAAAATACAAAGGAAGAATAAAACAGACAAAAAAATTATAACATGCACATAAATAAATACTTAAAAAAATAAGTAATTAATAAATAAAGTTGAAGATTATAACGGACAAAAAAATAAATAAGGTAATTATTACAAAGGTGAATAAATAAAGTAGCTAATTAAAAGAGATATATACATTTATGTCTCACTGTATAATTTAATTTCTACCTACATTTATATGTTTATTGTATTTTTTGGGGCAATTAATTGTATGCTTATTTATTTATTGAGCATTTATTTATTTCTGTATTTATTTTTAAATATGATAGAGCTGGTCCTCCATAGTGTGACATGTGTGACATGTGTGACTGACTGCAAGGACAAGTCGGCAAACCACAACCGAACCCAGATTTACCCTGGTTTCTGTGCATTTTGACATGGTGATAAAATCTATAACGTTACAGCGTTTATGCAGATAAATGATATTGTTTGCATAAATACGATGCTGCTATCTTGACAACGCAAGTTAAGTTCAGAGTCAAATAACGTTGGTTTGGTTATATCATTGTTTCCTACATCTTATATTTGTCTGTTTAACCACTGTTAATGTCGGGTAATTGAGTTGATTTTAACATTATTACTCACCGTTTGCTGTTAAACCACCGCAACGTTTCACCACAGTTGTCACTGTCCACCCGTCAGAGTCCAACAGCCAGAGAAGAAAAGACTCCAGAAGAAGGCACAGACGTCGCAGAAAGTTATGTTACACCACCAGACAACAAACTGAAAAATAAAATAACAAGAGATGGCCTTAATCTCGACGATACGCCAAGTTAACATATGAAAGACTCGTAAACTTCGGTCAAGCCAGCCAGCCTCTAACATTAGACGCAAAGAGGTTTAAAGTTAAGAGACGTTAACGTAACGTTACCGTGTGTTAGCTTGCAGCAGAGAAACGTTATTAACGGTAAACGTTAACAGACGGTACCGTCTAGCTAGCAGCAGAGGAACATAACGTTATTAACGGAAATGTTAAACGTTAACAGACGTTACTGTCTAGCTAGCGGCAGGTGAGCATAACGATAATAACGGTAAACGTTAACAGACGTTACCGTTAACGTAAGCTAGCTATTGGCAGATGAGCATAACGGTTAAGTTACTAACATACAGTCGTAACGTTAAACACTCAAAAATATTCAGTTAACTTAACCTGTTTTATATCGACCGTTTAACTTTACAAGAGGATGAAACGACCAAATAATGTTAGAAAAGCTGGTCTACCGAAGTTAGTCCGCTAATATTTGAATAATCATAAGATTATAATTATAAGCATAACGTTAATTAACGTTAACCATAACGTTAACTTACCAATGTAATAATTAACTTAAAGTTAACATTAATAACCTTTACATTTAAACAATTATTGTTAACCAACTTTTTATTTTTTAGCGTGGGTTAGAACTTTATGACAGTGGGAATAGTAAGTTAACTAGAAGTGGATATATTTGAAAATGTCAAATTTTTACATATAACAGTGTAAATATTATAGCTTACTTACGTTTCTGTTGAGTTGTTTCTTCTCCTTTGTCCTTTTACCGCCACTCCCGACAAAAAATATAAACCCACTCCCATTGGTCATTTTTTCGCGGGCAGGTTTATTACTGTAAACTGATTTACAGTAGAGAAGAATTACAGTAGTGAGGAAATATTTTCCCATAATTCTTTGCTATTTACAGTAATCTACTGTAAAGTATATATACAGTATTTTACCGCACCTATTACAGTAAAATACTGTTCAAAATACAAAAATCAGTTACAGTGTGGCTCAGGGTGGGCGGCCATCTGCCTCGACCGGTTGGGGGTGAGGGGGAGAGAGAGAGGGAGAGAGCAAGAGAAAGAGAGAGAGAGAGCAGGAGAGAGAGAGCAGAGGGAGGCAACCTACACAGTATACACATAGGTACAGACAATAAAGGTAATGGTGCTATAGACTGAATGAAAAATGGTACAGATATTTGTAGTAATGTTAGTGATATTAATTATAACAGTAATAATAGCAATAGGACTAGTAATAGCAGTTGCAACTGTAGCAGAGGGCGTCGAGCAGGAACACGGGGGCAGCAGGAGACTCCCAACAACAGATCCAGACTCCACAGCTCCAGAGCCAGCAACACCCGCAGGAAGTGAGGGGGGGGGAGGACAGGAGGGGGAAGCACACGACCACGGGAGAGGGAGAAAAAATCGAGTTAGTAACATGCATTAATGGGATGAGGTTGCACTCAGAGAAAGAGAGAAGAGGAGAGGAGCTCAGTGCATCATGGGAAATCCCCCGGCAGTCTAGCCTATAGCAGCATAACTAAGGGATGGTTCAGGACTCACCCGAGCCAGCCCTAACTATAAGCTTTATCAAAAGGAAAGTCTTAAGCCTACTCTTAAATGTAGAGACGGTGTCTGCCTCCGAACCCAAACTGGAACCTGGTTCCACAGGAGAGGAGCCTGATAACTGAGCAGCTCTGGCTCCCATTCTACTTTTGGAGACTCTAGGAACCACAAGTAACCCTGCATTCTGGGAGCGCAGTGCTCTGGTGGGGTAGTAAGGTACTATGAGCTCTTTAAGATAAGATGGTGCCTGACCATTAAGAGCTTTGTATGTGAGAAGAAGGATTTTAAAATCTATTCTGGATTTTACAGGAAGCCAATGCAGAGAAGCTAAGACAGGAGAGATATGATCTCTTTTACTGGTTCCTGTCAGAACACGTGCTGCAGCATTCTGGATCAGCTGAAGAGTCTTAATGGACTTTTTCGAAGAGCCTGATAATAGGGAATTGCAGTAATCCAGTCTAGAAGTAACAAATGCATGGACTAGTTTTTCTGCATCATTTTTAGACGGGATGTTCCTGATTTTTGCATTATTACGTAGGTGAAAAAAAAAAAAAAAAAAAAAACCCCACTAAATTAAAATCCTAAACAATTTAATTTATATCATCAATCAATTTATGAATGCAAGGCAGAATATGCAGTCTATACCATTATTGATCAAACCAACTTATATTACTTTTTTCTCTTTTATGTTTTTCTTTTGGGGTGGGGGAGTTATAGCCCCGCATTAGCTCTTGAAACAGCCCCCTGCCATTCATCGAGTGCCTTTGATCAATGTAAATAACCAAATTCTTTTTTTTGCAGTCTCCAAAAGTGGTGTATAAAGTGCAGTTAGTTATTACTGAATTTTACTGTGCTTTAGTGTGTAAAAACAAACTGCTGGTGATTTCTACAGCCAATAAATCTCTTCTTACCTACTCAATTGTTTGGTCAGACCAAATCACTTCTTTTTGTTTATAATTATGGCCTTTACGTGTACAGCAACTATCTATAAACTTGCCTACTACAATGACAACACCCCAGGTAACAAAATGCAGTTCACTATGATGGTAGTCGAATTTTGCATGCCTGCTGACAATTGCACGCACTCAGAAATTTTGCATTTAAATGCTATAATATGCTTTATGGGGAGATCAATGGTGAGAAATGATTCAAAGTACTGGTATATATTATTTTACACTTGAGATTCGGCATTCCATGAGGCAAAATTATGTTGTGATAACCACATTTAATCGACGTGATCATCAATCATGTGTGATTATTGGGGGGGTATCTTTTGGATGGTAGCACTTGTCGTAGCATAAATAAATAGTCCTGTATCCACTCCCTTAATACAGCAAATCTTCATAGGTAGGATAGCTGTTTCCCTCTGTTTTCACTCTTTGTGCTAAGCAGACCAATTGCCAGATAAAGCCTTATATTTAAATGATAACTCACTGGCAGAAAGTGAGTAAGTTTATTTCCCAAAATTACATTTTGTTTCTTGGCATATGTTAAGCTCCAAACACGTTAGATGTTTGCAACATCTAAAAATGCAAAATTAAACAACTTAATATCATGCCCAAACCAAGCCAATGAGGTCACAAGGATTGTTTCATAAAATATTGGAAAGCTCTATTGTATCGAGCAACATTATACAGCTGCTTTCAAAGGCTGATTTGAACCATTATGTAAGCGTAAACTGTACTTTATATGTAGTCTACTATGAGTGGAGTGGCCCTTTAAAATAATATTTTTCACCGTTTGTATTATTTATTTTCTGAAACTGTCACTATATTGGACAATATAAATGAAACAAAGTAAATGAAACAGATAATCTTGGGGGGAAAAACTGCAGGGAAGAATGACACCGCACCCTCACTGCACCGGTCGCTATGACCATCCCAATCAGTGAACACGCCGCACACTATAGATTCAGATTCGTCTTTGTCACACATGTGCAAGTACACAGTGAAATTTTTTTCTTGGAGTAAGCCTCCGGGCTGCAGCTATATTCAGCGCTGCCACTCGCTTTCCCCGAAAAGAATTAATTCAGACAGCAGCACAGGGTACAATAGATAAGATAATGTGGCAGCACCGAGTGGGGAAATTGTACACTCCCACATCACAGCGTCACTTCCTACAGCTGTGCTGTCACAATAAGATAAGATAAAACTTTACTATCCATTTCTGGAAACTTGTCTTTGGCTGCATCCTGAATGTGCTCTGTTTTCTGGCAAATCTCTGCCCAAAAATGTGTTCAGAAGCACCATGTCTCTCTGACAGGTGAAGGTGAGGAGCTAACAGGCAGACTAGCAAAACTTTATCTTGCAACCTGTAAATAATGTAACACCAGTTACCAACTCTCAGGCGTTGAGAGTGGCACACGCAGTTGACAATCTTCACACGTTCTAAAGCAATACATCGATTTTCTCACGCAGGGAAAAACAAATGTATAACTGAAAATAAGGAGTGGGGGCGAGTGAACTCCTCCCAGCTGATGCGATGCGATCTCGCGCTGTGAGTCGCGGTAAATATCATCTAAAATCGAGGCGCAGACCTGCTCTATTTGGGACTGTGAGCTGCACTTTATCTGAGATGCTGAAGTGAACATTTGTGTGGATTTGTGGTGATATTTCTGTCTGATCAAAAGTGTAGTTTAGTAAGTTTCGTTTATTCACCTCCTCCTCTCATCCGGTGGCTACAGTCCCAAACAGTTCTTGTGTCTGCAGACGGTCAGGGGCCAAATCAATAGAGCAACACCGCAGGCGTATGCACAGGCTCAGTATAGGGCAGGTAGAAAAATGTTATAAATTCTCATAAATGATGGTTATTCTCGTAATATTATCACTTTTTTTCTGGACCTGTGAGAGAACACAGATATGTGGGAGAGATTCTGAATGTGCAGAAAGTTTTGAACATCAGCAGAAACCTGCTGAAACACACGAGTTAAAGTGCAGGAGTTTCTAACTGATCTAAAATTATTTAACATCATTGAGGTGAGTAACAGTGCCACAATCATATTTAAAGGGGTTACTTCCCCAAACAAAGACAAGATAAAATATTTGTATTCACATTTAATATGTATTAAAATATTAATATATTAATTTGTTAAGTGTGTGCGCAGAATGAAGGGACTTTTGTTTCATTATACAGCAACCTTGTGTTGTATAATGACAAATGAACAACCTTATAAAAGTTAAACTACAGGAGAAAATATATCTATATCTAAAGCAACACAGAGCACCTGAGAGCTTTACAGCATTATATTCTATTATATTTGGAATCATCAACTGCCACCTAAATTTGTGTCTCCCTTTATATGAATAAAGATTAGTAAGTCCCACAAGTTACCCTGCAACAGCCTCAAGAAAAATGACCTACATTAATCATTAGTCAGCAGCACATCACAAGTCATAGCGGCACATACAGTACGTTTATACAGTATAATAAGCTATACATGTAGTAAACCTCTGTTTATATTATTATGATCATCAATTCAGCTGACACAGCCATATACTCATACAGTATTTCAGTTTTGTACATAATTTGACCAACAGGTTGATCAATGTAGTCCTCAAGATTGAATTTGATAGATGAAGTATGTGTATTTGTTCAAAAAACTGTAATGACCTTTTGTGCTTTATATTCATACTGATAATTGAATATGTAAGCGTGGCGTGGATGAGTCTATAACACTGAATTTGGAAAATGTTCTTAGGGACTCCATATGTGTCACTATAAGGCTAATGACCAAGAGCTTCTTTGAAATTGCCCGTGTTTGTATTAGAAGTAAGGGTGGGTTGGTCGAGGTGGTGCTGGATTGGGTCGATGAGGGGCCCAATTTGGAAAATGCTGTCCCCCTGTCCAAAACAGCGGGCCTGCTTGACCCTAATATAAAGCAGGCAGCATCCTCTCCTTTTCAGACTGTTGTTACAGATAGGGCCTCCCCTCCAGTGAGACGTCATGCTGTGTGTGGTGGTTCAGACCCTCACAACCAGCCCCCCTTGGCTCGGGCCTCTGCCATTGCTTGTAGTGGGTCTGCGCCCCTCAGAATGCTGATAAATGCTAACTCCATTGCAAGTAAAGCCTTCATATAAACAATTTATTTACCTGTAAAGACTTGGATTTATTGTAACAGAGATGTGGCAGAGGAGCATGAAATACACCTCCCTAATGGAAGTGTTCCCTCTGGTTCAAATAATTTTTTCATGTCTGAATGCAATGAATTTTTATCCTTTATTATAAGACTGGATAGAGTTATTATTGTTGGTGACTTTAATATGCACATCGATGAAGTTTCTTGTAGCCTTGCTGCTGAATCCTTTAACTTTAACACTAGTCTGGACCCACCCACATTAAGGGTCAGACCTTTTTTTACTCTTGGTTTAAATAATGACTCTTATTTGTTCTGAGGAGCTACATGTTACGGACCATAAATCAAGCATAGCATTAGCAGGCAATGAAGTCAATCTCACCTTACAATCCCAGCATATCAGCTGATAGCAGCCATCTCTCTCTGCCTCTGCTTTTCAGTGTATGCACATGGATGGGCAGGTAGGTGTTCCCCCTGCCTTATAGCCTTATCAGATTTTCCTCTCAGCTGGGAAGTTTTCTGTAGCTTATGACCCAAGCGCAGTACTGTCTTCCCACACTGATAACCGATAGTTTGAATGCTCTGTTCTGGTGCTGTTGGATCTTAGTCCAGCTTTGATACACAGCATCATTTTTTAAATTTTACTCCAGTTTTAAAAATATAGAATTTTAAATGGTCTTTTTCAACTCTTCCATCTTGATTTTTGATTATTTATTTTATGTATTTATTTAAAGGAACACAACACATTAATGAACATTATGTAATGAATAAATTTAGCTATCACCGAGGTCACTATATGAAAAGTACTACAGACAACAGAAAGAATAATGCATTACAGCACAATAAAATCTGATATAAACATATTGTAAATTGCACTAAAATCTGTTGTAACTAAAGTGTTGTGTTAATGTGAAATAAGTTGTTGTAATAAGGTGTGAGTTTCTCTGATTCTTTGAGTGCTGGAGGGAAATCCTGTGTTCGTTGTGTTGAATGTGGTTCATTGCGTTATATCCAAAGGCACATTGTCAGGGACCAAACATTCTGGCAATGAGGAGAACAGGAGTTTCTTTTTGAAAAACAGGGGTTTTTTTTAATTTACCCCCCAAAAAGTTGAACAACAGAGGACTTCTGTTGGTTCCATGTGGTAGGAGGCAGTGTGGACATAAGCTCTCGAAAAAAACAATTAAAACAGCTCTTTAAAACTACTTTCAGAGCAGAAAGCTAACCAAACCCATGAACATTTGATAAAGAAAGTAAATTGGGAGAGATGGATAAAAAAACGAGGCTTAACAAGAAAGAACAAACACATACTGGATGTACCGCCACAACATTGGGAACAACACTGGGCAAGATGCAGCCCGCCGGTGAACAGGACTCGGTGATACTGGAGGAGTTACGCAGGCTAAGACAAGAGCACACAGAAGCGGCTGAGGATAACAAAAAGGCCCTGGCTAGGCTGGAGACCAACATGAAGAGGCTTAAGGAAAGAACAACCTCACTAGAGCAGTGGTTATCAACCTTTTTTGGGCCAGCGCCCCCCTATCCACTATCCAGATCCCTTACCGCCCCCCATCAAAAAAGATGTTGACTATTTGCCCTGAACATATTTTGATTTTTTTAATTGTTACTATTGTTATTAAAAACATGGAAAAGGTAACAAAGAACAGATGAGGCACATAAGTGGGGGGTATGGGGGTGCTCCCCCAGAAGATTTTGGATCATTAAACACTTAATTTCCTGCATTCTGGGGAAGATTTCTCCCCCAATTTCTGCCAAATTTAGGGTGGAAATGTCTATAAATTCAGGTGACAATTCAACCTCCTCTTTTGTGGGGAAGTAACCTATTTAAATGTATTTATGGCCCCTTTTCATCTCAGTGATAAATTAATCCGTTTTAATTCAGTAATTAGTAATTTAGCTCCTATCAGTGTTTCCCACAGAATGACAGTGTAACTGTGCTGCAGCTGTACAGCATGCTAGCCTCGAAAACCCAGCTGTATTTTAACATTAACTTAGCTCTTCTTATTAGCTAGGCCCCTTACATGCTTGCTAATAACTTCTATTAGCTGCGTCTCCGACATTGACTGCGTGTTCACAAGGGAGAGAGAGCGATAGATCGCGGGATGGATGAGAGAGAGAGAGAGGGACGAGCGAGAGGATGTGTTCTGCCAGCAGCTCTGCAGTCAAATACGATTTTAAATAGGCCTGGTAAATAAAAATAAATAAATAACCTAATCAATATGTTGCGGTCAGTTGATATTTGTGGCGGGTCGCCACAAATAAATGATAGTATGGGAAACACTGTAACTTAGCTGCTCATGTTCAAAACTTTCTGCACCTTCAGCATCTCTCCCACTTTTCTGTGTTCTCTGACAGAAAAAAGACGTTATAGGAGACTAACGTCATTAGCCTATTTAAAGAGAATTCATAATATTTTACTACATGCCCTGTAGGCTACTGCATTATGTTACTGATTCGCTCGAAGTCTGACAGACAAAACTTGTAACGGCAATTTTTCGTTGCTTTACATTTAGTCCTGATCCTTTTCCATCATGCACAGGTAGGGAAATGAACTTACGCAGACACAAAAGATGGCTTTCCAGATTGATAGTTGTTGTTGTTGTTTGTAGTTTATTGCAGAAAATTTGTACAAAAAAGATTAACATACCGGTTTGTTTCTTTGATTGTTTCCCATTGTTTGCTGTGGTCTGATTCTATGGTCTGATCCTGTGGTCTGTCTGATCCTGTGGTCTGGTGAGAACTGTTGGTGCTCCCCCCTACCTGTGCCTTCCACTTCCTGTCACCTATGCCCTCTATATACAACCATGTGCATCTAATCACTGCCACCCAGTGTCCAAAATACTAATGTAAATAAATCTAAACAAAATAAAATACCATGCCAACAATAAACATAAATGGCTCCTACAAAACTGAATGAGAGGAGGTGCTCATGCAGGGGGAAAACGAAACTAACCGACAACACCTGTGATCATACAGAAAGCTCACGAATAATTCCACACACCTTAACTTCAGCACCTCTGATAAAGTGCCGGTAACAGTCCCCAACAGAGCAAGACAGGGCTTCAGATTTTAACGTTACATTTCTATAGCCTACTGAAACTACTTAAATGTCCGCTTCGGCACAAACTGTCTGCAACTCACAGCGCGAGGCAGGTGGACGTCACTCGCTGGTGTCGCAGCGAAGTTGCTTTCAGGGTAAGTCCGACGGTGTAATATCCCCCTTGTAAATATGTAACCACTGCGACAACAAGACGTTCACGGTGTGTTCCTCAGAGAAATAAACACTTTTCCACCAAGTAAGAGAGCTCAGTTTCCAGAGTTTACACAGTAAACGCCATGTGGATAAAATTTTAGAGATGTTACTCTGACTTTCCGTTCCATGAAGGCAGCACGAAGCTGCACAACAAAGTAGCCGATGGAGAAAAAATGCACAGTCGCAGTGGACTAAACTGGCAGGTTTTAATGTTGCAGACCACAAGTAGTTCAAAGTTTAAACTCGTATTGTTATGAATCTTAAGTGTAAACTCACCTTATAATTTCCAACAAACAAACGCAAAAACAGCTCAGAGCCCCCCTTTCTTGCTTCCAGCGCCCCCCATCATCCTCAGAACGCCCCCGTTGAGAAACACTAGAGCAACAGGTGGAACATGTGGAAGAGAGGCTGGGAGACACGGAGGACAAGACGGCGCGGCTGGAAAGAATGGCCGCCTTTCTCCTTCATAACGAGGCTAAGCTGACTGCAAAGTGTGAAGACCATGGAATCAAGATCGAGACGCAATAATATGAGGATACATGGCAATCCGGAGGGCTCTGAGAAAAACCACATGATAGGTTTCCTAACTGACTTTATCCACTCATCACTGCAAATTCCAGACGACACGGACATCCGAATTGAAAGAGCGCACCGCTCGCCAAACCGAAAGAAAGTGATGCTCCCCCGAGAGCAATCATTGTCCGCTTCTTGGACGCACGTATGAAAGAACAGGTTATACAGCAAGCATGGAAACAAAAGACTACATATGAGGGACAAACTATCTACTTCAATCAAGACTACACGACTGAAATACAAAAGAAGAGGAAACAGGTACGGGACGTCATCAGGGCTGGACTGGGACAAAAAATCGGCCCTGGCATTTTCGGTCTTGGTGGCCCACGAAAATCGGTCAGACTCCTCTCACCAATACACCATCGTTCCCTTTAAGGGGTCAGATTAGGGGTGTGATGAAACACTGATAGGTGACATTGCACAAGATTGATGTCCATGACCACAAGGATGTATTTTAATAGACCTACTATTTAAAAGAAAAAAATAAATTATAGTTGAAATATTGAATGGTGGGTCTGGGGGTCCTCATCCAGAAGAGTTTGAGCATTAAACACTTAATTTTCTGCATTCTGGAGACATTTCCTGGACCAAGTTATGGTGGAAATGTCTTTATTTTTATAAAGGGAAGCACAATATTCAGGTGGCAGGTGACAATTCATCAATAAAAATATCATAAAATATAATGCAGTAATCAGTAGCTTATTATTTTTTGAACAGTGCAGAGGTTTCTTCTATTGCTTTGCAGGTTTTCCTATTGTGCAAATAAACCTTTTTCATAGCATTTGTATCAACATTTCTTGGTGCAAGCTATTTTTCAGAACATTTTTTAATAAATGCTTTCAAAAAGTGGTGGCTACACGTTCCCAGCATCCCAACTGTAAATGACCCTACCTCTCCTCCTCTCTACAGGTTGAGCTACTCCATGCTTACCGCTTCATCTCCTCTCTCTCTCTCACTTGGCCCTGTCACTTTGTCCCTCTGTTTCGCTAACGCACGCCTCCTCTCTTGCCTGGCAGTGGCCACCACAGGTCTTTTACTCCTTCAAGTGCCTGTACCTGCACAACGCAGGGTACTGCAACTGATGTTGAAGCGTCTGCTTTTATTTATAAGTAAATAGCCTAATTTACGTTACACCGGCCTCAAAGGTGCGTCGGCCCACCGGGCATTTGCCCGGTATGCCAGATTACCAGTCCAGCCCTGGACGTCATAAAAAAACTTAAAGAGAAGAACGTGAAGGCACAGTCCCCATATCCTGCACAGCTAAAAGTGTTTCTGGACTCTGGGATTAAGACGTTTGGTACACTCATGGAGGCTGCACCTATGCTGAAGGACAGGGGGATCCACGTGGAGGAGGACGAGAGGGACAGACTACAGAGGATGATAATGAAAGACAGCTGGACCACAGTGACAGGGCAGAGGAGAAAGAAGAGGCAGCCACAAACCACAGAGGCGGATTTATAAGCAATCATCCATGACCTCAGGAATATGAGGATTGTGGTAAGGACTGAAGAAAGAATAGAAACGCATAAATAGATACATCTAAATATCTGCTCAATATAATGCACATTGAATATTTACGGAGCTAGTTAAAGGTATTACTACCTAGATAAATACTGTTATAGCAACGAGATTCCATTAATAAAACGCTCAGGCAAAACACTTGTCTTTTGGTGGATTTATTCAAGTCTTCTGCAGATGGAGCTCACAGAGACACACGCAACAAAGAGTATCATCCGAGTGAGCTGCTGTGCCTCGACACATGCAGCTTTTTATATCTGACTCAGGGTCAGATATCACACAAAAGGACTTTGAAGATCAAATGACACCCATGTATGAAGAATGTGGTGAAAGACCCCCCCCAGGTGTGAAGTAACATGGTGAATGTGTCTTGACCTCTTAAAACAATAGGAACTCACAGGAACCTTACCCCTCTTGCATCCCTTGTCCCCATATCCAGGTGGTCAAATGGCCTCAGTGATAAGTCACGGGAGCAGTGTTTTAAAAGGATTCTTGTGAAATTCCCATTACAATACACATGAATATTGCTTAGGGAGAGCAAAATTAATGCTCAGTTAGGGCAAGTAGCAACTTTACACAACACCTTTGAAGTTGCAGTGCACTTAGTGCTATTTTCTCAGAGAGAATACGCCACATCTCTCTGAGGATGGGACTGTTGGAAGTCACACTTTTTTGTTACTGTATAATAGTTCTGAAGGAGATGCTTAATGTTGACCTTTGTCACTGAGCAGTTTTGTGCACGGTCGTTTTTTTTAATGAGAGGTATGGAGTTGATGGTTGCGGTCTTGAACTGAACCTGATATGGACAGGCTGAAACTTGTGTCTTACAATGTCCACAGTTTGAATCATCCCATCAAGAGGAGGAAGATATTGAACCAACTAAAAAATTTACATTGTTCAATTGCCCTACTACAAGAAACTCATGTGGTGGAGGATGAATATAAAAATCTAAGAAGAGAATGGGTTAATCAAGTATTCCATGCTTCATATGGCAAGAATAGGGGGCGTAGCTATATTAATCCATAAGCCCCTATACCATTTTCTGTTGAATCAGTGATAAAGGATAATATGGGAAGATATGTAATGGTTGTTGGCTCCAGAGGAGATATGACTATATCAGTACTCAACATATAGGCTATTCCCCGAATGAGGAAAATGAAGCAATCTTTAAAAACATAGCCAATGTTATTTAAAGAACGCAAACGGGATGGTACTGATGGGGGGGGGGACTTCAACACGGTACAAAATGGTAAATTAGACAGGCTACCACCAGAACAAGGACCAACTTCTAGAAAAAACAGAGTATTGAATGACGTCATTGAGGAGCTAGGTCTTATTGATCCACGGAAAAACAATAATCCTAGAGAGAAGGATTTTACATTTTATTCAAACCCACATGGTAGTTACTTTAGGATAGATTTTTTGTGTGTGTATCACAGCAACATATACACAAAGTTGTGGAATGTGGTATAGAGACTAACAACTATATAATAACTAATAACTATAAGTGAACACGCTCCCATTACTTTAACTGTATCAATAGTTAAAGAATATTCTTTTAAATATTGGAGAATGAATGCGTCAATCCTATAAGATGAGAAGGTAGTAAAGGAGATAAGAGAAAATCTAAAGTAATATCTGGAAATAAATGATAATGGCAAGGTATCACCAGCGACTCTATGGGATAGGGGGGGAAAAAAGTGATAAGGGGAAAAATCATCGAAGTAACCTCTAGACTAAGAAAGGATCGTCTACAACAGCAGAGGGCGCTAGAGAGTAAAATCAGAAATCTAGAAGTAGAACACAAAAGGAAACCAAGTAAATCTAAACTCCAAGAACTGAAAGAAAACAGACACAGATTAGATAAATTATTAACATTCAAGGCAGAAGGAGCATTAGCAAATTTCGGGTTTCACGCAACCTTCATAAACTGGGTGAAAATGGTATACAAAAACCCCAAATCACGGATTAGAGTCAATGGGTGTTGCTCAGAATTTTTCCTACTCAAAAGAGGAGTCAGACAGGGAGACTATCTGAGCCCTTTACTGTTTGCTGCAAGTATAGAACCACTGGCTGAGTCAATAAGACAGAATAAAGATATAAAGGGAATGAGGGATGAGGGGGGGCCAGAACACAAAATATCACTATTCGCAGACAATATAAGTGAACCTTCCACCTCATTAATAGCCCTGGTGAATAACCTGAAAGAGTATGGGGAGATCTCAGGATATTTGACCAATGAGGCTAAATCAGTAGCTATGATACTCTCAGGTCAATGTCCAGCTGAGTTAAAGTTAAAGTTAGAGAAAATCACAGCTAGGTTGCAGCTCAAGTCACACAGGTTTGATCAAAGATGGTTACCAGTAATACAGACAATGTCATAACTCTAGTTACCTCTTTTATTGGTTTATTTAGTTTAATTTTTATTTTTTTCCTCAACTTAATTGTAATTTATACTTACTGCAGTACACTTGACAGTGAAGGTATGTACTTATTGCTACAGGTTACTCAGGTTCTCTCCTTTTAAGATGGAGGAAGGAATGTTTGGGGATAGAAGGCGAGGGCATGATCATAGGTTAGAAGTGAAACTGTCTGAGCCTCTCCTAATGTGCGTTCCTAATGTATATGTTGTATATATGTATGCTTGTCATTTCATGTGAAATAAATTTAAAAAAGTAAGTTAAAAAAAAAAGTTGAACAACAAAAACCAAAACCTTAACATCTAGGCCTATAAAACAGGTCAACAGAACATAACTATACACAAAACAGCAAACAAAACAGGATATGAACTATGATATATGAACTGAACAAACTGAACTAACTGACTGAGACGCAAGGGAACATATATTGGCCAAACCAATTTACACATAAGGGGAAAACAAAATGGACGACAAATAGAACAATTACAAAGTAAAACAAACTAAACCCAAAATCCTCCTCCCACATGGCAGCACATGGTACGGCTTGATTGGCAGGCCACAGGATATCACAGTCCTCCACCCCTGGCCACGCCTTTTCTTCCCCCAGGACAGAGCTCTCTCCAACATGATAACAAAGAAACAATGATTAATAGAACAGAAAATGTTTGCATAAAACTATAATGTGAAAATGCGTGCACCCCATTTAAACAGTGTATAGATAAAGCAAAAAATATTATTATTAATAATTTATATATATATATATATATATATATATATATATATATATATATATATATATATATATATATATATATATATATATATATATATATATACCTGAAACCTGAAACCTGAAATTATGTCATCTGTGTTTTGAAATCATGAATTGTTTGGGGTGTGGCTAACTGCAAAAATAACTTAACTTGTGTATTTAAAACATTGCTTGTGTGTGGTATTACCATTGCTGGCTGTTACCCTGTGTGGCTTAGGCCATCACACACATTAATGAACATTTTAGTGTAAATATGCCAGATTTTGCCCGAAGGCAAATTTTCATCATGCAGGTCACTACATTACCAAGG
Organism: Lepomis macrochirus; assembly: GCA_024633595.2. Taxonomy (NCBI): domain Eukaryota; kingdom Metazoa; phylum Chordata; class Actinopteri; order Centrarchiformes; family Centrarchidae; genus Lepomis; species Lepomis macrochirus. The sequence goes on along the minus strand of JALXJV020000021.1, from coordinate 15,671,261 downwards.
TCAATACAATACAACACAATAAAATCCACTATCAATATTTTGTAAGTGTACGAAAATCTGTTGTAAAGTGCAAGTTATTAAGATATGCAGGTTATGCGGAGTTCATTCTTCGTTAAGTGCTATTCTGTGCAAATAAGTACAATTCAATAAGTGCTCGTCAGTGCAGTGAAATGCTGCATCTAGTGTGTCACACAACAGCGTGAGAGTCGAGCTATAAGATCCCACAAGCCGCTTCACTAGAGTGCAGAATCATGGAGAGCAAATGTACTATAATATGTATAACTATATGAATACAGACACACACATAATGTAAGAGATTCAATTAATGATCAGTCTTTGTGTGTCTTCAGCCATTGTTTCAGATGAGTCTTGAATGTGGGGTAAGTGGGGCATTCCCTAAGTTATAGCAGATCTCAGTAGCCTAACTGATAATACAGTTTGTCATACAGATCAATCCACTAAAGTTTATGCTATCACAGCTAGACCCTTTCTGTATTTATCATCTGAATGGTGTGTCTGCGTCAGTTTGAATTCTTTCATTTTCATTTCTCATGTTTTTGCACTACATGACTGCAGATGATGGTATCTAAATGGCATATTTTATGCCATCTTCACCCAAGATACTTTTATTTACGTTTGCAAATTGAAAGGATGTTACAATCTCTATCAGTGGTTTTATTGTACTGTAGCACATACCATCATCCGCAGTTAGATACTGGAAAAACTGGTTTGACAAGCAGATGTAAGAGGTGTCACCACACAGGGCCTCAATGGGCAGATGTGTAATAATTTCCCTCACATAAAACTTTGGTTTCCTGCGACAAAAGAATTATTCCTTGATCACAATACAAAGTTGTGATCTCATATTCATTACTAGAGCTGTTCTGTGATTTTGGAATTGTCCCTTACCTTTGCTGTTTTTGCTGTTTTCTTTACCAAAATGCTTCTTCTGTTTACATATTCCATTCTGAGCTGCCAGCTTGGATTTCCAAACGTCATGGCACCAACGCGGTTGTATAGAAATAAATAGTGTTTTAAAGAAAAACTCCCAGTAAAATTCAACATATGTGGCCAAAATATGGACACCACCTGGGTGTACCATTATAATTGGTGTTATAATTGTTGTATTTTTGTTTCTTTATAGCAAATTTATAGTTTCAGTTGTAGTCAAGGTGTAGTAGAAGATATGCAGTTGCATTATAGTCTGGAGGATAATGGATATGATGGTGATATTGCCTTTGAAATATAGATTTATTAAGGTGAGGATGAAACTCTCATATTTTCCTTTATGCATTTGTATTAACTCTGTAATGGTAACAAATGGATTCTTTTACAATGAATTCGTGTTCCTTAGCTTATCGCCTAACAAAGAAGACCAGAATTATGCATCAAGCCTTAATTGATGAGGAAGTATTCCTGATTCATTTTGGGTATGTTATTTTTTCAGTTTTCCTGGAAATAAGGGCATATAGCTGGTAGTCAGCTAAAAGCTTAATTGAAAAATCATCGAAATTGCAAAATGGCCAAGTGTAATATCCAAATCTAAGGATCTGCAATTTTTTGATGAATGTAAATGTGTCACATTTAACCGTTTAAATGAATTGTGGTGCTACAGAGATGTCCCAGCCTACAAATGTAATTTAGAGATGTCAGCCTCTTAATTATTGTTGTGGCAATCATCACTCAGGATACTTTTCTTTTCATTTGCTAAAGGGAAGGGAGTAACGATCTTTATCAGTCCTTTGTACTGTATTGTACTGTAGCACATACCATCAACTGTGGTCAGATACTGCAAAAACTGGTTTGACACTGAAACTGTCAACATGAAAAATAAAAAAATGAAAGAATTCCATCCGACAAACCATGTACATTTAGTTATTAAATACGGAAAGAGGCAGCAATTTTTATGGTTGTGACAGCAAAAACTTTAGTGGATAGGTCTGTCTGCAGAGAAATAACACTACTTCTGACAACATTTGGTCAATAGCTGAAATTCCTATTTAGGTCAGAGTCTGATTTAAGAGGTGCCACTGCAGAGGCCTTGGTGGGCACGTGTGTAATAATTTCTCACATAACAACCTTTGGTTTCCTGCGAAAAAATAATTATTTCACAATACACCATTGTAATACAATCTTTTTTTCTGTTCAGTGATTTGGGAATAATACCTTCTTATGTCTCATCCTTTGCAGCTGTGTTTAGGTTTTACAGGCACAGCGCTAGTTCAGCTGATAGATCATTGTTAGCCTACAAACAAGCTGAAGTGAAAGCTGTCTGTCTTTAGCTGGGTTTCTCACTGAATAGCCCTGCATGCACGTTCTTGCCTTTGACCACAATGAATTTGAAGTAGGTGTTTATATCTCCACTTTGAAAATGCCAACCATTCATCGGCTTGCTCCTGACTCGCCATTTCTGCTGCTTCATCAAATCTGTTTAGCTGTTGTGTGTGTGTGTGTGTGTGTGTGTGTGTCGCGTGTGCTGGCATGTGTGTAAAAACACTGGCTCTGATTGGCTACCATGAAACATGACTCTTGCCTTAGCCAATCATAATCGCTTACCTCGTTATTAATCCACCTCCTCACTAGTGTGAGCCAGGGGTACGTTCGGATTAAACAGTTTATTCAATCAATAGTAACGCATCGCATTTAACGACCAGTAACGATAACGGCGTTGTAACGACGGGAAAAGTAATTAGTTAGATTACCCTGTTACTGAAAAAATAATGTCGTTAAGTTATTCCAAACACTGTAGGCGACTCCGTCCTCTCTCCACCTGCTTCTCATACAAAGCAAGGGCCAGAGCAGGTAGGCTCTGTGTTGACATTTTTACATCAAGTAACAACTACTTGCAACCACGGATTTGATCTATCTAAGGCCCCGTGTCCACCAAAGCGTTTTTTTCTGACGCCAGCGTCTTTTTTCAATACATTCCAATGGGAGCGCCGCGTTTCTCCGAGCTGCTAAAAGCGCCAGGAGCGTAGCGAGGCGCTGAGCGTCTTTTCGCGCCGGCATAGCGCTGAGCGTTTTTTCACGTCGCCGAGGTTGAAAAAATTTTTAACTTTGGGGCTGCTTCGTCACTGTCACTTTTTACCCAGCCGTCCAATCACGGTGCAGGAGGGGCGGGACAAACACCGCACCGAGCACATCTGATCTTGAACGAAACGATGTGCCTACTCGCCGAGGTGTTGCCTCGGCTGCAAAATCTCATGAACACACGCATGCGGAAAAGTCAGCGCCAGGGGCCAGAATAAGCAGGCCTACGTACATTGTGGTGACATTTTTAAATTCAGTAAATTAAGTAGGCTGCTCTACTTGCAGCACATCGGCTCCACGGAAATTATGTATCATAGCAACCACAGCTTCTCAAAAAAACACTGCGCCTCCAAAATGCACCCTAGCGCTGGCAGCTAGGCGTTTTCAGAACAGCAGGTGGCGTTTTCAGCTGGCAAAAAACGCTTTGGTGGACACGGGGCCATAGAAACCAAAGCAGTCGGAAAGAACGCTGCGCCTCAAAGGCAGCCTACCCGCTAGCGCTCCCTGCTGGGCGTTTTCAGAAGAGCAGCTGGCGTTTTCAGCTGGCTTTGGTTGACATGGCCCTATAAATGTTTTGAATGTTAATAAAATTGCAAGGGCTGGGCCCCTTGTCCCCCAAAGGGCCCGTGTCCACCAAAGCGTTTTTTCTGACGCCAGCGCCTCTTGTCAGTTCATCCCAATGGGAGCGCCGCGTTTTTAAGAGCTGGTAAAAACGCTAGCAGCGTGACGAGGCGCTGAGCGTTTTTTCCGCACTCAGCGTTTTTCTCCAGTCAACTAGGGCCCCGTTTACACGATGGGAAAACGCAGATATTTCTCTGCGTTTTGCCCTCTCATTTACACGAAAACGCCGTTTTTATCACAGAAAACGATTATTTCTAAAAACTCCGGGCAAAGTGGAAATTTCTGAAAACGCCGGTTATGTGTTGCCGTGTAAACTGGGAGAAAGCGGGGTTTTAGGTTCTCAAAGCGTCATTATCGCCAGAAAATGCTTAACGTCATGTGGGCCCTAAGTTTACAGTTTGTTTGGCTAATGTTACTGATAATGGATGCTGTTAAGGTAGTTCTCATTTTTACTTTTGTGCAAACCCTTTTGGCCTGTTTGCATAGATATGTTGCCTGGCAACGTCAACGTCGCCGCCGTTGTTTGTTTTGTTTTGAAAGGAAAAGGAAGTCGCTCGTGTTTGTTGTCGATTCTGATTGGCTTGCATGGCTTTATCCTTCTCCCTACACTGCCGCCCATAGGTTTGGCGGCGTATTTATGCGGGTTGATGTAAACAACAACTTTTTTGAAAACGATGTTGTGTGCACGATGTTATTATTGAAAACGGAGGGGGGAAATATCCGTTTCTCTAAATACCCGGCTATGTGTAAACGTGGCCTAGAGTTGAAAAATGTTCAACTTTCTGGAAAACGCTGCGTTCGTCACTGTCACTTTTTACTCAGCTGTCCAATGACAGTAGAGGAGGGAAAAATAACAAATAACACACCATAGCAACGGTTACTATCCTGGAACCGGGCGTGTCCAACCTCAGCTATTGGACCAAACGGTAGTAGCCTACTCGCCGAACACACATATGGCGAGTCCGTCCTCTCGCTCCACCTGCTTCTCTTCATACAGAGCAAGGGCCAGAGCAAGTAGGCTACTCTACTCTGTTTTGACATTTTTACTTGCAACCACGGATTTGATGTATCATAGCAACCAGTTGGAAAAAAGGCTGTGCCTCAAAACCAAAAAAAAAGGGTGTTTTCAGACATACGCATAGGAGCCATTATACATGGGGACATGTCCCCCCCACATTTCAAAATCTATATTTTGTCCCCCTCACTTTTTTCCAGCGATTTCGGAGTTGGCTCAAGTCAATCAATCACACACTCCGCATCAGAAATAGACTAAATAAATGGGTGAAACGCGACAGAAATCATGTAGGCCGATAGAAAACATGCGACAGAAGGCAAAGGTGGTGCTGAAAAGGGAGAAACAAAAGAGTTGCTTGAGGCGGGTGCAGCAAAGTGCCTCAGTATTAGGCTACAATTATTTTGTGCTGCTGTTACTTACAGCCTACCTGAAGACAGTAGTGAGGACTCCTGCTGCAGGGTGGGTAGTAGTAGTCTAGCCTAACTTGTTACAAATAAAGCAAATTTGCAAAATAAATAAATAAAATTTAAAAAGTAGCTAATTGGAACCTTTTCACATTCACACCTTTTAAAAACTGTACCTTTATACTCTTTACTCCAGTATTTTCTTTAGGCCAGTAATCTACTTTTAATTTTGCTACATTTTCCATTCATACCTTTTATCAGTGTTGGGAACGTTACTTGAAAAAAGTAATTAGTTATAGTTACTCACTACTTGTTCCAAAAAGTAACTGAGTTAGTAACTGAATTACTCAGGGAAAGTAACTATTTGCGTTACTGTTAAAAAAAAAAACTCTGCTGCTTCATCGAATCTCTGTTTAGCTGTTGTGTGTGTGTGTGTGTGTGTGGCGCGTGTGCTGGCATGTGTGTAAAAGCACTGGCTCTGATTGGCTACCAAGAAACATGACTCTGCCTTTGCCAACATAATCGCTGGTTGAAAGGCACCCGAGCTTTTCTTGTCCCTCGTCTCTCCCCACCGACAGAGTTTAGCAGGCAGGCGAGAACGGGAACAGGTGAGCGCCACGTTGAGCCCAGAGAACCTGATATGGAGAGCGCAGCATACCGGTCCACTTCAAGCACTACCTCGTTATTAACCCACCTCCTGACTAGCTGTGTGAGCCAGCTGGTGCGTTCAGATTACACAGTTTATTACATAGTAACGCACTGCATTTAACGACCAGTAACGTTAACGGCATTGTAACGATGGGAAAAGTAATTAGATTACCCCGTTACTGACAAAATAACGCCGTTAGTAACGCCGTTCTTTTAAACGCCGTTATTCCAAACACTGAATATAAGTACACTCAACTCATAAAATATAAGTACATTCAACTCATAAAATATAAGTACACTCAACATACAAGAAATAAGTACACTCAACATAAAAAAAAAAAAAAATTGTTTACTGAACATAGGAAATTGAGTAAATTCTACTCAAAATAGTTTAGCTAAAATTATAAATATAATTGATCTGAAATTACTGAAAGAGATCAATACATTCAACTTATATAATACAAGCACAACAAACTCATAAAATATAAGTACACTCAGCTCATAAAATATAAGCACTCAACTTACAAGTAATAAGTACACTCAACTTAAAAAAAATATATTTGTGTACTGAACATAGAAAATTGAGTAAATTCTACTCAAAATAGTTTAGCTAAAATTATAAATATAATTGATCTGAAATTACTTAAGAGATCAATACACTCAACTTATATAATATAAGCACAACCAACTCATAAAATATAAGTACGCTCAACTTACAAGTAATAAGTACATTCAACTCATAAAATATAAGTACACTCAACTTACAAATAATAAGTACACTCAACTTAAAAAAATATATTTGTGTACTGAACATAGAAAATTGAGTAAATTCTACTCAAAATAGTTTAGCTAAAAGTATAAATATAATTGATCTGAAATTACTGAAAGAGATCAATACACTCAACTTATATAATATAAGCACAACCAATTTGCAAGATATACTACACTCAACTCATAAAATATAAGTACACTCAACTTACAAGTAATAAGTACACTCAACTTAAAAAATATATTAGTGTACTGAACATAGAAAATTGAGTAAATTCTACTCAAAATAGTTTAGGTAAAATTATAAATATAATTGATCTGAAATTACTGAAAGAGATCAATACACTCAACTTATATAATATAAGCACAAGCAATTTGCAAAATATACTACACTCAACTCATAAAATATAAGTACACTCAACTTACACATCGCATGCTAAGGCGATGCTCGGTGAGGATGTTCTTTAATGTGGAAAAAGAGTTCTCACAGAGTGCCGTGCTTGCGCCAAAGGTCAAAGCATGTTTAAGCGCCGTCATCACACTTGGCATTGCTTCGAGAGGTTTTTGAAAGTGTTGTAGAAGTTTTTGCATTGTCCATTTACCACCGTTGGCTGGAGATGAGTCCTTCATTTGCATGCTTAGGAACTGGTGAGCCACTGTGTGTTCAGACTCCACAATTCGTGTATTAGCAAGGTCCAGCAAAGGTTTCACTTTTGACGCATCTAAGAAAGCAGAATCCTCTGGGTCCAGAGACCTAACGCATCCATCAGAATACAGTTGCGCTCCCCAAAGCGCTCCTTCATTTCCCCGCAAACTGCATCGATACAACTGAAATATACATCCTGCGTAGCTTGGTTTCGTCACTGGGATCTTCGTGTACAATATACTCCTCGACTACATAGGGCCTACATAATGAAGGATGTGTTTAGTGTGCGACATCTCTTATTTGGCACAGGCTCTGCTGTTGCATCCTTGCGCTTCAAGAGTGTCACAAATTTGGTCTCAGAGCGGAGATTTTCAAGGCAAGGCAAGGCAAGGCAAGTTTATTTGTATAGCACATTTCAACAACAAGGCAATTCAAAGTGCTTTACATAAAACATAAAAGCAACAGGGAAAAACAATAAAAATGTTTAAAAGCGACATAAAATATAATAAAAAAAGCTAAAAACAAAGAAAAAGAAAACAGGACAGTAAAAGTTCAATACACTTACATGCAGAATTGACAAGTTGCACACCTGTTAACAGATCCCAGTGTTGGGAACGTTACTTGAAAAAAGTAATTAGTTATAGTTAGCCTACTCGCTACTTGTTCCAAAAAGTAACTGAGTTAGTAACTGAATTACTCTGTAATAAAAGTAACTCGTTACCAGGGTAAGTAGTATTTGTTACTGTTAAAAAAAAATCTCTGCTGCTTTATCGAATCTCTGTTAAGCACTGGCTCTGATTGGCTACCAAGAAACATGACTCTGCCTTAGCCAACATAATCGCTGGTTGAAAGGCACCCGAGCTTCTCTTGTCCCTCATCTCTCCCCGCTGACAGAGTTTAGGCGAGAACGGGAACAGGTGAGCGCCACGTTGCGCCCAGAGAACCTGATATGGAGAGCGCAGCGTACCGGTCCACTTCAAGCACTAATTACCTCGTTATTAACCCACCTCCTGACTAGCTGTGTGAGCCAGCTGGTGCCTTCGGATTACACAGTTTATTACATAGTAACACACCGCATACGACCTTAGTTAGTAGGCTAACGTTAACGGCGTTGTAACGACGGGAAAAGTAATTAGTTAGATTACCCCGTTACTGAAAAAATAACGCCGTTACGTAACGCCGTTCTTTTAAACGCCGTTATTCCAAACACTGCCTTTTATAGCTTAACCGCACTGTAAGAAGGCCTTCAATGGCCCTGTCCATACGACTTCATTTTAAAATGTAAATTTCTTTCAAAAATTTAATTTTCTTTTCTTTTCATTTTTATTTAAGTTACAGAAAAGTAAAAAGTGTGAATGTTCCAGTAACTTGCCATTTTCTACCATAAAACTGATTTTGTTGAACTTCCTATTAAATTGATTTCACAAAACTCAGTTTAAGGACCTATGCCATAAGTAAATTGTCAGGACACGCCCACATTTCAGTTAGTAACCATAGCAACAGCAGAACTCGTCTGGGCATGTCCCACACGTGGCTGTAACGGCTACGCTGGCTGTAAGGAGGTGACCAAACTGTAGCGTTGACCTGACCAGCGTTTTCAGCAGAGCTGAGGACAATACATCACTTAACATGTGTAAGTAACCATTTTTACTTGTAAAAGTTTAATTTTAGTGGAATTGGCATGGATATATTACTTTTTCTCATGCTAGAAAACCACTTTGTTTCCTGTATCGTGTTTCTTGTGATGATGCCAGAGGCATTTCCAAATGTGCACTAATTAAGCTCAAACAGTTAACGTACATTAAAAATTCAAGTTTTATTCAGATGCGGTTTCTACTTTGTAGGGTTTTCATTAACGTACAATGGCTTCCCCCTTTCACTAGAGAATTTAAAATAAATGGCCGTTTCCTCTTGTGGCCGTAACGTCTGGACTCAAGATGGCGGAGGAAAGTTTTTGTTTTTTAGGCGGTGGAGTTCAGATAACTTAATTACTGACATTAAACTGATATATTAGAGACATTTTGGTTGTTGACCGGTTAACGTTGTTAATGTAGTTTTAATGAATGTTAAATATTTTATCTAAAACAGCTGGCTTTAGTTAAAATACTCATAAAGCAGGCTTTGGGAGAAAATTACAAGAAATAAATTACTAGCTTTGACCAAATTCTTGCTAGCAAGACGTGCAGGATGGCGGGGCCTGCCTCTCACGCTCGTAACATAGACAGCCCCCGTAGAAGGAGCACCCTGTGGCATAGAGAAGAACTCCACATGAAAGAATGTCCATTTAGCAGGGGACTCAAAATGGTTGGACCCTATTGAATGGAAATAAATGTAGGTTTTTATAATTGAGGCATATTTGGTAGCTTGTGATGTGTGATTACAGGTTTTAATGTTAACTGCTGGTCATATCTCCTGCTGTATTTCCTGCTTGACTGCTGTGAGAGCGTATAATCAATTTTAATGAATCAAAGATTTATTTTCGCACACCTTTAGTAGACATGGCTGTCCAAAAATCAAAACGTAGCCTAGTTTTGTAAAAGTATATATTTTTACAAAATACATATTTTAATATTGTTATCATCAACTCTTTTGTGTGTGTTGCTTTTTCAGGAGACCTCCAGATATCCTCTGTGGAGCATATCAGTTACCCCACAAAGCACTGTGTGCCATTCAGAGACACATTAGGTAAGTGATCAGAAAACAATACGTGTTTTTGTGTCAAACTATCATTATGAGAAATGACTATTCCAAAACCATTTTGGGGGGGAAAAATCTTAAGCAGTTTTATTAAGCTTGTTTCCAAAAGGCTAGGTATAACACCTAGGGCTGCAGCTAACAATGATTTTAGTATTAGAAGCTTTGCTAGATTATTTCAGTGATTCATCAATGCATCGTAAAGGAAGTACTTTTGCTTGGCGGCGGCGGCGTGAAAAGATGGATTAGCACACATATGTAGCACGGATTGTGTGAACTACAGAGAGCTGGAGGGGCGTTAAAAGGTCCAGCTCCCAACAGCCAGTTAACTCCTGACTATGAGGTTACAACTCATGGCCCAAAAAGGAGAACAACAAACGGACGTGTGTACATTTTCAGCTGAGGACTGCGGCTTACTTTGGCTAGCCTTCAAAAACAATCAATTATGATTTCTGTTACCTTGTCTGTGTTCCGCTGGCATAACACCGGGGCTTTTTGTTCAGCTACCGTCGTGCTGTTGCCGAGGTGACATAAGTTTTGTTTTACGGTGGATGGACTGTGACATTACAGAGTCTTTTATCTTGAAAAAATAACATACTTTGAACACTTTCCTCTTTGTCCCTCACTATTTTCTCTTGGAGATTATAATGGAGCAAACAGCTCCATTATAATCATGTCGTGTTCACACAGAGTAAGCGCGATGTCCGTGCAAAACACTGTGCTGTATAGTTACATGGATTAAACGAAGCATTGATTCATAGAATTTGTGCCGAAGCATTTTATTAATCGATTTTATCGCTAAATTGTTTCAGCCCTAATAATACCTTGTTGTATTTTTTCAATAACAAATGGGATGGTCCTGTAAATTATGCAGCACTGTTGTACCGCAAAAGCCTGATATTGTGAAGCATTACAGATAGCATCATGAGACCTTTAGACACAGCCATGCCTTGTCATCTATACATGTAGACTGTCCATGTTCTTCTACATCCTGGAGGGCCCTCCGCAGTCATTTGTCAAGACAGGATCCAGAAGTAAACTGACATAACTCATCACAAGTAACATTTCGTTCACCTGCCTATTATGTTAAAGATATTTAACACAGGTAATCATCTGAAAAATAATGAGACTAATCTCTTAAATTTACCACTTTTTTTCGGTTTTGATTAACTAAACTGACAGTACTTACATTTTTACAAAATGGGGGTGTCCTAAAACTTTATTGTATTGAAAAGATAATTCAGACCAGCAGTGATGATGTTGTAGGTTTGAAGTGATATTGCTAAATGTTTCATTATTCCCTCATCAACTCTAGGACCCAAGTGCCTCTGCAATGAAGAAGAGAGATGTTATTGAGATTCCTCGCTGAGTATATGTGAGAGTGGACAGGACCTTATCTCTGAGTACTATGTAAGTATTGTTATAAAGTGAGGTTGGGTCTATTTCTGGTTTTACTCGTGAAGTTAAACCAGTATGATTTTATGTGGCCGTTAATCGGAAGGTCGGCGGTTCAATCTCCGGCTCCCCCAGGCTGCGTGTTGAAGTGTTCTTGGGCAAGACACTGAACCCCAAATTGCCCCTGGCGGCTGTTCCGCCAGTGTATGAATGTGTGTGAATGTTAGTTTCTGTTTGAGCACTTAGGCTCAGTGAGTGAATGTGTGTGTGAATGGTGAATGCAAAAGTAGTGTAAAAGCACTTTGAGTGGGCGAAAAGACTAGAAAGGCGCTATACAAGTATGGAGCATTTACATTTACATGAACTTGTATTGGTCATGTGTAGGTTTAGAGAACCAGCAGCATGGCGATGTTACCACGTGGTCTAGAATAGGACTTTTAAGTATTATGAAGTAGAGCCCTATGCAGAACTTGTTTTAAAGTCTGTTCCCGGTAAATTTCTGAAAAACACTGCCTGCTCAATGACTTTTGTGTATTTTTCCATTTTTATTTTATGTACAGATTTTGAAATTGAACAAATATAGGAAATATTTAACATCATTTTGTATTTATTTTAATTGTTTAATCTGTATGCCTGACAGATATGCATAATGTTACATTTGTGAAAGGAATTATGAGACACTGAGACAGCTCCACACAGATCAATGAATACATGCTGCATTTAATTGCTGGTGGAAAAAGGGGACATCTGGGCTTTTCATTCAGTAGGCTATTAAGTGTTTTATATAAGCTGTTACTAACTGGTAAATATGTAACCTTGATAACCTAGTTTTCCACCATCACTAATATCCAGCATTCATTTGGGGATCTGAAGAGGATGAAGGGTCTGAAAAGCCACACACTGTTACCTCATACAAAGCAAAAATTATTGGATTTTTTATGTTAAAGATCTGTATTTAAAATACTAACATTATTTAGGTTGTGATAGGTTCATTTGTACTAAATTTATTGAAATTGCTTAGTGTTCTGTGTGGATTTGAGCACACATTTTTTAGGTCTCCAAAGAAGATGTGATGTTGAATTATTATCTTAATCTGAACATACTGTACATTCTGTTTTTATTTTTCCTTAATAAGTGTGACAGTTTCTTAATTTTGGTGTTCTGTTTGTTTGTCATACAGGGAACTGCAGAGTGCAGCGTGTACGAGGACCTGAAAATCCGGTGTGAGGATCTAGCCTATGCTTGCCATGAACCAGATATGGTGGGCATCATCGAGGGAATCCAGTACTTACAGATTTTGACAATCTGTGCACTGCGCTCAAAACTAACCGCCAAGTTAATAAGCCTCAACAACAAGCTTCTCGCAAAGATTGTTGGACTTGCACTGAAAACAGAAGGAAGTTTTGTTGTTTCTGTTGAGGAATGTCAGACTGTTGTACATGAAGGCCTTTCAAGGATTGTTTGTGGGACACGCACTGGGTCCTCAACTAACCTCCATGGTCATTAGCTTCACTAACAAGTTTCAAGTGTGGACAGTGAAACATGACGGTCACCCTGGCTGTCACAAAGAGATATTTTTTCTGTTAATGAACATTTTTCCGTTATGATCAAGTGTTTTAATAGTCACTGAAATACACTGTCACAATATTGTATCAAGCTGCAGTTTGTAAGCTGAGGTCACAAGTTGTAGTATGTCAAATGTTTTATTAAGATTTCAAAGGAAAGTCCGACAATATTAAATCATAACTCACATGTATAAAAACACCAACAGTTGCAGCTTCTGCCTTCTAGCAGAGCAGAGTAATTTTTGAAACAGTAAAATTTGTCCCTTCAAGATTACTGTTTATACACAGAAGAGGTACTGGGAAGGTGTTCTATTACACATAAACTGTGGTAAGAAGATTGTGTCATTAATTTTGCATAACTGCATTTAATGGTTATTATAATAATAAATGCTGGAAACCGATACCTCCTTTTATTTGTTAAATTTATGACAATGCTAACTAATTATTTGAAGTAAATTATACTTTTACAACAGGAAAAAATAATTTGTCAACATTTAAAGAAAATAAGTACATGAACTGACTCAAAATTTCTTTTGAATGTAACTTATTTTAATTAAGTTTGATGTGGTTAAAATGCTTTCCATTATGACAATGGCTGAACTTAAGTTTTTGGTATTTTTTTGTAGACGCTACTTAATATTTTAGCTTACACAAAAATGTTTATTACTGAGTTTTCCCAACTTAAAAAATTAAGAAGTTCACTAAACTAACAAAAAGTGGTTGGAAAATGTTGCCTTATTTTTTTTAAGTTAGATCTAAGTAACAGTTTTTACAGTGCGTCTGTAATCTTCATGTTGCTTCATTAACCGAAATGATCCAGTCTGTGCGCGCAGTTACGCAGAAGAGCACCTGGTGTCGCTGCTCATCACAGTCACAGAGCTGGGCAGATGCAAACATTTAGAAAATCAGGCAAATGCTTTTTCAGTTTAAGGCTTTATTGTTCTAATAATATACCTGAAAATCAATGAGCGCCCACATTGCTTTGCTGGCCGTGTTGGAAAGCTGCCTGCGTCGCTCTTTAACAAATAAAATCTTTCACTTTCCATTAACGGCGCATTAAAAGCATCTTTAGTCTCTGCAGAGCAAACGTAGACTTCACACTGTAACATCTAAGTCAGATGATCCAGTGTTTGCCATACGTTCATTTATTTGTGGCGGCCAAAATATCCAGGCTGACCGCCACACATTGATTTGCGATTTTTTTACTAAGCCTATTTTAAATCATATTTGACTGCAGAGCACCGGAGCTCAGCACTTCATCTCACCCGTCCCTCTCTCTCTCTCACTCACCATATCTCTCTCTCGCTCTCCCTCATGGAACACCGCTGCACAAATCTGTCCAACACAGCGCTGTCAGTGTCGGAGACCCAGCTTAAAAAGTTGTTAGCCAGCATGCAAGGAGCCGAGCTAATAAGGAGAGCTAAGTTAATGTTAAAATGCTGCCGGATTTTCGAGGCTAGCAGCAGTAGCCTATATAGCTGGCAGTCAATATCGATGCAGAATGTCACAGGTGAAACTAACCTTGGCTTTCACTCAGCAGCTACCAGCTGTTATTTATTCAGGAAACAATCATTTTTGAGATGCAGAGTGAGAGAGAGAGAATATGGTGGACAAACCAGTCCTGACATGATGGACATGAGAAAGACAGCAGCATGGGGGCAGAACAGAGTTAAAGCACCAGTTTATGGTCAGATTGATGATGATATGGCTTATTTAGTTATCTACTCAAAGGCTCAGCTGAAGTGGGTACTTTACTTTAGGAGAGTTAGAGAGATGTTTCTAGTTTTGAAGTGTGTTTTAAAGGCTCATCATGTACTCTACTTTCAAAATTCTCAAGAATGCAGTAATAAAGGTCTCTAAAGCGCAGAGAGCCTTTGCTTTGTCTGGAGAACAGGCTGACCAGGGACAGACTCCTGGGACAAATTTTAAAAAACATGTGTACTGAGGTGTGTATGTGTCTCTGCTACGTGTCCATAAACAATTGAAAAGTAGTCAATTGTCACACAGAGATGAGCATCCTGCAGGATTTTAAGAGGAAGAGGTCAGAGGTCACAGGAGCAGGAGGAGAACAAACTGAGGAGGATGAGCTTGTAAGTTGTTTGGATAGCTACTAGACATACTGTATATTTTAAAACTCACATAGTAACATACTTTGTTAGACCAACAGCATGTCATCAGAGTTTGCATTTAAGACAATTCTGTGTTCACAAACATTTGTTGCATAGAGAGTCAGGGCCAAGTGAGACACAGGAAATATCACAGACAGCTTACAGGTGCAACATCAGGACAACTAAATACATTTGAACTGCGGCAGCTACATTAGCAGCTGTTCTGTGGTTTTTATGGTTTGTAGTCAGTTTTGTTCTAGTTATATTAAACTCCCTCTCTCTGGCCCTCTCTCTCTTCGAGTTTTCTCCATCTTCTCTCACTGCAAAGACCCTCTTTCAGTCACACTAATAAGTACATTCTGTTTTCAAAAGTCATTAGAAATGAGCTTTTAAGTGCTTTATTTTAATTTAATTAAAAAAATCGCGGGGCCATGCCCCCAAACCCCCTTAGCATTTCGGCATCCCCCCAGGTTCAAATTCGCTCCTACGCCCCTGTTCCATATAGAAAAAAACAGGTGAAAAGTGCAAAAAAAAAACCCATTCTGAATCATCATAAATGGACGGTTGTAGTATTTTTGATGAATTGTTACAACCATCCCCGCAACAAACAGCCATTACATAGATAACTGTTTAAGGTATGTGGGTTTTACACTCACCTAAAGGATTATTAGGAACACCTGTTCAATTTCTCATTAATGCAGTTATCTAATCAAACAATCACATGGCAGCTGCTTCAATGCATTTAGGGGTGTGGTCCTCGTCAAGACAATCTCCTGAACTCCAAACTGAA
The DNA here is from genome assembly GCA_024633595.2 of Lepomis macrochirus. Lineage (NCBI taxonomy): Eukaryota > Metazoa > Chordata > Actinopteri > Centrarchiformes > Centrarchidae > Lepomis > Lepomis macrochirus. Next base: position 15,655,577 of record JALXJV020000021.1, on the reverse strand, counting down.
TGTCAGAATGGGAAAGAAAGGTGATTTAAGCAATTTTGAGCGTGGCATGGTTGTTGGTGCCAGACAGGCCGGTCTGAGTATTTCACAATCTGCTCAGTTACTGGGATTTTCACGCACAACCATTTCTAGGGTTTACAAAGAATGGTGTGAAAAGGGAAAAACATCCATTATGCGGCAGTCCTGTGGGCGAAAATGCCTTGTTGATGCTAGAGGTCAGAGGAGAATGGGCCGACTGATTCAAGCTGATAGAAGAGCAACTTTCACTGAAATAACCACTTGTTACAACCGAGGTATGCAGCAAAGCATTTGTGAAGCCACAACACACACAACCTTGAGGCGGATGGGCTACAACAGCAGAAGACCCCACCGGGTACCACTCATCTGTAGCCTGGTCTGATAAGTCTCGATTTCTGTTGAGACATTGAGATGGTAGAGTCAGAATTTGGCGTAAACAGAATGAGAACATGGATCCATCATGCCTTGTTACCACTGTGCAGGCTGGTGGTGGTGGTGTAATGGTGTGGGGGATGTTTTCTTGGCACACTTTAGGCCCCTTAGTGCCAATTGGGCATCATTTAAATGCCACGGCCTACCTGAGCATTGTTTCTGACCATTTCCATCCCTTTATGGCCACCATGTACCCATCAAACACAGGGGTACAAACACAGTATCAATATGGTGTTCCTAATAATCCTTTAGGTGAGTGTAAGTTAGATGAATGCAAAGCATCAAAAAAATAAATCTTTATTAAAAAAATATTTTCATCCCTGAAAATCAGTTTTTGGGTTGTAAAATTCACAACGTTGCTGACAGAGATGCCAGTTTTGAAACTAAGTAATAAAATACTTTTCTGAGGGATTTTAACTTTTGTAATGTAGTCACAATACAGTGTCAGAACAAGTAGATGCTGATTGTTATAAAAACATGAAAACCTGACTTGTGTCAAATTGTTTGTTTTTTTACATTACCAATCATTAACACATATAAATATTTTACAGAATCTCAAGACCAATATCAAGACCAATTTAATTTCAAAATCTCCATGTTCTGGGTGGAGTCACTACTGTTCTTGACCTGTTTGACCTGTTGCTTTGGCAAAAGTATGTCTTTGAGTTATTTTATTTTCATTTAATTTCATTATATAATGTGCTTCTAAATTATTGTTAGGACAATGTGTTGTGACTATATTACAAAAGGTAAACTCTTTTTATTGGATGGTAGGACATGGTTATCATACTGTACCATCAGCTGCTGCTAACACGAAATTTAACTGAAAATCAGATATGGGAAATGAAAATGAAAGAATTCAATCAGACATACTTTCGCAATGGAAACAGGTCAAACAGGTAAGTAGTGGCCACTACTGTGGCTCCACCCTAGCTGATGAGTTTTATAAGTTGTCAGAATAGATATAGTCAGTCAGTCAGCTTTAGTCAACAGGAGTTGACCCAAAGTGCTTTCCAAGAACACAATATAGAGAGTCTACAAGACGACATCAAGTCCAAAGGTACAGTATAGTTATATCTAATAAATATTGGTAATATACAAAATGTAAGAGGACATTTAATTAGCATTTCTCAAACAGCTATTGACAAGGTTAAGAATGAACTTTGATGCTATACCCTTATATCTTTGGCGTTGTTGCTACCTGACACTACCTGGGCAAGGATTGACCTTAATGACTAACACTGGGTTTACCTCATAGGCCATCTATGATAACCAGTATAATAATCTGTGTTTTTATCCACTGTGTCTGTCAGGCAGGTTGTCCAGTGATGTCTGGGTTGGCTGTGCTGTGCCTCCTGCTCCTGCAGACTGGAGCTTTTGGGTTTGGTATAGGGTTTTTCGGAGGAGACTCACTGAGTCATCAGATGATCAGTCAGAGTGCAGTTTTAAATACCACCGTGCAGGTGTGCCGCTCTATGGCCTTGGCTGAGGGAATCGACTTCACTTTTCCTGTAAGGATAAATTCAACCAAATTATATTGACTATTTATTTTAATTGACCAGTACCCACATTATTAATAGATGTGATTTGCCACTGCAATAATGTCTGTGTGTGTGTGTGTGTGTGTGTGTGTGTGTGTGTGTGTGTGTGTGTGTGTGTGTGTGTGTGTGTGTGTGTTTAGCCACAGCCTCTTACTGCTGAGTCTGTTGCTGTTGCCTGCCAAGCATCAAAATCATCCAAGAGCTTCAGCCAAACCATCAGTTTAATAAAAAAAAAAAACTGGCGAGTTGACATCTTTCATGTCTTCGACTCAATGTATCACTTTGATGATGAGACTTTTTCAGAGGGAAGGAAAATCATCACAGAAGGATTATCAGCTATAAAGGCCAGCAACAAGTTACAGAACTTTAAGGCAGCAAGAGAAAAACTGGGAGAAATCTTACACACTTTACAGGTACTAATGTGTTAATTGTTTTGTTTTCATTTTAAGTTACACAAATGTTACTTATTCAAGTTCACCAAGCAGCAGTGTTCTGTTTGCAGATATATTATTAACTTGTCTTCCTTTTTCAATAATAGGATTTCTACAGTCATAGCAACTGGGTGGAAATGGAAAACAAACTCCCAAACTCCAATCTGATCAGATCAGACACCAGCATTGGGAACATTGCAGGTAAAAAGATCATGTGATATCAGTGTGTGTTTATCTATCTTACCAAAACAAAGCCAAGCAGAGATGTAGAAAGATATGATGTGTTTATGTAACGGAAGCCTGCGAGGCAGTGCGGTGAGTAAACCTCACTCCTCGACACCTTAAGGAGACGCACTGGCGACAATGCTAGGTAGAGCCCTGCATTTCAGCCCGAGCCCGACGGGCCCCGACTTATTTACGCCCCTAGGGCCGGGCTTCGGGCCAATTTTCACGTCATAGTTCACATGCGGGCCGGGCCTCGGGCCTTTTTTGGGTTATCCTTTTTATATTTTTAGACGTTAATTAAAAGAAAATGTGAGAAGTTGACGTCGACGATAGAAAAACAAACATAGACATTTCCTAACCTGTTTTTAACCTCTTGTAATTACACTGACATATGACTGACATGACAGTCTCATGCACGCACGCACACAGAAAGTTTCTCCTAGTTATGTTTTTTGTTTGATTGGACTTTATTTTCATTTAGCTGTTGGAAACTACTGAAAAAAATGGCCATGTTTTTGTTGCATTAGCTATAAGGTAAGATAACCTGCAAGTTTGTTTTTAATTTATTTTATTTTATTTGTTTAGATTGTATAGGCTATTGCTCATTTCATTTGCGAGCGCTGTTGCGAGCAGCCTGCCTGCCTCACAGAGGCTATATATATTGTAAAAAGTAAAGCGTTGATTTGAGAGGCTTCGGATGCTTGGTCCTCCAAACAGTTGTCCAGTGTTGGGCAGCAGCGTCGAGTAGCGCCGCTACTAGTTTAACTACATTTCTCAGTAGCTTTGTGGCAGCGTCGCTATTTTCTGAATCAAATAGCTTTTCAATAACGAAGCTCTTTTATTGACCGAGTAGCGCGGTAGCTTCCACACACGCTACATTCAAGCATTTCTGATGGATCAGTTTGTGACAACACCGCCACAAACGGACCTGTATGTGCAGCCGGCAGAAGCGCTTCCCTGTGATGGGGACATCACGTACCGATCCTTGGGTTGATGTTTGCGACTTTGCTGCAGGGGAATAAAGACACGTGTGACGGAGTCTCTCTCTCAAGAAACATAACAAAACTGACATATTTTAATGGCTGCAAATAGGGCAGGCTGTCGCTGTATAATAATAAAAAAAAACAGGCTCGGGTCGGGCTCGGGCTCATAATTTTGATGAGCTGTCGGATACGGGTCGGGCTAGGGCTTGAGCGTCTCGGGCCAGGGCCGGGCTCGGGCCTAGATTTGAGGCCCGTGCATGGGTTTTAGCCTCCTCGTCAGCGTGTCCGCCTCCCGACCCCGAGGTCGTCGGTTCGAGTCAGGACCGTGCAGTATGTACTCGGGGGTGGGTCGGCTACATTTAGAGAGATCATTTTGCAAAATAAAACACTGACAAAATCTTGTGAATTTTCTTTCCCTACAGCTAAAAGCAGAGCAACCTGTCGCAACTGTAATGGAGACGACTGCACAAACAACATTTTGGAGGACATTGTGCAGGAAAAGATACTTACCTCTGGATATTTTAGTCCTTTTTTCTCCGCCAAACCGAATGGTAAATAACCAACCTGCCCACCGGTTGTGTTTAATTTAGAGTACAAATGCGATTTAGTATAAAATTGAGAAATCCATGTTTGTTATTAGGCTCATAAACGGACAGTTCAAATGTCACAGCTCTATAGCAACAAATGCACCCAATAGGTATTCAGTGGCGACCTGACCTGACCCCCTTTTAAACAGGAGCACAGCAGCCACACCAAATCCCTTGAAAAAGGCATCTGACAAGAATCTGGAATCTGTGGAGTTGAATTGTTTGTTTGGTTACTGCTTGCTACAGACTTTTGTGGGTAAAACTACTGACTGACACCACGGCAAAGGGGCATATGCACATTTGAGGGTATATATACCACGTAATCAAATGGGTAACTCACCGGTAGGATTAGAGCTGGGAATCTAATGTTACATGATACTAGAGATACATGATACTAGAGATGCATTTTACCATATAATTGATAGTTGACATTCCCGTCACAGGCCCCTGTGTGTCTGCACTGCCTGTAACTACGCCCCTGCAAATGTGTATGTGTATGTTTTGGAAATGTCAAAATGTTTAACATCTATATGGTTGATGTTGTTGCACAAATGTTCGATTTTATCTCTAATGTTCACAAAATGCATTTTGACCTCATGGATTCTGAACTAACAACACACTAGCTATGTCACAATTCCATACAAATTTACTGGAGTATATGCAATATACTAATCTTTAAAGTCAGTGGTGAAAGAAGATCTTTTACTTAAAAGTAGCCATGCTATTCTGTCGAAATAATGTTATGTATGTAATAATGTAAAATCCTGCAGTCAAAATGTAATTAAAGGAACTAGAATTGAAAATTTGCTACTACCATTGTATCAAATGACAACGTGAAAACAGTGTGACAATATAAAGGGGTTGCTCATACTGTTGAGAATTAAAACCTGAATCTGCAGCTCTGCTCTGCAGAGCTTTTACAGTAAGTTTCAGCTCATTGTTTAGCTGTCAGGTCCCAACTTAACTGTTCTGGAGCCTCATTTACAAAAATGGTCTGATTCTTGTTCTTCTTATTCTTGAATTTAGATTATTTCCAATTGTGTGCTTTGATTCATTACAGATCGGATATTGAGCAATAAAACTTTGCTTACATGTTCTAAAAATTCTCAAATTAAATCTTACTGAACATTTCTTGGAAGGCAATAGCGATTTATTAGCCATGGATCATAAAGTTGCAAAAAATTAATTCTGGTCTCTGAAAATTCTTTTCTAAACGCAGAATTTTTAATGTCTTCCAGTAATGCAAGAACAGTCATGGTTCCTTCTTTTTTAATTTGACACAATAATTTTAGAACTTTCAAAATTCTGCAATATGAGCACTGTGCAAAATAAATTAAATTGCAACGTTAAATGCCACTGCTGATTAAACTTTAAATTTAAATATCACTTCTAGAAATAGTTTGAATTATACATTTGGAACACAGCTCCAAAAAACGATTTCTATGGATGATGTCAGGACATCACCAAAGTCATCAGAAGTTATTCTCTGGGAACTATGCATGTCCGTACAAATTGTTAAAATCCATTAATTAGTTGCTCAGATGTTTCAATCTAGGCCAAAGTGGTGAACCAATGGCAGACTAACTTTGTTATCCCTAGAACCATGCTGCTAGAAACCCACAGTGACAGAGAGCCTTGTGAAAAGCTGTGTGGTAGTCTCTAAAGGAGAGGGATGTGTATACGGCTGTATGAACCACTTTCTTCTCATTGTGTTTCTAATGCTGAACAGGAAAATGCAGCCATGGAGGTTTTATTGATGCAACAAGTAGGATCGAGCCTAAAGGTGGGATCAACAAAGACAAGATAAGCGCAAGTCATGGACATCTCCACTTTACAGCAGCACAAATGGCGATAGCTGCAACCAGTGAGCTGCTAGCGGACGTTCGAGGGGCTGCTGGTGACAGAGCATTCCTACAGTATGTAACCCCCATTCTGCATGTTGCTGTTATGTACAATACTAAGAAGGCAAGGGGATATAATCTGTGTTTTCTTCTGTCTCTCTCCATTCCTTAGGATGATGGGACTCTCCAAAGGATCTGGTAAAGCTCTGTGTTTCGTCATCGACACAACAGGAAGCATGAGCAATGACATTGAAGCAGTGAGGACTGTCACTTCCTCTATAATCGACAGTAAAGTGGGAACAGACAATGAGCCCTCAGTTTACATTCTTGTGCCTTTCAATGATCCAGGTAGGCTCTTAATGCACCAGACCAGAGTTTTTTTCCTCTAAAGTGAAGTAAAAGGGATTTTTGTGCTGTCAAGTTTATGAAAATGCTCTTCATCTATGCCTGCTAAACTGTAACTAACTCTGTAAAATAAACCGGCAGTATTGTGTGTGCTATAATGTGCAGCAGGCCTATACTAAGGAATAAAAAAAATGTTCTTCCTGAACCCCAGATTTTGGGCCACTAACAAAGACTACAGATCCAAAAGTCTTCAGGAATGCTATTAATTCACTGACAGCATCCGGTGGAGGAGACACACCAGAACTGAGTCTTTCAGGGCTGCAGGTGCTGTGATGTCTTTGATACTACTTAAAAATATACCTCTGCAAAACTTGATTACATAACAAAAGTTAAATGTAAAACTGTTCAAAATGTTGAATAATTGCTGCCCTCTCTTGCTCATATAGCTGGCTTTAACTGGTGCTCCTTTAAATTCTGAGATCTTCCTCTTCACGGATGCACCTGCCAAAGACACTTACCTGCAAAGCACAGTGCTCGCACTCATAGAACGCACCAAGACAGTGGTGAGTAGTGTCACTGTAAAAAATTAACAAATGGTTTAGAAAATTATAGTGAAATAAATGTGTTGTTGAAAATAAACTGAAGCGTTATAATGTCTGTGAAGATTCTCAATCATCCAGGTCACAGTTATCCATGAAAGATTTGGTTGGGAAACAACAAACGTTCACTTTTGGCCCTAGGTGAGAGTGCCAACGATGATTGTTCAGGCCTCAAGTGTCTCCAAAGCCCATAACGACTGTTACAACAGCCAGGAGCATTAACAAATGAGCTAAAAGTTAAATAAATGAATTTCCCCACCAGTCAGTCAGAACAGAAGAAGTCTCTCAGATGTGATATGAAACGTCTTAGTATCTTCAACCAAGTCCAGTCTCCCTTGATTTTAACCTTCCTTGGATAAAGAAGATACATTTGAAGGTTCAGTTTGTACGTTTTTTTTGGCATCTAGTGGTGAGGGTCACGAACTGTCACGAACCAACTGCTAACTGTGGATTCATACACATCTTGGATGATCTCATTTCCCATGAATTCTGATGGCAAAATTTCACTTTAACAAATGTATATTAAGCAGTAAAAACTAGGTTGTACATTAACAGCAAAAATGGTGTGAAAACTTTCAACACATCCTCTTTTAATATCTTTATATAATATAGACTTACCCATATAAGTTTTTAATATTTGTGTCTTCTTGTATATTTGTATATTGTTGTGTGTACTTTATGTCCCATGCATACTTTATTCCTCTTTTTGCAATAAGACATAAAGGAGTTCAGATTATTCACCACTAATGCACCATCAGAGCACCCCTCCCTTTCCAATCTCAGAGGAGAAGCTATGGTGGCGGCTCTTGTGTTAAATAATACGTGTGCTTTACCATTTTTCCAAATTCCACTTCTCTTCTTACTTCTAACAAGCCAGATGACTAATGTTGCTACTACTACTGCTTCTTCTTCTTCTTCCTCCTTCTTTATATGTATTCAATGCTCTGTAGAGCAGTTTGTCTGCTTGGGTTTGAGCAGAAGTGTAATGTCTTGACTGACATGTGTTCAGACTTCACTAAATTAGGATAACCAGGACGTGATGGACTGATTTACTGCATCTCACACGCACATTGCTTACACTTACTTGTATTCAACACACAAAAAACTGACTGTAGGACGCTTGGCCAAATGTTTAAAGATGCCTGTACCAAAGTTCATGCAAATCCATCAAATACTTGGACCAAAATGGTGGGCAGTCTGACAAAAGGAAATATGCATATTTTTCATGTTATAACATTAATGCATTCTGTGCTGGCTACTAAATTATATCAGTAGACATTTTTGGTCATGTACATTTTCTAACTTGACATCATAAAGGCAGGAATTTCTGTCTGTCCGTTAAGTTATTTTGATTATGTCAAGAACCGCTCGTCCAATCATGCTCACATATCTTCAGTTTTGGGCAAGTTACTCATGAATTACAATAAGATACTCGTTACTCCTTAAAAAAGTAACTAGTTACGTTACTTGTTACTATATTACTTTCACCATCCCCCACCCCACACCCCAAACAAAGCAGCCTTACAGCCATTGAAATGCCTATTTTCCTCATTCTCTATTATTCTTTTAGCTTTTTGGCTAACAGCTGACTTGACCAACATATGGTGTGAGTAATGCATTACTGCTCAACACTGCACATGGTGGATGTGTTGCTGCAGACTTAAAGAAGAGCAGTGTTGCAGTTGGTGCAATCTGGAAATGCGGCACATTCAGAATGAATCAAAATACTAGATGCAGAATGGAGCAACTTCTGCGGGCGGGGCTCCAGAATGAATAAACTTTGAATAAATCTTTAAGCTAACCTTTGGTTAACCTAAACCTTTGGTTAACCTTTGGTTAACTTAAAACTTACAGTTAACTTAAAACTTACAGCCCCAATGAGTGTGTTTTTCACTTTAAATTGTCATTCAACTATTTTATTTTTCAGGTGAACTTCATGATTACTAACGTACTGGGGTTTCGTCGTAGAAGACAGAGTGGTAATGACCAACAACAACAACAAAGTCGGATGGTAAAATCAGTTGCTCAGCTGTACAGAGCCCTGGCTCAGGCTTCAGGAGGTCAGGCTATTGAAGTCACAAAAAGTGACCTCCCAATGGCCACTAGCATCATAATAGAGTCTTCCAGCCCCTCTCTGGTATCAATAAAATGCTCTCACTTTTTCAATCACTTTTCTAAATAGAAAACAAAGTTGTGTTCCGTTGTGTCACAGTTTTATTTATGTTCCTAGGTGACCCTTCTGCAAGCGTCCAGGAGTCCAGGAAAGACAGACAATTTTACCTTCACAGTTGACGAGTCAGTAAGAAACCTTACAATTTACATCACCGGGAGGTCTGCGATCTTTACTCTCATCAGTCCCTCAGGTGATACTATTTTGCAGATTAAATATTTTAAAGTTATTACTTGTATTATAGTAAAAGTTAATAGCCATTAATTTAACACTGACACAAAAACTGATTTTAAGGGGAAAGAAATTCTTGACCCTATTTGGTGGTAATATTAGGCAAAGTGTGCACACTATAACAGCTGATTTTGAAACTGAAATGTTTCATTGTTAAAAAATGAATGCAAACAGTTTACCTCTTGTCCTGTTAACCAATGTTTGCTTTTAGGTGAATCCGAGCAAAGCACAAACATGACAGGAGCAGTGATCGCTGGATCCCAGGCAGTGGGAAATTTCAAGACTCTGCAGCTAAAAACACAAGTGGGACTGTGGGAAATTAAAATGGTGTCAACAAATTCCTACAGTCTCAAGGTCGTAGGTGAGATCACATAATAAATAACTTTATTATTATTTTAGGTGTAACTATCTCGTATACCTTGAAGGGCTAGGCAATCCAAATCACAAAAGTAAGTCATATGTAGCCATGCACATAGGTTTTATTTATTTATTAATATTTATATAGAGGAGGTGAATGAAAAAATGTGCAACAACAATGTGTCTTTCCAGACACAATGTTGCAGGTGCAAGATTTAGCTTTCAGCAGTGTTTATTGGAACTACTCTCTTTTGTGGAGACTTGTGCTTAGTTTTATAGTTTTAGTCTTTAAACAAAATGATGGTGTGTAAATATGCTTCACAGAAACGGTAGAGGAATGAATACTTTACAGATGATAACTTTTTTTATTTGCAGGTGAGAGTCCCATTGACTTCCTGTTTGACTTTTTGGAGGTATCGCAGGGCCCATTTGGAGATTTTGATGTTGTAGACAATCGTCCCAGAGCTGGTAAAGGAAGTAAAACCTATGATTTGCCAAAGTGATTTGACTTACTTAAGCATTTAGTGGATTTTGTATTTTGCTAAAGGTGCCAACAGCACTCTGATGGTGACGGTAACTGGGAGTGACACCACCACGGTGACAGAAGTGATCCTTGTTGAATCATCGGGGTCAGGAGAAGTTAATGGCAGGGTGGAGGCTCAGGGTGGACACTTCTTAGCTCAGTTTGACAGGATACCATCACAGGAGTTTGTGGTGCTTGTAAAGGGGCAGAACAGCATCAGTTCCTCCAAAGAGTCCTCAGTGATCTTTCAAAGGCAGTCACCCACAAGCATCAGAGCCTCTGCTGTGACTGTTACTGCTGTACGTTAAAAGCATCCATGACTTTTAAGATAGGTTACACTGCCACAGTCTTTTAATTAAACAGCTGATGCTGACTGTTTTCCACTTTCCTTCCACTTTTAGGCTGACTCAAATAATGTCTTAGTACCAGGAACACCACTTTCAGTTCCCTTCTCCGTGAAGACCAACAATGTTGGAGGAAACTTCCGCATCCAAGCTACCAATGACCGAGGTTTTGATTTAACATCCCCATCCACTTTATTCCTGGAAACTGGAGGCAGCGCTAACGGTACAGTGAATCTCACTGCACCTCTTAACACCCCATCTGGTACTGACGTCACCCTGACTGTTGAGGCCGTGGCTCCAGAAGATGCAGACACTAACTATGTTATTCTGCGTTTCACTGTCCTTAAAACGGTAAATCTCGAGTTGAAGAAAATCACATTCCAGTAAATGTTAAGTCAGTGAATAATCAAGCTTATTTAATACTTTCATTGTTGGATTTATCAATTTTTCTTCTCATAGGTGACTGATTTCACTCAGCCGGTGTGTCAGCAGCTCAGCCTGCAGTCCAACTGCTCTGATGATTGCACCTTGTCCATGTGGGAGCTCTCTGTTCAGGTGACTGATGGGGCTAATGGGACAGGTATTGATCGTATTAGCCTCAGACAAGGCAACGGTACCATGAATACAAGCATGGACGCTGGCAACGAGAACATAACGCTGGTGTTCTACAATGCATCTTGCTGTTCGCCTGATGTGGAGCTGCTGGTTGTGGATCGGGTGGGTAATGTAGGCTCCTGTTTCTACAGTGTCCGGACAACAGCTACTGTCACTACAACCACCAACAGCCCACAGCCTTCAACATCTCTTATTGTGTCCTCGTCCACCAGAGTTGTTCAGTCTTTTCTTCCTTGTCTTGGCATCACAATCTTAGGCCTCATTTTAGCCTGGCAAAGAGTTGCATTTTAAAGTTTTCTTTTGGCTTTGGAAAATCAACTACATACTCAGTCAGTTGCCTGTTCATTTGATACAAATAGCTAAAACTAAAGCAGTGCAATACAGCAGCTCTACAATAAATCCTATGAATTAGTTTTCTAGAGCTGAAGGTGACGTTATCAAAATGATCCAAACACAAAAATCTAAAGATATGCAGTTAAGAAGCTAAAAATGGGAATCATGTGATGGCACTGGCCAGTATCATGATAAAACTGAATACGTCATCTATTACCATAAATTTACCACAGTAGTTTTTCGTGGAGGATGGTTATAATGTTCAGTGTTTATTGAATTATTTTGCTTCGTGAACATAATGACCTGCCAACTGAGTGTATGTAACTGGGTGATTAATCTTACTGTAAAACTAATGTTTAATTCTTTAAGTTATGTAATATGTTACCCACCCGTTCTGTATGTATTACAAGGTACTTGATGCCATTGTAAAACTTTTTAAAAAGCTTAACAGGGTTGTGAATATGTCATTATTAAGACATAGACCATGTGAACATCAATTTCCATCCATCGTCAACCGCTTATCCTGCGTACAGGGTCGGGGAGGGCTGGAGCCTATGCCAGCTGACATTGGGTGAAAGTCCATTGCAGGGCCACACATAGACATAGACACACCTAAGGACAATTTAAACACACCAATTAACCTAGCCTGCTTTGGATGGTGGGAGGAAGTCAGAGCACCCGGAGACAACATGCAAACTCCACACAGAAGGGCCGGGGTTTGAACCCACGACCTTCTTGCTGTAAGGCGACAGTGCTAACCACTGCATCACCGTGCCGCCCGTGAACATCAATTTAATCAATTTAATTATGATACTTCAATCAAGGATCATGCATTAATATTTTGAGTACTGTTGATACTACTGATATTAAGTTGGGGAATGGTTGATTGAATGATTTGATTTATTTGATCATTTAAAATTAAATATACATTTGAGGCCTGCCTCTTACACAGCTGATTAAAAACATGATGACACAATAAACGTAAAAAATGTATATTCTCTTTCTTTCTTTTGGTAGACTGGTGCATGGCAGCAGTTGACCTAGCAGTGTTAGATTGTGACATAAAAATGAAAGCCAACCACATAATCAAAAAGGAAACAAATAGTGGCCCAAACATAAACTGTTCCAAAAAATCATTACATCCTGCTAATGAAGAATAAGCATCACTGACTTATTCAAAGGAGAAACTGAAGTACATCGGTGCTATCACCATAAATAATCCATATAGCATGTAGGAAAAGTAAGAACACAAGGCCTTTTTGTATTCCACTTCTTTAATGCGATGTTTCAATCTAGCATGGGTTTTTATCAGGTGAAGCAGATGTAGTGCTTTTCCCTGTCCATACAGTCAAGTTATAAACCAGTTTCGTCACCAATGCACACTGACAAATTACAAAAGTTAGATTACAAAAAACAAAGACACACTGCCACAACAGTAGTAACACAAACACAAATCCTAAACAATTTAATTTATATCATCAATCAATTTATGAATGCAGTCTATACCATTATTGATCAAACCAACTTATATAGCTTTACTTTTTTCTCTTTTATGTTTTTCTTTTGGGGTGGGGGAGTTATAGCCCTGCATTAGCTCTTGAAACAGCCCCCTGCCATTCATCGAGTGCCTTTGATCAATGTAAATAACCAAATTCTTTTTTTTGCAGTCTCCAAAAGTGGTGTATAAAGTGCAGTTAGTTATTACTGCATTTTACTGTGCTTTAGTGTGTAAAAACAAACTGCTGGTGATTTCTACAGCCAATAAATCTCTTCTCACCTACTCAATTGTTTGGTCAGACCAAATCACTTCTTTTGTTTATAATTATGGCCTTTACGTGTACAGCAACTATCTATAAACTTGCCTACTACAATGACAACACCCCAGTTAACAAAATGCGGTTCACTATGATGGTAGTCAAATTTTGCATGCCTGCTGACAATTGCACGCACTCAGAAATTTTGCATTTAAATGCTATAATATGCTTTATGGGGAGATCAATGGAAATGATTCAAAGTACTGGTATATATTTTAGAGTCCTAAATATTATTTTACACTTGAGATTCGGCATTCCATGAGGCAAAATTATGTTGTGATAACCACGTTTGATCGACGTGATCATCAATCATGTGTGATTATTGGGGGGGTATCTTTTGGATGGTAGCACTTGTCGTAGCATAAATAAATAGTCCTGTATCCACTCCCTTAATACAGCAAATCTTCATAGATAGGATAGCTGTTTCCCTCTGTTTTCACTCTTTGTGTTAAGCAGACCAATTGCCAGATAAAGCCTTATATTTAAACGATTGAAATAAATAACTCACTGGCAGAAAGTGAGTAAGTTTATTTCCCAAAATTACATTTTGTTTCTTGGCATATGTTACGCGCAACATTATACAGCTGCTTTCAAAGGCTGATTTGAACCATTATGTAAGCGTAAACTGTACTTTATATGTAGTCTACTATGAGTGGAGTGGCCCTTTAAAATAATAATTTTCACGTTTGTATTATTTATTTTCTGAAACTGTATCTATATTCGGACAGTAGTAAATGAAACAGATAATCTTGGGGGAAAAAACTGCAGGGAAGAATGACACCGCCCCCTCACTGCACCGGTCGCTATGACCATCCCAATCAGTGAACACGCCGCACACTATAGATTCAGATTCAGATTCGTCTTTGTCACACATGTGCAAGTACACAGTGAAATTTGTTTCTTGGAGTAAGCCTCCGGGCTGCAGCTATATTCAGCGCTGCCACTCGCTTTCCCGAAAAGAATTAATTCAGACAGCAGCACAGGGTACAATAGATAAGATAATGTGGAAGCACCGAGTGGGGAAATTGTACACTCCCACATCACAGCGTCACTTCCTACAGCTGTGCTGTCACAATAAGATAAGATAAGATAAAACTTTACTATCCATTTCTGGAAACTTGTCTTTGGCTGCATCCTGAATGTGCTCTGTTTTCTGGCAAATCTCTGCCCAAAAATGTGTTCAGAAGCACCATGTCTCTCTGACAGGTGAAGGTGAGGAGCTAACAGGCAGACTAGCAAAACTTTATCTTGCAACCTGTAAATAATGTAACACCAGAGTTACCAACTCTCAGGCGTTGAGAGTGGCACACACAGTTGACAATCTTCACACAAGCAATACATCGATTTTCTTACGCAGGGAAAAACAAATGTATAACTGAAAATAAGGAGTGGGGGCGAGTGAACTCCTCCCAGCTGATGCGATGCGATCTCGCGCTGTGAGTCGCGGTAAATAAAATCTAAAATCTAGGCGCAGACCTGCTCTATTTGGGACTGTGAGCTGCACTTTATCTGAGATGCTGAAGTGAACATTTGTGTGGATTTGTGGTGATATTTCCGTCTGATCAAAAGTGTAGTTTAGTAAGTTTCGTTTATTCACCTCCTCCTCTCATCCGGTAGTACAGTCCCAAACAGTTCTTGTGTCTGCAGACGGTCAGGGGCCAAATCAATAGAGCAACACCACAGGCTTATGCACAGGCTCAGTATAGGGCAGGTAGAAAAATGTTATAAATTCTCATAAATGATGGTTATTCTCGTAATATTATCACTTTTTTTCTGGACCTGTCAGAGAACACAGATAGGTGGGAGAGATTCTGAATGTGCAGAAAGTTTTGAACATCAGCAGAAACCTGCTGAAACACACGAGTTAAAGTGCAGGAGTTTCTAACTGAACTAAAATTATTTAATATCATTAAGGTGAGTAACAGTGCCACAATTATATTTAAAGAGGTTACTTCCCCAAACAAAGACATGATAAAATATTTGTATTCACATTTAATGTGTATTAAAATATTAATATATTAATTTGTTAAGTGTGTGCGCAGAATGAAGGGACTTTTGTTTCATTATACAGCAACCTTGTGTTGTATAATGACAAATGAACAACCTTATACAAGTACAAGTACTTATAAACTACTGGAGAAAATATATCAATATCTAAAGCAACACAGAGATCCTGAGAGCTTTACGGCATTATATTATATTATATTTGGAATCGTCAACTGCCACCTAAATTTGTGTCTCCCTTTATATGAATAAAGATTAGTAAGTCCCACAAGTTACCCTGCAACAACCTCAATAAAAATGACCTACATTAATCATTAGTCAGCAGCACATCACAAGTCATAGCGGCACATACAGTACGTTTATACAGTATAATAAGCTATACATGTAGTAAACCTCTGTTTATATTATTATGATCATCAATTCAGCTGACACAGCCATATACTCATACAGTATTTCAATTTTGTACATAACTTGACCAATACGTTGATCAATGTAGTCCTCAAGATTGAATTTGATAGATGAAGTATGTGTATTTGTTCAAAAAACTGTAATGACCTTTTGTGCTTTATATTCATACTGATAATTGAATATGTAAGCGTGGCGTGGATGAGTCTATAACACTGAATTTGGAAAAGGTTCTTAGGGACTCCATATGTGTCACTATAAGGCTAATGGCCAAGAGCTTCTTTGAAATTGCCCGTGTTTGTATTAGAAGTAAGGGTGGGTTGGTCGAGGTGGTGCTGGATTGGGTCGATGAGGGGCCCAATTTGGAAAATGCTGTCCCCCTGTCCAAAACAGCGGGCCTGCTTGACCCTAATATAAAGCAGGCAGCATCCTCTCCTTTTCAGACTGTTGTTACAGATAGGGCCTCCCCTCCAGTGAGACGTCATGCTGTGTGTGGTGGTTCAGACCCTCACAACCAGCCCCCCTTGGCTCGGGCCTCTGCCATTGCTTGCAGTGGGGCTGCGCCCCTCAGAATGCTGATAAATGCTCAATCCATTGCAAGTAAAGCCTTCATATAAACAATTTATTTACCTGTAAAGACTTGGATTTACTGTAACAGAGATGTGGCAGAGGAGCATGAAATACACCTCCCTAATGGAAGTGTTCCCTCTGGTTCTAATAATTATTTCATGTCTGAATTCAATGAATTTTTATCCTTTATTATAAGACTGGATAGAGTTATTATTGTTGGTGACTTTAATATGCACATCGATGAAGTTTCTTGTAGCCTTGCTGCTGAATCCTTTAACTTTAACACTAGTCTGGACCCACCCACATTAAGGGTCAGACCTTTTTTTACTCTTGGTTTAAATAATGACTCTATTTGTTCTGAGGAGCTACATGTTACGGACCATAAATCAAGCATAGCATTAGCAGGCAATGAAGTCAATCTCACCTTACAATCCCAGCATATCAGCTGATAGCAGCCATCTCTCTCTGCCTCTGCTTTTCAGTGTATGCACATGGATGGGCAGGTAGGTGTTCCCCCTGCCTTATAGCCTTATCAGTTTTTCCTCTCAGCTGAGAAGTTTTCTGTAGCTTATGACCCAAGCGCAGTACTGTCTTCCCACACTGATAACCGATAGTTTGAATGCTCTGTTCTGGTGCTGTTGGATCTTAGTCCAGCTTTGATACACAGCATCATTTTTTAAATTTTACTCCAGTTTTAAAAATATAGAATTTTACCACATTACCAGATTACCAGTCCAGCCCTGGACGTCATAAAAAAACTTAAAGAGAAGAACGTGAAGGCACAGTCCCCATATCCTGCACAGCTAAAAGTGTTTCTGGACTCTGGGATTAAGACGTTTGCTACACTCATGGAGGCTGCACCTATGATGAAGGACAGGGGGATCCACGTGGAGGAGGACGAGAGGGACAGACTACAGAGGATGATAATGAAAGACAGCTGGACCACAGTGACAGGGCAGATTTATAAGTAATCATCCATGACCTCAGGAATATGAGGATTGTGGTAAGGACTGAAGAAAGAATAGAAACGCATAAATAGATCTAAATATCTGCTCAATATAATGCACATTGAATATTTACGGAGCTAGTTAAAGGTATTACTACCTAGATAAATACACATGAATATTGGTTAGGGAGAGCAAAATTAATGCTCAGTTAGGGCAAGTAGCAACTTTACACAACACCTTTGAAGTTGCAGTGCACTTAGTGCTATTTTCTCAGAGAGAATACGCCACATCTCTCTGAGGATGGGACTGTTGGAAGTCACACTTTTTTGTTACTGTATAATAGTTCTGAAGGAGATGCTTAATGTTGACCTTTGTCACTGTGCAGTTTTGTGCACGGTCGTTTTTTTTAATGAGAGGTATGGAGTTGATGGTTGCGTTCTTGAACTGAACCTGATATAGACAGGCTGAAACTTGTGTCTTACAATGTCCACGGTTTGAATCATCCCATCAAGAGGAGGAAGATATTGAACCAACTAAAAAATTTACATTGTTCAATTGCCCTACTACAAGAAACTCATGTGGTGGAGGATGAATATAAAAATCTAAGAAGAGAATGGGTTAATCAAGTATTCCATGCTTCATATGGCAAGAATAGGGGCGTAGCTATATTAATCCATAAGCCCCTATACCATTTTCTGTTGAATCAGTGATAAAGGATAATATGGGAAGATATGTAATGGTTGTTGGCTCCAGAGGAGATATGACTATATCAGTACTCAACATATATTCCCCGAATGAGGAAAATGAAGCAATCTTTAAAAACATAGCCAATGTTATTTAAAGAATGCAAACGGGATGGTACTGATGGGGAGGGGGGACTTCAACACGGTACAAAATGGTAAATTAGACAGGCTACCATTAGAACAAGGACCAACTTCTAGAAAAAACAGAGTATTGAATGACGTCATTGAGGAGTTAGGTCTTATTGATCCATGGAGAAACAATAATCCTAGAGAGAAGGATTTTACATTTTATTCAAACCCACATGGTAGTTACTTTAGGATAGATTTTTTTGTGTGTATCACAGCAACATATACACAAAGTTGTGGAATGTGGTATAGAGACTAACAACTATATAATAACTAATAACTATAAGTGAACACGCTCCCATTACTTTAACTGTATCAATAGTTAAAGAATATTCTTTTAAATATTGGAGAATGAATGCGTCAATCCTATAAGATGAGAAGGTAGTAAAGGAGATAAGAGAAAATCTAAAGGAATATCTGGAAATAAATGATAATGGCAAGGTATCACCAGCGACTCTATGGGATGGGGGCAAAGCAGTGATAAGGGGAAAAATCATCGAAGTAACCTCTAGACTAAGAAAGGATCGTCTACAACAGCAGAGGGCGCTAGAGAGTAAAATCAGAAATCTAGAAGAAGAACACAAAAGGAAACCAAGTAAATCTATACTCCAAGAACTGAAAGAAAACAGACACAGATTAGATAAATTATTAACATTCAAGGCAGAAGGAGCTCTATGCTTTACAAATCAAAGATATTATGAGATTGGGAATAGAGCAAGTCGTCTTCTAGCATTCCAACTTCGAAAGGCTCAAACAAGTAGGATTATTTCAAAAATAAAACATCCCTGTTCCAAACAACCTGTGATAAAGCCGACAGAGATAGCGGAAGCTTTTGCAGAATATTATAAAGTCTATAACGACTTTGAGCTAGACTCCATGGAAAACAAGACTCAAGCGTTTCTTAAAAAATTAAATCTACCATCACCATCGACAGAAGAGGCATCTGAAATGATACAGCCAATTACAGTACAGGAAATATCAGATACTATAAAAAATCTCAAAAATAATAAATCCCTGGATACAGATGGGTTTCCAGGGGAATTTTATAAAATTTTTACAAGGGAGATCACACCAGTACTATATAGAGTCTTTAATTACACTCTGGCATCAGGTGACTCGCCAAAGACTTGGTCAGAAGCCATCATTTCGGTCTTACATAAGGAGGGCAAAGATCCAACTTCATGTGAGGGATATAGACCTATCAGCTTGCTCTGCAATGATTTGAAAATATTAACAAATATAATGGCACAGAAAATGCAGAGGCATATAACTAAATTGATCAAACCAGATCAGACAGGCTTTATTCCTGGAAGGCAAGGTGCTTACAATATCAGGAGGACATTAAATCTTCTCATGTGCCACAAACAGATCCCAGCCTGCCATGCTGTTCAGCTTAGATGCACAAAAAGCATTTGATACAGTAAAGTGGAGCTTCCTTTACCAAACATTAGCAAATTTCGGGTTTCACACAACCTTCATAAACTGGGTGAAAATGGTATACAAAAACCCCAAATCACGGATTAGAGTCAATGGGTGTTGCTCAGACTTTTTCCTACTCAAAAGAGGAGTCAGACAGGGAGACTATCTGAGCCCTTTACTGTTTGCTGCAAGTATAGAACCACTGGCTGAGTCAATAAGACAGAATAAAGATATAAAGGGAATGAGGGATGAGGGGGGGCCAGAACACAAAATATCACTATTCGCAGACAATATAAGTGAACCTTCCACCTCATTAATAGCCCTGGTGAATAACCTGAAAGAGTATGGGGAGATCTCAGGATATTTGACCAATGAGGCTAAATCAGTAGCTATGATACTCTCAGGTCAATGTCCAGCTGAGTTAAAGTTAAAGTTAGAGAAAATCACAGCTAGGTTGCAGCTCAAGTCACACAGGTTTGATCAAAGATGGTTACCAGTAATACAGACAATGTCAGAACTCTAGTTACCTCTTTTATTGGTTTATTTAGTTTAATTTTTTATTTTTTTTCCTCAACTTAATTGTAATTTATACTTACTGCAGTACACTTGACAGTGAAGGTATGTACTTATTGCTACAGGTTACTCAGGTTCTCTCCTTTTAAGATGGAGGAAGGAATGTTTGGGGATAGAAGGCGAGGGCATGATCATAGGTTAGAAGTGAAACTGTCAGAGCATCTCCTAATGTGCGTTCCTAATGTATATGTTGTATATATGTATGCTTGTCATTTCATGTGAAATAAATTTAAAAAAGTAAGTTCAAAAAAAAAAGTTGAACAACAAAAACCAAAACATAACTATACACAAAACAGCAAACAAAACAGGATATGAACTATGATATATGAACTGAACAAACTGACCTAACTGACTGAGACACAAGGGAACATATATTGGCCAAACCAATTTACACATAAGGGGAAAACAAAATGGACGACAAATAGAACAATTACAAAGTAAAACAAACTAAACCCAAAATCCTCCTCCCACATGGCAGCACATGGTACGGCTTGATTGGCAGGCCACAGGATATCACAGTCCTCCACCCCTGGCCATGCCTTTTCTTCCCCCAGGACAGAGCTCTCTCCAACATGATAACAAAGAAACAATGATTAATAGAACAGAAAATGTTTGCATAACCCTACAATGTGAAAATGCGTGCACCCCATTTAAACAGTGTATAGATAAAGCAAAAAAATATTATTATTAATAATTTTTTTATATATATATTATACCTGAAACCTGAAACCTGAAATTATGTCATCTGTGTTTTGAAATCATGAATTGTTTGGGGTGTGGCTAACTGCAAAAATAACTTAACTTGTGTATTTAAAACATTGCTTGTGTGTGGTATTACCATTGCTGGCTGTTACCCTGTGTGGCTTAGGCCATCACACACATTAATGAACATTTTAGTGTAAATATGCCAGATTTTGCCCGAAGGCAAATTTTCATCATGCAGGTCACTACATTACCAAGGTCAATACAATACAACACAATAAAATCCACTATCAATATTTTGTAAGTGTCGAAAATCTGTTGTAAAGTGCAAGTTATTAAGATATGCAGTTTATGCGGAGTTCATTCTTCGTTAAGTGCTATTCTGTGCGAATAAGTACAATTCAATAAGTGCTCGTCAGTGCAGTAAAATGCTGCATCTAGTGTGTCACACAACAGCGTGAGAGTCGAGCTATAAGATCCCACAAGCCGCTTCACTAGAGTGCAGAATCATGGAGAGCAAATATACTCTCTCTAAAGTACTATAATATGTATAACTATATGAATACAGACACACACATAATGTAAGAAATTCAATTAATGATCAGTCTTTGTGTGTCTTCAGCCATTGTTTCAGATGAGTCTTGAATGTGGGGTAAGTGGGGCATTCCCTAAGTTATAGCAGATCTCAGTAGCCTAACTGATAATACAGTTTGTCATACAGATCAATCCACTAAAGTTTATGCTATCACAGCTAGACCCTTTCTGTATTTATCATCTGAATGGTGTGTCTGCGTCAGTTTGAATTCTTTCATTTTCATTTCTCATGTTTTTGCACTACATGACTACAGATGATGGTATCTAAATGGCATATTTTATGCCATCTTCACCCAAGATACTTTTATTTACGTTTGCAAATTGAAAGGATGTTACAATCTCTATCAGTGCTTTTATTGTACTGTAGCACATACCATCATCCGCAGTTAGATACTGCAAAAACTGGTTTGACAAGCAGATGTAAGAGGTGTCACTACACAGGGCCTCAATGGGCAGATGTGTAATAATTTCCCTCACATAAAACTTTGGTTTCCTGCGACAAAAGAATTATTCCTTGATCACAATACAAAGTTGTGATCTCATATTCATTACTAGAGCTGTTCTGTGATTTTGGAATTGTCCCTTACTTTTGCTGTTTTTGCTGTTTTCTTTACCAAAATGCTTCTTCTGTTTACATATTCCATTCTGAGCTGCCAGCTTGGATTTCCAAACGTCATGGCACCAACGCGGTTGTATAGAAATAAATAGTGTTTTAAAGAAAAACTCCCAGTAAAATTCAACATATTTTGGCTGTAACTGATTTTTATAATTGGTATTATAATTGTTGTATTTTTGTTTCTTTATAGCAAATTTATAGTTTCAGTTGTAGTCAAGGTGTAGTAGAAGATATGCAGTTGCATTATAGTCTGGAGGATAATGGATATGATGGTGATATTGCCTTTGAAATATAGATTTATTAAGGTGAGGATGAAACTCTCATATTTTCCTTTATGCATTTGTATTAACTCTGTAATGGTAACAAATGGATTCTTTTACAATGAATTCATGTTCCTTAGCTTATCGCCTAACAAAGAAGACCAGAATTATGCATCAAGCCCTAATTGATGAGGAAGTATTCCTGATTCATTTTGGGTATGTTATTTTTTCAGTTTTCCTGGAAATAAGGGCATATAGCTGGTAGTCAGCTAAAAGCTTAATTGAAAAATCATCGAAATTGCAAAATGGCCAAGTGTAATATCCAAATCTGCAATATTTTGATGAATGTAAATGTGTCACATTTAACCGTTTAAATGAATTGTGGTGCTACAGAGATGTCCCAGCCTACAAATGTAATTTAGAGATGTCAACCTCTTAATTATTGTTGTGGCAATCATCACTCAGGATACTTTTCTTTTCATTTGCTAAAGGGAAGGGAGTAACGATCTCTATCAGTCCTTTGTACTGTATTGTACTGTAGCACATACATCAACTGTGGTCAGATACTGCAAAAACTGGTTTGACACTGAAACTGTAAACATGAAAAATAAAAAAATGAAAGAATTCCATCCGACAAACCATGTAGCCTACATTTAGATATTAAATACGGAAAGAGGCAGCAATTTTTATGGTTGTGACAGCAAAAACTTTAGTGGATAGGTCTGTCTGCAGAGAAATAACACTACTTCTGACAACATTTGGTCAATAGCTGAAATTCCTTTTTAGGTCAGAGTCTGATTTAAGAGGTGCCACTGCAGAGGCCTCGGTGGGCACGTGTGTAATAATTTCTCACATAACAACCTTTGGTTTCCTGCGAAAAAATAATTATTTCACAATACACCATTGTAATACAATCTTTTTTCTGTTCAGTGATTTGGGAATAATACCTTCTTATGTCAAGATTGCAGAATATTTTTTTCTTTACAAGATTGTGTAGGCTTAAACAATTAATCAAAATACTATCCAAATGGCAACATGGCTATGAAAAAAATAATTCTAATTAAAATTGGATTGATTTTTGCTTTAGTCAAAAAAGTGGAAAATCCAAATCACAGGAGCTGCAATTTTTTGATGAAGGTAAAATGCGTCACAACATACAATTTAAATGGAGCATTGTGGTGCTGCAGAGATGCTCCAACCTACAAGCGATAGGCTTGAGGGAATATGCTTGTTTGCTACAGACACCAGCAAAAATCTTTTAATCATTTTTATACTTTTTCCAGTGAAAATAAAACGCAAAAATTACCATTCCCAATAAAATTGTGACTCATGTTGAAAATGAAAATGAAAGAATTCAAAAAGACTTGTTTTTGCCACAGTAACAGGTTAAACAGGTCAAACAGGTAGGCTAAAGAAGAGTAGTACCCTTGACATGGAGCATTATAAAAGACATTGCCACAATAGATAGACTGTCTAAGAGACAGCATCAAGACTAGAGGTACAGTATAGTCATATCTGATTATTATTATTGGTAATCTAAAAAAAAACATATTTGACACGTCAGATTAACATATTTTTATCATCTTCTAAATTACAAATCCTAAAATTTATGGGGATTAATAAGTATTTTTAATTATTTAGTTTCAAAATAATTAAGTTTTGCTTTAGTGTTTTTGACTTTTCAGGATGTGTACAGTGTCCAGCAAAGCGTTTTTTTCTGACGCCAGCTCTTTTTTTCAATTCATTGCAATTGGAGCTTTTTCCAAGCTGCTAAAAATGGCAGCTGCGTGATGAGGCGCTGAGCGTTTTTTCCGCGCTGTGCGTTTTTTCCGGTCGCCTAGAGTTCAAAAATGTTCAACTTTGGGGAAAACGCTGCAGTCATCACGTCACTGTCACTCAGCTGTCACATTAGAGGAGGGGCGGAACAAATACCACACCATAGCAACGGTTACTATCCTAGAACCGGGATTCGCCCAACCTCAGCATTTGGACCAAACGGTAGGCCTACTCGCCAAACCCACATAGGCGACCAGTGTTGGGAACGTTACTTTAAAATAGTAGTTAGTTATAGTTACTCACTAATTGTTCCAAAAAGTAACTGAGTTTGTAACTGAATTACTCTATAATAAAAGTAACTCGTTACCAAGGAAAGTAACTATTTGCGTTATTGTTTAAAAAAAACATTGCTATGTGTCAAATAATTTCAAGTTTTTGAGCAGTTTTCACAAGTCAGTTGAAATGAGTAGAACAGACAGGTGTTTGTACATAACTTTCGATATTTATTGCATGTGGACAGACAGCAAGAGGTTTATCCTGATATGTTTCATTAAATTAGAGTTGCTTACAACGGATGTCGGAACAAACCCTTCGCTCCTGGACATAATGGATTACATCAGGCCTATTCAATTGGCTGCCCACACCCGGCCCCAAAGCAACCTCCGTGTGGCCCAGCGCATAGCCTAATCTAATGACAACAAAGGTAAACTACATGTGTAGTGTATGGAATTAGCTAAAGAGTGATATCGTTTCCTTCTCATCTTTGTTGAGTTTCACATGCGTTGTACCACCGCCAATCAAGGCTCACCTGCCCGACCTGCAGCCTCTCCTCGTGTGTTTGCTACCATGAAACATGACTCTGCCTTAGCCAATCATTATTGCTTACCTCGTTATTAATCCACCTCCTCAGTTGTGTGAGCCAGGGGTGCGTTCGGATTACACAGTTTATTCAATCAATAGTAACGCATCGCATTTAACATCCAGTAACGATAACGGCGTTGTAACGACGGGAAAGTAGCTAGTTAGATTACCAATCAGATTACCCCGTTACTGAAAAAATAACGTCGTTACCTAACCGTTATTCCAAACACTATAGGCGACTCCGTCCTCTCTCCACCTGCTTCTCATACAAAGCAAGGGCCAGAGCAGGTAGGCTCTGTGTTGGCATTTTTACATCAAGTAAGAACTACTTGCAACCACGGATTTGATCTATCATAGAAACCAAAGCAGTCGGAAAAAACGCTGCGCCTCAAAGGTAGCCTACCCGCTAGCGCTCCCTGCTGGGCGTTTTCAGAAGAGCAGCTGGCGTTTTCAGCTGGCTTTGGTGGACATGGGCCCTAATGATAAATGTTTTGAATGTTAATAAAATTGCAAGGGCTGGGCCCCTTGTCCCCCAAAGGGCCCGTGTCCACCAAAGTGTTTTTTCTGACGCCAGCGTCTCTTTTCAGTTCATCCCAATGGGAGCGCCGCGTTTTTAGGAGCTGGTAAAAACGCTAGCAGCGCGACGAGGCGCTGAGCGTTTTTTCCGCACTCAGCGTTTTTTTCCAGTCAACTAGAGTTGAAAAATATTCAGCTTTCTGGAAAACGCTGCGCTCCTCACTGTCACTTTTTACTCAGCTGTCCAGTCACAGTAGAGGAGGGAAAAATAACAAATAACACACCATAGCAACGGTTACTATCCTGGAACCGGGCGTGTCCAACCTCAGCTATTGGACCAAACGGTAGTAGCCTACTCGCCGAACACACATAACAGTATGGCGAGTCCGTCCACTCGCGGCCAGAGCAAGTAGGCTACTCTACTCTGTTTTGACATTTTTACTTGCAACCACGGATTTGATGTATCATAGCAACCAGTTGGAAAAAAGGCCGTGCCTCAAAAACAAAAAAATGGGTGTTTTCAGAAGAGCAGATGGCGTTTTCAGCTGGCAAAAAACGCTTTGGTGGACACTGGCCCTTGGTAGTCCTTTTAACGTTAATTTCAATGTCACTTGACCAGAAAACAAAAGGCTAAATACATTGTAAGTGCATTTAAGGTGATTGTATTAAACCAGGAGAGCTGCAGTGTCTGTAACTACAAAATGTTGCCTTAATGTGAAGTAATGAGTTGTTGTAATGAGGTGTGAGCTGCTCTGATTCTTGGAGTGCTGGAGGGAAATCCTGTTTTATTGTGGTAAATGTGGTTCATTGCACTACATCCAGATTTATGCTAAAGTTTGTCAACTCGAGAACAAATGAACAACCAAACCAAACACAAACCATCTGTCCTTTTCATGAGGAGCTTGATCATTTCTTTTAATTTGCAAATCAGTAAAGTTATAATCTTAAAAATTTACCAAATATTTTCTAGATTAAAATATTAATTTTGGTCTAATTTTAAGTCAGGGGGTCACGAAAACCTTCAGGGATCATCCTTTTGGGATGAATAAAGATCCATTTTAGTCAGGTCCACAGCTGATGTTCTAGCCCTCCATGGTACGGCGTTGCCTCAACTCCTCAACATACCCATTTTTGACCTAGTACACGTCCACCAAACATCCCAAAATATGATGCATTACTTTATAAGAGTTCCAGGGCCTTAAGGAAACCAATAGCAGTGTTAAAATTTGTCACCTGATTCTCTGGCGTCCATTATGAATCATTTTTCTGCTGCCTTTGACGCATGGTACAGCTCCATTTTCTCTCTGCATTAAACTGCCCTCAAAACATATTTGTATGCCATTTTTGACACAGAAAAATTGGATTCAAAATAAGTGGTGAGTCAAGTTTCATTGTTAATTGCTTAATGTAATTTATTTGATTATATAATTATATAATGGACAAAAGTTCAAATGCAAATGTTGCCTTATAGCAACATCAAACCATTATGGAATCCCGCCATGCCATTTTTTGGTGTTGTGCAGTAGGTTTATGTACTGCTCAAAAGCACAACAGTTAACATAATTTTCTCTCATTTTACATTAGTTAATCCATTAATTATACATTTGATAAAGTTAAGTTAAATTAATAACACTGTAATATTTTTTTTATAACACTGGATATTTTAACGTTTATATTTCAAACACATTGTTCTTCTATTAAGAGGACGAACACAAATGTTTTCTGTAGTTCATCAAAGAAAAGGACACTTACAATTGATGGTACTGAGGATGAGTAGTAGTGAGTAAAACAATGAGTTGCTTGAAATCCTGCAAGAAAAGTGACAGTTATTTTGAGGATGAGTTTAAGAACGCACATGAGGAAAAGAATGAAGAAGAGCAATAAAAATGCAGAGATGGGTATGAGTATAAGATTTGGAAGAAACCTAAGTAATTCCTGTTTTCACTTAATGATAATGTGATGCATTTTGTTGACTTCTATGCTTTGTCAACTTCCATAAGTACTGAGCCAAAAATGGCTGCAAGGTAACACACATCTGAAATGGCACCAGAAAACTGAAGACACACATTTAAATCACAAATGAGGAATTGATGGAAGGTAACTCTGTCGTGATTATCAGCATAGTATTGAAGTTTGGATTTAAAGATTTTTAATGTAAACTTTGTTGAAATATGTGTACTCTTTAGACAAACAAGCCAATGTAAAGAGTTTATTATTTATATTTTCACATTTAGAATGATTATTTTAAACTGGTAAAGCAACTGAACATTTTCATTTTCATTGAGTATTTTCACCTTAAATAATGACTCTTTTTCCATTCTTTACCAATATGATACAGTGTAACTTTAAAGCAATGTACCCCAAAGTTTATTCCCCAAATATTCTTTTTTGAAATTTCTTTAAATTATGTTTACTTGGTCCATTTAATGACAAACAAACACAACAATATTTTTTTTACCCACTGGCAAAATAGTGCAAACCATAGAGGGCTAGACTATAGTGGGGACTGAAGATAGAAATATTGACATGCAGTTTTTATTTAACATCACCAAAGATACAACTGCAAACAAAATAACATCCAAGCAGCTGCTGAATTGGTACAAAAATGAACTTTCATTCTTAACACTATTTACAATTCGTTAATTTTTGGCGTAAAAATTGACACCAGTAAAATAATCTGTTTTTTCATGTTTTCTGCTGTGTTTATGAGGCAGGTTGTGCAGTGATGTCTGGGTTGGCTGCGCTGTGTCTCCTGCTCCTGCAGACTGGAGCTTTAGGGTTCAAGATCCTACTTGATGGAAAATCTCTGAGTCATCAGGAAATCACTCAGATAGCGATCTTAAATATCACCGTGCAGGTGTGCCAAGCTCTGGCCTCGGCGGAGGGCAAAAACTTCACTTTTCCTGTAAGGATGAAATTTAACCAAATTATACTTTTTTGGGATTATTTTTGATGACCGGTAACTGTATTATTAATAAATGTTATTTTCCACTGCAATAATGTCTGTCTGTGTGTGTGTGTGTGTGTGTGTGTGTGTGTAGTCGCAGCCTTTTACTGCTGAGTCTGTTGCTGATGCCTGTCAAGCAAATTCATCCACTGGCTTCATCCAAACCATCAGTTTAATCCAAGACAAGAACCGAGATGTAGACATTAAACATTTTCCTGACACAGCCTATCACTTTGACAGTGAGAATTTTTCAGAGGGACGAAAAATCATCACAGATGGATTATCCGCTGTGAAGACCAGCAACAAGTTACAGAACTTTGGGGCAGCGAGAGAACAACTGGGAGCAATCTTACACACTTTACAGGTACTTTTACCTGCTTTGTTTTCATTTTACTTTTTTTACACAAATGTCATTCAGCAAGTTCAGCAAGCATCAGTGTTCTATTGGTGTTAGTTTTGCACAGCCTATTAAAGGGAATATCTTTAAAAGTGCATTGTGAAGAGTTTTGCAAAAATATCTTAGTACTAAAAGATAATGACAGATGCTGTTATTGATATGTTGTAAATATTTAACATTTCATTTCTTTTTTCAATAATAGGATTTCTACAGTCATAGCAACTGGGTGGAAATGGAAAACACACTCCCAAACTCCAATCTGATCAGATCAGACACCAGCATTGGGAACATTGCAGGTAAATACTGTAGATCATGTGATATCAGTGTGTTTATCTGTCTTACCAAAACAAAGCAAAACAGAAATGGGGATAGGTTTAATGTGATTAGAGAGAAGTTTACAAAACACTGACTTTCTTTCCAACAGCTAAAAGCAGAGTAACCTGTCGCAACTGCAATGGAGACGACTGCACAAACAACATTTTGGAGGACATCCTGCAGGAAAAGATACTTACCTCTGGATATTTTGATGCTTCATCTTCTACCAAACCAGATGGTAAATTACCTACTTTCCTGCCTACCTACAGAATTGTGTTCAATTCCAAATACATTCATAAAATTGAGAAACATGTTTGTCATTAGGCTTTTAAAAGGACTGTTCACATGTCAGTCCATAGCAACAAATATCTGGAGTAAAATCCACCCAATAGCGCCTGTGTCATTAATGTGAGAAAACAACAGCTTTGGTCAAGGGTGGCCGGCAAGTTTGATGCTGAACTAATAACACACTAGCTGTGTCTTAATTCCATACTATAATACTACATACTAATTGTCTGCAGTATATCTACTAATCTTTATAGTCAGTGGAGAAAGAAGTACTCAGATCTTTTTCTTAAAAGTATCAAAATTACATTGTAGAAATAATGTTACATGTAAAAATCCTGCAAATCAAAATTTACTTAAAGTAGCAATAATCAAAATATACACCCACCGGCCACTTTATTAGGTGTACCTGTTCAATTGCTTGTTAACACAAATAGATAATTAGCTAATCACATGTTAGCAACTCAAGGCTTTTAGGCATGTAGACATTGTCAAGACGAATTGCTGAAGTTCAAACAGAGCATCAGAATGGGTAAGAAAGGGCATTTAAGAAACAATATACATTTGTTGGTGCCAGATGGGCTGATGGTGATGGTGCTGGTCTGAGTATTTTAGAAACTGCTGATCTGCTGAGACTTCTAGGCGCAACCATCTTTAGGGTTTACAGAGAATAATCTGAAAAGAAGATCCAGTGAGTTGTGTGGACGAAAATGCCTTGCTGATGTCAGAGGAGAATGGGCTGACAGATGACAAAAAAGCAACAGTATTTCAAACAATTGCTTGCTTGTTACAACCAAGGTATGCAGAATACCATCTCAACACGTTGAACCTTGAAGCAGATGGGTTCCAGCAGTAAAAGACCATCAGGTTCCACTTATATCGGCTTGCTTACACAGGTTCTTAGAAGCCCATTTGTAACTTGAGCTGATCTATAAATCTGAAATTAAATCTTAAAAACTTAATAGTTCTTTGGAGATGTTAGCAATTTATAAGACAAAGATCATGAATCGCAAAAAAATCATTCTGGTCTCGGAAAACTCATTTCTAAAAGCATGGTTTGCACTAACTCCCAATAATGCAAGAACAACCACGATTAGGGGAGAGTGGGATGATTTGAGTCTGTAGGGAAGTTGAGACACCCCTTGTTTCTAGACAAGCATAGACATCCATTTTACTCCACTTTATTCTACCTGTGATGGAGAGAGGTCCATGTAATACAGCACATTGCATATGCAATAGCGCATTTAGGTTTTATTTATTTTATTATTTAGTCATGATTCCTGTCTTAACAATTTAGGCTTAATTGTCTTAATTTGTTAAAAAAGGGTTAGGCTTAGTGCAAACTGAGGTTTGGACCCAAATGCAAGGAGGCTGCAGTTCAGAAAATATTTATTAACACAAAAGCTTAACTGAAAAAAAGGTTTCTCCAAAAAAGGGTAACTCCAACAGAAACATAATCCACAGAAAGAAAATCCAAAAGCAAGGAACAAAGTACATTCAATAGGTAAGATCCAAAAAAAGCACAGGAGAACACTCAACACTTGATGCAAGGACATGAGAAAGACTGAGGACGATACACTGGTAAACAAGCAGGGAGGGAAGCACAGCTGAAATACATCAGGTAATCAACCATAGGGACAAAGCTAGCAAAATAAAACAGGAAGTAAAGTTCACAGGAACACACAAGGACAGATCAACCAAAGTAAAACACTAAACATAGGAAGACAGCAAAATCAGGGCATGGACAGAGACGGGACCAAACAGGAGACAAAACTATACTAAAACATGGAGATATAAGACTAAGGACTAAGACACAGACCATAATGATAAAATACAGAAGTACACAGATCAGGAAAACACGAAAGCGCAGGACTAAGGAAATAATGGAAAAAACCAGAAACCCACAGGGAAAAAATACAACTCATAACACAATTACAGACAAGTTTGAACAAACCTCACATGTGATGTTGCTTTAGAAGGTTACAATATGAGGCTATACTGTTAATATGATGTTAGCTCTAAACTGTTGGATGACACAAGCTTGTTAAAATTGCAGAGATTGGGTCATTTGCGCCAAAAGATGAGGTGGAGCCAGCTATTTTGCTGTAACATTGGATTTCATTTTATCATGGAAATGATGTAACATAAGTTTTTGATCAGAAACCATCCTGCTATGCTTCTATAAATGAAAGACAGACATGGCTTCCTCTTGTGGATTTGGACAAAGCAGTGGGAAAGGTACTCAATGGCAAGTCCATATGTCTGATGGCAAGGGACACGAAGAACAACTTTAAAGCGATACATTGATATGAAAGGAGATCAAAAAAAAAATTAAAAAAAATATATATATATATATATATATATATATATATATATATATATATATATATATATATATATATATATATATACATTTACATTTGAACAAAACAAACAGAACAAAAAATGGCATGTCCAAAACTATTCATACCCTTTACAAACTGTCACAGTATACAGGAAGACAGAATTTGCCAGGGGTATGAATAGTTTCGGGGTTGACTATCTAATCTATCTAATCTATCTGTCTAATCTAGCTAATGGAGAAGACTGTGAAAAGCAGAATGGTAGTCTCTAAAGAAGAGGTAAATGTTAAGCAGTGTGAAATCTGTTTCTAATGTTGAACAGGAAAATGCAGCCACGGAGGTTTGCTTGATATCTCAAGTACAATCGAGCCTAAAGGTGGGATCAACAAAGACTCGTTAAGCTCGAGCCATGGACATCTACACATTACAGCAGCAGATTTGGCAATAGCTGCAACCAATGAGCTACTAGAGGACGTTCGAAAGGCTGCTGGTGACAGAGCATTCCTACAGTATGTAACCCCTATTCTGCATGTTTCAGTTATGTACAGTAGTGTAAGAAGACAAAGTGATTTAAACTCTGTTTTATCTGTCTCTCTCCATTCCTTAGGATGATAGGAATCTCCAAAGGCTCCAGCAACACTCTTTGTATGTTGTTGTTTTGGTTTATGGTGTGTGCATGTACATACTTTACATTGTAGCTAAGCTGACTTGTTTATGCTGCTCCGTGTATGTACATCAAGAGCAATGTAATCTAATTTCACGTGTGCGCATACCTGGCCATTCCAGCTGAATCAGATTCTTGGGTCTTGATTGACATGAAGCATGAATGATGACGTTAAAGCAGTGATGACTGTCACTTTATTCATAATCACCAGTAAAGTGAGAACATAGAACAAGCCCTCTGTTTACATTCTTGTACCTTTCACTGATCTAGGCAGGAATTTAACGCCCCAGACTGAACTGGACTAAGTTTTTGTCCTCTGGCATGAAGTAAAAGGGATTTTTTGCCTTCAAATTTATAACTTTTCTCTTGATTTACTTGCCTACTAAACTGTGACTAATTCAATAAAATGATCCAACAGAATTATGTGTTCTGTGGTGTGTTGTATACTGAGGAGTAAAATAATTTCTCCAGACTTTGGCCCCCTGACAAAGACTACAGACTCAAAAGTCTTCAGGAACGTGTTTAATACACTATCCTCAAGACAGTGAAGACAGTGGTGACAGTGTAGGCTACACTTAGTGTCAATGTAAACATCCATGGTGTATAAAATGAAATAACAGTGTTTAAAGAAATAAGGGAACATTTGCCAAAAAACAGTAATTTGAGTTATGTTTTATTTAAAAAATGCATTGTTATCAGATTGTGTTGTTCTGTTCATAGTTTACAGTGAAACTCATGACTTTATGTGAGTTTTCCAAATAATCTGATGCAACTCACAAACAGTTCATTAAAATCTCATTAGTGATACGCAGCTGCATTAGTCCTTTAAACTGCTCATGGTGAAGAGACGTTTTCTTAAGTCATGACCATGTATGCCAAACACACACCGACACTTAAATAAATAATTAACACAGTAATAATTACTAATTAAAGCCCCTCTACTACTCAAATGTCTTGTGTGTATTGCAACTTCACTTTGTGAAGTGTTTGAGCTTCACTGTGCAGAATGATCTACTGTATGTGTAGAGTCTGACACTAGAGTCAATCTGTTTTCACAGACTCAGATGCATAATTCTGGTCTTCTTTGAAATGTCAGAAGCTAAGGAATATAAATCCATTGTTAATTAACATGTTTATTTTACCATTACAGACTGAATGGAGATGCAATAAAGAAAAATACAACATTTTCATCATTGCCTGGTAAAAAAGCTATATTTTTAATGCAGTAAACCATTATCAAATAGATTATAATACAACTGAATATCTTCTAATACACCTGGAATGCAATTTGATGAAAATAAACAAAAATACAACAGTTATCATACTAATATACCAGGTAAATGTCCATGTTTTGGCAATATATAGGGGAGAACAGGGTAAGTTGTCACACTTTTCACTCTGTCTAACATTTACTGGGCACCGTACATCACAATGGTACAAATGTCATACCAAATGAAAGAATGAAGTCCTGGGCACATATTT
Source organism: Lepomis macrochirus (assembly GCA_024633595.2). Taxonomy (NCBI): domain Eukaryota; kingdom Metazoa; phylum Chordata; class Actinopteri; order Centrarchiformes; family Centrarchidae; genus Lepomis; species Lepomis macrochirus. The sequence goes on along the minus strand of JALXJV020000021.1, from coordinate 15,621,647 downwards.
TGTATTCATCACATCTTCATATCTCATTACGGAGTTGTAGACTGTTGAATAGAGAGTGTGCATTGTGACAATTTGCCCCATCGGCAGGTAAAGCCTGGTTCACACTACACTGTTTTTAGCCCGATTTGCTGGTTGGAGAGCGCGGCGACCGTCTTATATTTCACGTGTGTTTTCTTCACAAGACTTGGTTTGGAGACCAGTGCTGGGTGACAGGGCCGCTGTCAGGTGGTGTAGTGTGTGACTCCCTGTCATCAATCAGTCACGTAGCCACAAAAACTTCAAGACTCAAGTCTGCAAGTTGTGTAGGGTGAACAGCACGGCCATCTGCCAAGTTGAAAGTAGCCTATAGTCTGCATGAGCTTTTAGTTTGTTAGGGTGCAGGACCCATAGTCTCATTGTTATATCCTCATTGAAGATCAATTTTTCTTTTTTTGATTTCTCTTCAACAAAGTTCTTATGAAGAAATGATTTCACATGATCACAATAATTCACATGCTGGACTACGTGTGTCTCAGAGATTGGTCCACATCCAAATTTACAAACAATGCCTAATCTACGTTGATTACAGCGGTTTACCGGTTGACTACAGTCTTCTGACCGGCTGCCTAAGCTCTTTTGCCCCCCTGGCTGCGCGCGCATCCAGTAGTGTTTGTATACAAGAAACCTGTCTATTAAGCCGATCAGAAATTAAAATGTGTTGTTTTTGAGTAAATTCTGTGATCCGGCTGCAGGCTCGTTCATTACTATGCAATATCGATGCGCGTGCATACAGGGAGTGGAAGATCGAATCGCAAGACCCGATGGATCTGATGGATGCTTGTGATCAAATATAGTGAGAGCAGCTGATGTTGAGGAATATAGACATATAAGTGCTTAAGTGTTTTTGATGCAATCAAAAAAAAATCTTCGACCTCTTTGCAACCAGAAGCTTTTTGGCTTTTTTGGCCAGTGGTGAAAAAAACATAGGCCCTAACTTAGGCCTGTTCAGATCCTTTTTTTAAAAATAAAAGTAGGACTACTAATACCTCACTGTAAAAATACTCTGCAAGTACTGCTTTGAAGTAAAAGTAGGCTACAAAGCAGAAAGAAAAATGTCCCCTATCAGTGTTATAGCCCATTATTATTGTGAGGGACCAAGCTGTCAGGCATGAGGAGTCAGAAAGTAAGAATATATTGTTTTTATTTACAAAACACTAAAAAAAAATTCTGGTCCCATAAAAGAGGTCAACTAAACAGAACTTAACTCAGGTAACATAAACTTAACATAAGCTGAACAAAACAGACTTAGACTAACTACACCGACCTAACAAGACTGAGACATGGGAGAAACTTATATAGTGGCTGATCAGGCCATTCTGTCACAAAAGGGGGTAGACAAATGCATAATATATAAACGAACCACAATAACTACAACACATGTTAAACCAATGCTACCTAATATGAACTAATGGTAAATAATGAAATTATCGTACCAACAAAGTATAACTAACAAAGAACAGAACAACTCAAAAATGGCACACAACACACTCTGCCACCCCCATGATATGGGAAAACATGGCGCAGTCCAATTATCCCTTCCCATACTTAAACAGCTTAGAGGAACTTGGTAGTCCTTTTGTCTGTCAGCCACCCAGAGACCCCCAGCAGCAACTCTCCAGGTAACTCAAAAAGAAAGGTATAAATTTCACAGAACATAACTTAAAGACAATGAACCTGAAATTAGCTAAATTGACAAAATTAACTAAATGTGTGCAAAACTAAGTCAAATAACTAATAAAACTTTTTACAACTAAAGTGTGTGTCCAATTATTTGTATTTTGTAATGTGCTCAAAACAAAAGAAGTTGAGTTGTTTCCATTTGTGGCTGCTAGTGTGGCCATCACGTTATCATATCATTAGATTATTATACCTCATGCATTAATGTAGTTTTGTATCAGGCTGCAATTAATTATTACTTTTATTATATATTAATCTAATATCTTAAGCTAATTATTTCGCTCCATTAATTGATTATAATTTCTGAAAATAGTGAGAAATGTTGTCAGTTACCCAGAGCCCTAAGTGACATCTTCCCAATGCTTGCTGATTAAAAATACACTAAATTAATCAAAAATAAAAGCAGCAAATCTTCACATTTGTCAAGCTTGACCCATGAAATGTTTTTTACATGAACAATGACTTTACCAAAACAGCTGCCCATTAAATTTCTGTCAATTAGCCTAAGTGATCTGGTTCTAGCTAAATATAAACTGTTAAGAAATTTAATTTATATAAAAACATACTACTCTCAAAACATTTTACACTCTAAAAACCTTATTTTTGAAAGTAACTAACTGAAGCTGTCAGATAAATGTAGTGAAGTAAAAACTACAATATTTCCCTTTGAGATGTAGTGGAGTAGAGGTAGAAAGTGGCATGAAAAAAATACTCAAGTTCACTACAAATACCTCTATTGTGTACTTAAGTACATTACTACTTTATTACTGTCCACCACTGGGCTTAGCTTGGGCTAGCTGAAATTAAGGAAAGGACTAGAGATGTTTTTTTATATTTTGGCTCTGGACAGAATGCTATATCCATCATGATGGTGAAAATGGCCTTGAGCCACAGTGCTTTAAGTGAGAGCCCTCTACCCCTCAAGGCATTAAAAGGTGCAACAAACCATTACAACACAACACCATTCAGACGCTGAAATGTGTAGCCTCTTTCTCTCTTAAACACACATACACACACAGCTTGGCATACATGCGTAGGGCAAGTTCTGCAATCCTACTGTAGGCCTATGTGTATTATACATAGAGCACTGCTGTTCAGTGGGCTCGTTTGGGGCCAGATAACAGCTACGACCATTTAATAGCAAACAATAATTATTTTGAATACAGATCTTTGAGATACAGACTGAAATGTCAAAAATGCTATAACCATCTCCAGTCTCACTTTAGTATCTTAAGCATCACTCTCATGTTCTGTTCATGCACAGTGACATTCATTTGCAGTGACATTCATTGAGATAGATCAGTTTGTTACCAAATTATCAGATCTGAATATGCTGTATAGTTGTCTCACAAGATAAATAGTCAAGATAATAGTACAAGATAACATCAACACTGACATCAACACTGATAATTTTTAATGTTCCATGTCCGGGGTGGAGTCTCTATTATCTTTGACCTGTTTGATTTGTTCAACCTGTTTGATCTGTTGCAGTCAAACTACCTGACCTACCTGATAGTACTGTATGATTATGTCCTCCAATACAATAAAAATATTTCACCTTTTGTAATGTAATCACAACATATTGTCACAGAATTCCACATAAGAAGATGAGAGAGCTATTCCCAAATCATAGAATAGATTTTCATAAGATGAACATAATATCACAACATTGTATTGTGATCATGGAATAATTATTTTGTGATTCCAGGAAAGTTTGTTGGGTGAAAAATAATTACACACCACACTGAGACGCTCTGTAATGGCATCTCTTACATGTTTTACAGTGCATTACTCCTTTTCCCATTTCAGGCTACTATCTTTATTATTTTTACAACTGAAAATACTTTTGAGAAAATCAGAATTTATTATGGTCTTTTTAAAATGTAAAGATAAGTGTAAATGTAATGTAAATGTAAGTGTCTTGAGCATTGGTCTAATGTTCTGTCCATGTATAGTTTGCAGCATTATAGATTTTTTTAAACTCTACAAACAATATTCTCTATACATGAGGGAACATGTTAGCAAGTACAGCACAGTCTGTAGAAAAAATCTTTTTATATCATATTTTATATTTATATATTTTTTAAATATTTTTTTCTAGTGAAAAAAAAATGAAATAACCATTCTCACAATAGGATTTTTTGCATAACATTCAGCCCAATTCTGATGCAATACACCATTGTGATATAATCTTCTTATAAGTAACTATTCTGTGATTTGGGAATAGCACCTCGCACCTTCTTATGTGGACACTGCAGAATCAGTTTTTTCTTTAAAAGACTGTGACAATTAATCAAAATATTATCCATATTGCAATGTGGCTAAATGCAAAATCCAAATCGCAGGAGCAGCAATTTTGGATCAAGATAAAATGTGTCACAACATACAATTTAAATGGAGCATTGTGGTGCTACAGAGATGCTCCAGCCTACAAGCGATAGGCTTGAGGGTATATGCTTGTTTGGTACAGACACCCGCAAAAATCTTTTAATCATTTTTATACTTTTTCCAGTGAAAATAAAATGCAAAAATAACCATTCCCAATAAAATTGTGACTCATGTTGAAAATGAAAATGAAAGAATTCAAAAACTTATTTTTGCCACAGTAACAGGTCAAACAGGCCAAACAGGTAAAGGACAGTAGTACCCTTGACATGGAGCATTATAAAAGACATTGCCACAATATAGTCCACTAGACTGTCTACAGGACAGCATCAAGACCAAAGGTACAGTCATATCTGATTATTATTCATTATGTTAAACAAAACATACAATTTGACACGTCACATTTTCATATTTTTAAAAATGCATCATCTGATTTAATGTTGTGACAGTGTGTTGTATCTACGTTACAAAATAATTTTGAAAAGTATTATTATTATGTATTTTTATTATTTAGTTTTAAAACTATGAATTGACTGTTTAAGTGTTTTTGAACTGTGGATTAAGAGCGAGAAGCAGCTTAGATCAAAGCCAAAGTAGCTTATAAATTAATAAGGGCTTCTCTTTAGTAGTCCTTTTAATGTTAATTTCAATGTCAGTTGACCAGAAAACAAAAGGCTAAATACATTTTAAGTGCATTTAAGGTGATTGTGGAGAGCTGCACTGTCTGTAACTACAAAATGTTGCGTTAACGGGAAATAATAAATTGTTGTAATAAGGTGTGAGCTGCTCGGATTCTTCGAGTGCTGGAGGGAATCCTGATTAGGTGAGTGTGGTTCATTGCATTACATCCAGTTCTATTCTAAAGTTTGTCAACTTGAGAACAAATGAACAACAAATTCAAAACTCGCCAACCTAAACCCAAACTATCTGTCCGGACTAAAGTGGTCACTGAAGAGAAAAACATTTGCATACCTTTAGTCTATAAATGTATTTAACATGGTCACCAAATAACTGCAAACAAAATTAGACCTGTTGACTGTTGAATTTTTGACAGTAAAATTGACACCAGTAAAATAATGTTTTTTTTCATGTTTTCTGCTGTGTTTAACAGGCAGGTTGTGCAATGATGTCTTCGTTGGCTGCGCTGTGTCTCCTGCTCCTGCAGACTGGAGCTTTAGGGTTCAAGATCCTACTTGATGGAAACTCTCTGAGTCATCAGGAAATCACTCAGATAGCGATCTTAAATATCACCGTGCAGGTGTGCCAAGCTCTGGCCTCGGCAGAGGGCAAAAACTTCACTTTTCCTGTAAGGATGAAATTTAACCAAATTATACTTTTTTGGATTATTTTTAATGACCGGTAACTGTATGATTAATAAATGTTATTTTCCACTGCAATAATGTCTCTGTGTGTTTGTGTGTGTGTGTGTGTGTGTGTGTGTGTGTGTGTAGTCGCAGCCTTTTACTGCTGAGTCTGTTGCTGATGCCTGTCAAGCAAATTCATCCACTGGCTTCATCCAAACTATCAGTTTAATTCAAGACAAGAATCGAAATGTAGACCTTCAGCATTTGTCTGACCCACCCTATCACTTTGACCGTGAGAAATTTTCAGAGGGACGAAAAATCATCACAGATGGATTATCCGCTGTGAAGACCAGCAACAAGTTACAGAACTTTGGGGAAGCGAGAGAACAACTGGGAGCAATCTTACACACTTTACAGGTACTTTTACCTGCTTTGTTTTCATTTTACTTTTTTACACAAATGTTAATCAGGTGCAGCAGTGTTCTTCTATTGGTCAGTGTGCCATTGTATCAAAACTGTATGCACTGCTGTTTGTTTTAGTTTTACAACAGCCAAAGGGTATATCTTTAAGAGGGCTTAGTGAAGAGTTTTGAAAAAAAAGAATTAAAAGATAATTACATACATTGGTATTAAAAGATAATTACAGATGCTGTTTTTGACATGTCGCAAATATTAACTACATTATTAACTTGTCTTCCTTTTTCAATAATAGGATTTCTACAGTCATAGCAACTGGGTGGAAATGGAAAACAAACTCCCAAACTCCAATCTGATCAGATCAGACACCAGCATTGGGAACATTGCAGGTAAAATGATCATGTGATATCAGTGTGTTTATCTGTCAAAACAAAGCAAAGCAGAAATTAAGACAGATTTAATGTTATTAGAGAGATCATTTTACAAAACATAACACTAACAAAATATCTTGTGAATTTTCTTTCCCTACAGCTGAAAGCAGAGCAACCTGTCGCAACTGTAATGGAGACGACTGCACAAACAACATTTTGGAGGACATCCTGCAGGAAAAGATACTTACCTCTGGTTATACTGGTGTTTCCAAACCAAATGGTAAATAACCCACTTTTCTGCATTCCTAAAGAATTGTATTTAAATTAGAGTACCAATGCCATTTATAAAATTGAGAAATACGTTTGACATTAGGTTCATATGTCACAGCTCTATAACAATAAATATCTGTAGTAAATTGCACCCAATAGCACCTGTGTCATCTCAATATGTGAAGAAACGACAGCTGTGGTCAATGGTGGCCCCACGTTTGATTGTAAACTAATGACACACCAGCTGTGTCTTAACTCCTGTGGGAAAAGTACTCAATTTTCAAACTTAAGTAAAAGTACAGATACCACATTAAAATATTACTCAAGTAAAAGTAAACAAATACCTGTTCTTAAGTATCAAAAGTAAAAAGTAGTACACATTCAGATCTGTTGATCTTACAAAAAGCAACCTATCTTTTTAAATTTACTGAATACAGGTTTAATACAGCAGTGTAAGTTACAGTGAATCACAATAAAGAAAACTGGGTCCCAAGTGTGCAGCACTGCAGTGTTCTCACTACAAACCTTTCTCTTTTCAAACAGTCCATCTCTGTAATAAGCCTGAAGGGAAACCTCTTCTAGAAAAATCCATTTCTTTGAATGGACCTCTGCGCACTAACTCAGTCCTCATAAAGTCTGTTGAGACTGAAGGCCAATCTGTTAGGTCATTTAGCCGCGCAGCTACTGTTCCATTAGGGTCTGAGCTGCTTCTGATGCTGACCGCACATCTGTGCTCGTACCGGCTGAGGCTGGATGTAGATCAACTGTACTCTCACTGTACAAACAGCAGACAGACAAATTTAGAGACTAGTTGATGAACATAGTGGAGCATTTAACGGCTAAAGAGCCAAATATTTGCCTCAACACAAAATGATCTAAAATTATTTAATTTCTTCCAGTGGTGAGCAGCTATGTCCTTTGTGCAATGTATTAAGGGAGAATCGTGACCACACTACATACTTAAAAGCTGCTAGAATTAATATTAAGTATATAAATTTGGGACGCAGCTCTAAAAATGTTTTACAACTACTGGTAATTCCAGGAGATCACCACAGTATTCAGATTTCATCCTCTGGGAACTATGAATGTCTGTAGAAAAGGATGAGCGCTCCATTTATTAGTAGTTAACATGTTTCAGTCTAGACCAACCAGCACACTAACTTTGTGGTCCCTAGAGCCATGCTGCTAGTGTGCTTAAAAACACACATTGAAAGAGAAGACTGTGAAAAGCACTGTGGTAGTCTCTAAAGATGAAGATGTAAAGCTGTTTGAAACAGTTTGTTTTGTTTCTAATGCTGAACAGGAAAATGCAGCCATGGAGGTACGCATGATATCTCAAGTACAATCGAGCCTAAAGGTGGGATCAACAAAGACTCGTTAAGCTCGAGCCATGGACATCTACACATTACAGCAGCAGATTTGGCAATAGCTGCAACCAATGAGCTACTAGAGGACGTTCGAAAGGCTGCTGGTGACAGAGCATTCCTACAGTATGTAACCCCCATTCTGCATGTTTCAGTTATGTACAGTAGTGTAAGAAGACAAAGTGATTTAATCTCTGTTTTATCTGTCTCTCTCCATTCCTTAGGATGATAGGAATCTCCAAAGGCTCCAGCAACACTCTTTGTATGTTGTTGTTTTGGTTTATGGTGTGTGCATGTACATACTTTACATTGTAGCTAAGCTGACTTGTTTATGCTGCTCCGTGTATGTACATCAAGAGCAGTGTAATCAAATTCCTCACGTGTGCACATACCTGGCCATTCCAGCTGAATCAGATTCTTGGGTCTTGATTGACATGAACCATGGGGGATGAGGTCAAAACAGTGAGGACTGTCACTTCATTCGTAATCAACAGTAAAGTGAGAACATAGAACGGGCCCTCTGTTTACATTCTTGTACCTTTCACTGATCTAGGCAGGAATTTAACGCCCCAGAGTGGACTGGACTAAGTTTTTGTCCTCTGGCATGAAGTAAAAGGGATTTTTGTGCCTTCAAATTTATAAATTTGTTCATCTACTTGCCTGCAAAACTGTAACTAACTCAATAAAATAATCCAGAGTGTGCTGTCATGTGTTTTATACTGATGAATAAAATAATTTCTTCTCCTGAAACCCAGATTTATCAACGCATCTACTAAAGCACCACATCAATGTGAAACTTGTAGAAAGAAATTCTGGCGCTGAGCGGGAGGAGGCTACTGCCATTGATGCATGCAGTCAACAGAAGAGATTAATGTACCTAACTTATTATGTTTTGTAAAAAAAAAAACACTGAATGGGCTACTGCTCTTAGAAATGCATGTGCAGAAAAACAGTTAGGAGTGACTTGCTTTGTCATTGTATAGCATCATCTGGTTTGAGAGGCTGACAGGTTTTCAGTTTGGCTGATTGAGGTTCATTATTGTTCCAGTAAAGTGGATTCTGAAATGAGCTGGCTGAGCAGGTTGTCCGTCACTTTTTAAGAAGAGGTCACCACTTCTTCCTAAAAAGTCATTAATACTTTTAATACCTAATAATAAGTAAAGCAATGTTATGCCTTTGACTTTTACAATTTGTGAGTAACTTGCCCAACACTGACTGTATGTAAGACAGGGTGCTTGATGCCAGTGTAAAACTTTCTTTAAAAGCTTAAGGGGATTATGATTAAGACCACCTGATCAACTTATGATACCTCAGTCAAGGATCATGCGTTTATATTTTGAGTACCATTACTGATATTAAGTTGTGGAATGGTATTGTTGATTGAATGACTAGATTTATTTGATCATTTAAAATTAAATATACATTCGAGGCCTGTTTCTTTCACAGATGAATAAAAACATGATGACACTAAACCTAAAAAGGTTTATATCCTTTGTCTTCCTTTGGGGAGAAAGTGACCTAGCAGTGTTAGATTACATTATATCATCAGAGATACATTAGATATCCACATAATTTCTAATAAATCAGTACCCCTCAATAAACCTGTTTGTGTGGTCTTGAATATATCTGTAGGTCCAGCATTAATCTCAGGAAAGCAGCAACAGGTGATTAATCAGACTAAAAGAAACATCATTAGTGGTTGTTATAACCTAAATGTGACATAAAAATAAATGAGAACCACATAGACAAAAGGAAACAAATATAGTCTAAACATAAACTGTTCCGTTGTTTGATATGGGAGCAGCACAGAACAAAAATGACTCCTTTCTGAATCATTAGATCAGGTCCCTCTAGTGGATAATGAGCATCCCTGATTCACACGAAGTAGACTGTAATAAATCGGTACATCACCATAAATAATCCATGTCCCATGTAGGACAAGTAAGAACATAGGGGCTATTTGGATGCCACTACTTTATTGTGATGTTTCAATTCAGCGTGGGTTTTTATCAAGTGAAACAGATGTAGTCCATTTCCTTGTCCATGCAGTCACATGACCCCCCAAACCCTGACTGGCAGTACCAAGGCCCTCAAATTTGAAACTTCTCTCAGGGGGAATTTGGTCTCCCACACACAGTGGCAAAAAAAGAAACATATGTTACATGACAAACATGAAAGACATACTGTCACAATAGTATTAACACTAAAATGCAAACAAACTAACATTCTAAGAAGACATTAGTGAGGACCAGGAGCACACATAACCGCTAAATAAAAATGAAACAATTTAGCTAACATATTCAATTAATGAATAAAAATCAGACCATAAGTAATGCACCTGAAAACGGGCATAGAAATGAAATTAAACATTAAAAAATAATAAACATGAGACAACACTTCTTGCACTCGTCGTGAAACTACGGAAGCTCATTGCATTCACCAAAGAAAAAAAAATTGGGAGCCTTATCTCATAATTAGGAGATCAGGATCTCCTAATTATCTCATAATTATGGCATCTTATCTCATAATTATGACATCTTTTCTCATAATTATGACATCTTTTCTCATAATTATGACATCTTTTCTCATAATTACGACATCCTGATCTCCTAATTATGAGATAAGGCTCCCAATTTTTTTTTCTTTGGTGAATGCAATGAGCTTCCGTATGAAACAGATGTTACAAGTATCACAACATTCAAATGTTTCACAGGTTGTGGGCACTATATACCTTCTTAATCATTCTGTGTAGCATCTTGTCATTCATCAGCTGTCACTCAACATGCTTTTTAGCCATGCTAGAAGCTACAGGGATGGCAGTTGTCAGTGCACCTCTTTGTTCCAGACTGAAATGTCTCAACAATTATTGGCTGGAATGCTGTGAAATTTTGGCACAAACATTCACTAAAAAAAGGATGATCTTGAAAGTGATGTCAGGTTTTAATCCTCCTCCTCGTTCTTTTCTTTCAGAACAATCTCTAATGAATCAGAAGTCACTGGTTGCTTAGGCTTATTACTAACGTTATAAATGTTTTATGTCATTTGAAAGATTCCTTTTGGCCCCTGCCAGCAATTCAGTAAAAGTACTTCCTCCTGCCTAAGTCCTTCAATTGACCAGAGAAATCCTGCACATGCAGATTAAGATAGTTAAAGGCCAGCTGGTCACTGTGTAATTTCTCACATGAGAAGGCCCCTCTAGATGGCATGTGATTATTTTTCAACAGGAAGTTAACTTGTAACAACAAATGAAATAGGCAGGGTTTTTTTATTTAAAAAAACACTTTTTATTGTCGTCATCATGTGTCTAACGTATAATTCTTTACAGAACACAAAACATTTTGGTTTTCACATTTTGCTACAAGTTTAACACATTTTCTCCTGATTCCTTAATTATTATTTACATTTTGAGAAGTTTTCAGAGAGTTATTTAAAGAAACTGGTCAGTGATCATATGATACAGAGAGCAAAGCAAACATGCGTTGAGACATGTGTTTGCTTGCTGTGTATCTGTGGGGAGTTTGTAGATGCAATTTACCAAAACCAAAGAATTGCTTTCAAGTCTTTCTCTGATTTCTGCTTGACTTTTGGCATACTTGTGCTTTTCTGACAGTGGTATTAAAAAAGTGATAACAGCATTGACTTTCTACAGACCTTTAACCCAACTTGCACATGTCCCTCTAACCTACTGCACCCTCACTCCACATTTGCACCCTTCTCATTCTTTACAAATCACTGAAGGTGAGTATATGAAAATAATTTTGCCGTCGCATTAAAGGTACATTATGTTAAAACTGGAATGTGGATTACGTAGAATCAACCTCAAAACAACTAAACTGGTTATGGATGTAATTTGTTAAAATTTGTTGCACAATCAATTTTCATTTACATTGTCCACATTAATATTATTCCACAATGGTACCTTTAATAAAGGGGCAACACTGATGGATCATTTAGGAGAGTGGTTCCTTGTCAATGCAAGGAAAATGTGTTTCTATAATAATACTGATTCTGACATTCAGACCAGTTCTTCAGTCAGTGCCGTTGGTGTACTGGGAAAGCTTATTCTCCAAGTCACAGATTCTCTTCTCCTGAGACAAAACGGTGGCCTTCAAATTCTGAATCTCCTCCAACAACCTCTCAATCAACTGAGGCTGGAGAGGAGAAGAGGGGAAAGAAGGACAAGAAGGGAATGAAAGAAGAAAGGAAAAAAGACAGTGACAGGGAAGGGAAAATTAAGGATAAAGAAAAACAGAAAGAGGAAAAATAGGTCAAGGACAGTGAACAACTAGGAAAAATAATCAAAACAAAGAAGGGGAGCTTTGGGGGAAAAAAGTTGTGGGCAGGTACAAATAGAGGAGAGATAAACAGAAACATGTTAAAAGGAGAGGCAGATGTTCTTAAGAGTAACGGTGCATTTAGTTTATGGGCTCCAAAGCTAAAGATTTTTTTTTTCTATTGAAAATGTGAAACAATTTTGTATACTTCACATACAGGATATACATTATGTGAACATGTAACAACAGATAATATACAGCATGCCACAACTTACCGGCAGACTGTTGGTTTCCAAAGTGGACATGCTGCGTCGGGTGGTGGGTCTGGAGTCCAGCAGGTTCTTTTTTGCCACTTTGAGCTCTCTGCTCTTGGGTGGCACATAGCCGCCCCTCATAGACACAAGAATTGGATCTTCGTCGCGGCCTTCCAGCCACTCTTCAGGCTCCATGGCAGGTTCAGGCCCGGCTGTGTCCGGGTACAGGTCGTCCTGGAAGAGGTCCGACTGTGCAAAAGAGTTGTAGTGGTGAAAAACAGTGACATATTTTGGTTTTGTTTTGGAACATGTGGTGCAAGGTGCGGCTCATTTGAATTGATTCAGCGCATCATAATTTCTAAACTCATATGTAGAGTAGCGGATGCATTTCTTTGCATCAGCTAATGGGGATCCTAATAAATCAAATAAATCAAAATCAAATCAAATATGTTTTGTATGAAAATATTAATCTACTATAGCTTTGGGGGGAAATGTAGCGGAGGGAAAACAATTCCCTCTTAAATTTAGCGGAATTGAAGTAGCATTAAATGGAAATACTTAAGTAAAGCAAAAGTACCTCAAAATTGTACTTACGCACAGTACTTGAGTAAATGTACTCACTTACCTTCGACCACTGTGAAAGTCAAAGGTTTGCAGGGTCAGTTGGACTTACTTTTCTGGGCACTGTCATTGTGATGGGCTCACACTTCTTGTCAAGGAGCTTGAATAATCTAAGAGGACAAGTGAAGAGATGAGACAGAGGAGAGAGAAAATAGGGGAGAAGACAGCCCAGTTGTGGTTTTCCACATCTGTGAATCAGTTTATACTTTATGTTCATAAGCGTAACTTAAGCCCCATTTAAGTGACATCTGTATTTACATCCCCTTAAACAATGCCATAAAGCTGTAATCTATGGTCATTTAATGCATAAACAGTATCTTACCTAGCAATCTCACATTTGCTGACGTCCACACCTCTCTTGGGCATGAAGCCCATCCCTCTCTGGGGCTCCTTACTGCTAAAGGTATTGAGGTAGTGGACGTATGGTGGCTCATCTGTGATCTCAAAGTAACGGATACTGCTGTCCCCCTACACACACGACACACACACACAAATACAGAAAACACATTAAACATGTCAAAGATAAACATAACATTGTTAAGGATGGAAATACAATGGATCTGCACGCATTTATGTACATATTAAATAGTATATTTACAAACTTGATTTGAATCAATAAGCCTAGATGTCTCTGTACCTTTCCACAGAGGTAGACCATGTTTGCATCTGCATCATAATATGGTAACAACACTCCATTGCTTGTGTCCAACTCCAACAGTGCAATAGGCTCCTCAAAGTTTGTCTGTGGGTAGTAAAAACAATGAGGGAAGCCAACAATTTGTTGTGTACACGCATGTAAGTACATTTTTAAATGCATGATCAGCATGTGATATTTGCATTATTCTTACCGGGTCCCAGAGTCCGAGCTCTCTCTGGCTCATCCTGGTGAATCCTGTGGTGAAGATGTTTCCGTCTCTGGTGAAGATGGCTCTCATTGGCCGGATCCCCTCATGTGGAGCCAGACGCTCCTGTTGGTCAGCAGAGGGACAGACATTACTACAAGAGTTAGTGTTTTATTATCTTTTTAAACCTTTTTAGTTGTCTGGGGATTCATTTCAACTCAGCTGATAGAACAGGGTTATTTGTTTATGGGGAAAATAAGTGTTGTCAAAGGTCTACTGATCCATACAAAACCTGAAGTTACTTCTTCCCAGCATAAATAATTTAGCAAATCACCCCTGTAAAATGGCGTTAGTGAGCTTGAGAAGTAGGCCTACAGGTAGATTTACTTTGTTACAGTTACAGAGCCAGATTAGCTGTTTACCCCAGTCTTTGTGCTAAGATCAGAATCAAAATCAGAATGAGCTTTATTGCAAAGGAGCATTTTACAGGTACGAGGAATTTGTTATGGTGATTAGGTGCTAGACATAAATAGATTTAAAAATATATAAATGTGGAATCAACAGATGAAAAATTATAAATTAATTATCAAAGTATGTGTATAAGAAAAACAAAACAATGCAGCAGTTATTTACATGTGTGTGTAAGCATGTAGCTAAACAAACTGGCTGCTGGCTGTTGCCATATATTTTACAGGGTGTGGAATCAATCTTCTAATGTAACTCTGCTTAAGAAAATAAATACAGTATTTCCCAAAATATCAACCATTACTTTAATGGGTCCTTTCCAGGATCAGCCGAAATATATTATTATTGTATTACAGAATTTATTATTTATTTATTTATTATTATTCTGGCCTTTTAATATACTCTTTTGTTAAAGCAGTTCAGATAGTGGCATTAGAATGAATTTTACTGTGAGGCATATATTTAGTAGTATTTTCTACTCACTCACCGCAACAACCTCCCTCTTACGGGGGTCGCAGACACGCAGACGTCGGTCCTTACAGGTGGTGCAAAACAAGCTGCCATTGCGGTTCCAGCTGATACTGTAGATTAGGTCTGGGTGGTCGTCCATGGAGATGAGAGGCTCGCCTGTCCCCACGTTCCAGATAATAATCAGGTTATCGCTGCCTGAGGTCAGAGCAAAAGATGGACAATTTGAATGTTGTGTAAGAAGAGGAAGTGGAGAATCCCTCATTTGTTTCTTTTAATCACACTCACCTCTGTCACGTGAAGTCAAAAGATTATAAGTTTTTGAAGGAAACTGGGATGTGTGTGTGTGTCCTACCCGCAGTGAGGAGTATATTGAGTGCGGTGGGGTGCCAGCTGACGATGCCGACACGTTTGGAGTGTCCCTCCAGGACCACAATGGGATCGGAGAGGGGGCCGGTCAGTGCGTGATCTGGAATCTGCCACACCTGGAGAAGGGGGGTGAAAACATATTAAAGCAGCCCATGTAATCATGCCATTTAATCCATTTAATGTTCCTGGTTACCAGGAGGACTGTCATGTTTTTTGAAACACCTCTAATAGATTTGTTGAGGTGTTTGTTCATTTCTTTTGATTTTCACACTTTCAAAAGATACCATTTGTAAATTCTGTGTAACTGCAGAATGCAAACCGCTGCTCTGATTGTTTAAACCTCCAAAATCCCAGAAATAATACAGAGGACATGACTTTAGTGTCCTGACAACAGGGGTAGCATGTCGCAGTACTTCCATATAAAACAGCATACAGACATGTCATGACATGAGTATGTGACCTGAACAGGTGCAACTTTATGCACTATGTTGTGCTTTATGAATTCCTTCCTTCACAGGAGGGTGCCACAAAAACATTAACGACAAAACTGTTCCAGAAGAACACATTTATCACTTGTATTTTAGTACATTTTTGTAGCTTGTTGAAATGTGGCCTTTTAGTAGGTGATTAGTCGATCCACACAAGACACACACCGCTCTGTCCCTGTGGCTCCCCCGTCACACAAACACACACACACACACACACACTAATGAGCCTTTTCAGATGACACAATGATCTCTGTGAACTGATGAGAATGACATCACAGTTATGGCCTTTCTGCTTCTCAGCAGCACCACTGCCAAGACTGGACAGCTGCAACTGTGTCTGTCCATGTGTGGGACATAAACAAAGCATACACACATACTCATACTCACACACACACACATACACACACACACACACACACAAAGGGAAACCCACAGCATTGAAAACAGCCTCCCAGCAGCTGTTGCCATAGGAGAAGAAGCATTTCAAATCATTCGATAGCACAAAGATTCCTGCGATGTTGTTGTGAACAAGTGGGAGCAAATCTGTCCTCAGTGACAACTGTGGATGCACAGATACATGCTGAGTCAAGAGGCATGTTGTCATGATACAAACAAAAAAATGTATATTTGACACATGCTGACATACTTAACATAATGCACATTTGTGCACACACACAAAGCAAAGTAACTTAAGCAGTATATTATTTACTTTTTAAACCAAAGTAACAATATTTATTTGTCTATTAAGCTGAAAAGGATTCAGTAACGGGTTATAGAGAGAGAGTCAAGTTATAGAGTTACTGAAGAAGCTGAAGCTGAAATGTTATCATAAATTATCATTATTAAATATAATAAACACATTATTTGTAATAGCTATATTTGCTGTAGTTTGTGCTACTATTATGAAAGACAAGACATCAAGATTAGAGCTAAAACATGGCTGTAGTTCATTAATCAATTAGTCTATTGACAGAAACTATTTTAATAATCAATTGTCAATGAATTTCATTTGAGCCATTTTTAAAGCAAAAATACCCAAAGTGTACTTGTTCCTGCTCCGCTAATGTGAGGATTTTATGTTTTTCTCAGTTTTACTTTCTTGCAAACTGAATATCTTTGTGTTTTGGACTGTTAGACAAAGTAAGAAATTTGTCACCATCACCTTGGGGTCTGGGAAACAATTGTTTTAAAAACATTTTCGTCATTTTCGGATATTTTATAGATCACACAACTAATCTATTGATAGGGGTAATGATCTGCAATAGAATCAATAATACAACTAATTGTTAGTCACAGCCCTAATCTAGGTCACCCAAGAAGTTGTCACAATTATGTGACGCATGTGTCCTTATTTGTGTCAGTGGAGCAGCTCACTGCTCACATCCCAGACACTAAATCTGGTTCTCATTTCCTGCTTTTCGAGAGCTTTTGATCATGTAGTAACACAAGCTCTGCTGTAATGGGACACTTTCTCTAATAATATAATTACTTTTAAACATTTTGGAGTAAAATTATGTGTTTACAATGTTTATAATAGCAGGATGTGAAAAAATATTGTGAAAAAACTGGGACTTAAAAGGGGATAATAAGTCCTAGATGCCATAAAGGGATTTTAAAGTAAATTAACTTTATTGTCACAAAGTATAGTACAATTAGAATATTTTCATATTGGGAAGCCTGATGTTTGCTTACAAACTATGAAATGGTCTTGCATTACAGACCTCCTGTTCCCTTATCACATTGTGAGAAAATTGAGATCTTCATCCCACTGTCTGACTCTCCCCCACTATTGAGATTTTCAAGAGTCATCTTAAAACACACTTTTACTCACAAGCCTTTAACCATGCCTAACTTTACCACTTAAGGAATGTTCCCTTAAATCTCTATTATTATTATACTACTACTCTCATCACTAGATTATTTGTATTGTGTGTAAAGTGCTACATAAATAAAGTTGAGTTGAGAGTGAACTATTAGGTTAGGGTTCGAGATGACGGCGGCTGACTTGATAGTATAAGTAAGCTGGAACCACGCTTTTGCCTAGTCTCGCGGTATTTTTCTTTGCAATTGCAGCGATATCAGCAGATCTCAGCTCACAGTAAGCTCACACAGGTAGAATGTGTCCGAATGTGTTACGGCGCCGTTTTTATACCCCGCCCCTGCAGTCACCTGCAGCTCAGTTTAGCTTATGAAGTCGGCGAAAGTCAGCCGCCGTGAAGCTTATTTCTGTTCATCTCCTGCAGTCATGGCTTCACAGTGACCTCTGCTGACTAAACTCAGTCATGACCTTCAGGGCCACAAATACCTGCACTGTATCCCAAAAAGGGCCTAAAAGAACTATTAGAGCTTCGGTCTTCAGTCCAAAATTCAATAATGACATTATTATATGTTTATGTTTAAAACTCTTACCTATTCAGCACTGTGTATTAGGATTTTAAATATACACCCTCCCCCATCCCTTTTTCCATATTTAAAGTCAAACTAAACTGTCAGAGCTATCTTGTAATTATGCACTATCCAAGTTGAAGGCTCTGTGGAAAAGAACAGGCCTATGTGGAGTTCACATCACAGTTTGTGAGTTTACATGATTTTAACAGACTTCATGTGATAGGGGATTGATGACAGAGCAGAATATAATCACTACAGACTGATGCTAATTTTTTAAACTTCTCTCCACATCCTGAGATTCCTAAGATGTTTTCTAGTCTGATGAATGTATATCAAAAGGCTTAACATGGGCATGGCAAAATATCACTGAACAGAGAGTCTGGGGAAGTCAAACTGTAAAATCCCAGTGTGCCAACCCTCCCACCGCCACACACACACACACACACACACACACACGGACAGGTTGGAGCAGCAGAATTTGCAGCTGCGTTACAATGAGGAGGTTAGTCGCAGACAAAGAATAGATACTGACTAACTTGTCATGGCCAAAATATGATGAGTAGACTGATGAGAGATATAGAGGAGGTGAAAAAGGTGGGTGGGCAATCAGACAGGTAGACAGTAGACACACTGGTGCATTGACTTCACTTATTTAAACGGGCAGGCAGACATGACAATCTCAGGCATTAATGACCTCCATCCCTGTTATCTGAGTCACCAAACAACCAACTCCTCCACATGCATTTGCAACTTCTCTCTCCCACTCAGAAGTGGCTTTTTTCCTACACACACACATATACATTGTCATTACCATCGCAGTACAGTCCTCCGAACAGCTGGCCAGAATGTTATCATCATGAGGGCACCAGTCGATATCAAGGACGGGTCCAGAGTGGCCGATCACCAGAGGGTAGTTCTTATCCACACGGCCTGACTGTAACAAAGAGCAGCAGTGATACACTGGTCTGAGTTTGGACGTAAAAAAGGTGATTAATAACAAAGTAGTAGGTGTAGTAGATAAAATCAGACACTTTAAATGTAATTTTAAGCAATATGGAGAAACCCTTAAAAAGCTCAGAAAAATGGAAATTTTAACATCTACACCCCCATAACCACTGGGCAAACCCCATCTGCTGATGAAGATCATGCAATATGATCAAAAAAATGGACCTTGCTGTGAGATTGCTGGTCCAAACTACATGCTGAAATAGAGTAATTGAATTTCTGTCGAACCATGGATTTGTCCTGTAGGTCATGTGGCAAAAAATTGCTGTTTGGCCCCTATTGTCCCCCGACCCGTTGCCTTCATTGAGTTTGTGCCATTTTGTTTCCTATTCCTATTAATACAGTGCACACAGCAGACTACACAGTCCACTCCATAAGAAAGGCTTCAAAGTTAGATCATAGGTATTGTAGTTAAGTTTTGCCCTGTTTTTGGGGCCCGGGAGCCTGTGTTGTTAGTATGACTTTGTGGAAATTAACGACCAAAGTCAAGTGTTTTGTCCGAATGTATCTCTGATGTAAACAAGACCAAATGTCAAAATGCAAATAAAACCTTAAACAAAAAAAGCATGCAGCTTCAAGGGACTTCTAGGAAACAGACATTTTTAGATGATCCAAATTAAAATCATTATGTCACTTCCAGGTTATTCCGTGTGTCCCTGTTCCTATCCTGTGAACATGTGTATCAGCTTTTGAGATATCACTCCCTGCACACACATACAACAGACACCCCAAGAGAAGTTTATTTATAGCTGACGGACGAGGCGTTGAAAGGGGAGTTTTTCTTGTGGCCCGTTGGGGACCCAGAGGGGGAGATGGAGGATGGAGAGCACGTTGGTGTGTATTAATAGCAAACCTGTTCACCATGACTCCAGTATATAATCACATCCATTTTCCCTGTGTCTCCTGTGTCTCCAAGTATTCTTCTTGCCCGTAGACACTAATAATTAGCACTGCTGATGATTCTTAGCAGTGATGACTTTGTTCCAGCCATGACATTTCTAAATTGCTCATCTCAAAAAAGTCCATCAAAAAAACTGTTTAAAATGCACAAATTGTGATGTACAGTAGTGGTAATCTATTTTACTTAGTTAGGATCGCTGCAGCATGTCCTAATATGATAATGTATTGAAATATTATCCCCCACCACATCTCAATATTGACACAAGTTTAATTTGGTCCTTCTAATGTCCATCGTTTATTTTAAGGCAATGTTGTTATCATCACGAGGCCCCACACCCCACTAAAGCATTGCAGCTTTAAATGTCTGATTTGTCTCGACATGTTGCATTTACTGTTACTGCAATTTCGGTATCCTTCCCAAGGCTTCCCCAACATGACAGCTAGATGCAATATTATATCCTCCAGTATTAGAAAGAAAAACACACTAAAATCAAGCTAAAGGTTAAGCTATTGTAACCATCACACTGCCAATACCATGACTTGGCACTGATCAGCCTTGAAAAAACAGTTTTAGTCTTCCTTATATTTACCTTATAGGTCCAAATGAGACACAAGCTTTTCTTTGTATTTCAAACACAGAGAGTCACATGCATTGTTTCACCCCAGTGAAGAACTGTCTGCCAAGAGCTTTGGAAGTCCTTTTCTTCACTCTCCCCATTATACAGCCTGCTGATTATATCATGTAACATGATCATCTGGTTATAGTTACTTATAACTAATGCTTATAGATATCTGAAACTGTGGCCACGCTGCTTTTAGTATTCAATATGGCATTGCCTTTAGTAACCTTGATGAGCTGAACAATAAAGTCAGGTGATGAACTATGAGATATAAAAGGTTACAGGCTGTTCCTTTAGAAAAAAACATCTTTACTTCTCTTTCTTTTCTTCCTCTTTCCCCGTAAAGTTCCCTCTGTTTTTTCTTCTTATTTTCCCTGACTCTTGTATGACAAAAACACCCTGCTGCAACAGTTGGTGACAGCATGTGGACTTTGGCCGATGCAGAGAGCTGATCAACAGGGATATAGTTTTCTGTAGCATGCCGACAAACCCATAATAAAAAAACAACTTGAATATCTGTTTGTAGCATGCAAAATCAATATGTTCAACACAGAAATCCTTCCCAGGAACGTCTCATACACTAAAATTAAGGAATGAACCAAAGTCCATAGGATTTGTTCTTTTCGGGACATCTGCATAAATTACATGCCATCCATGGAGCCGTGCCACTAGTGTGGCTCAAAATGTATAATCTTTCCCAAAACAAAGTGTATTACTCTCACTGTTTAATAGAATTTCTTATGGTCTTTGCAGCAGAATTAATTCATACATTTTTAATCAATTAAAAGGAAAAATAGGTACATTTTATGTGCATGTGTTGACAAGGATACATTCAGTTCAGTCAGTGCCATTGACCAGACACTGATATAAAAAAATCTGGAGTTGGTTTCTGTGTGTTTGAGGGTGCCTTGAGGGATGGGTTAAATGCAGAGAATAATTTTCGCAACATGTATGTGTTTGTGAAAACTGGCTGCCATTCCAATCACAGCTGTGTGAGAGTAGGCTATAGGGCCGCTCCAGAACATGAACCATCAAGACGAAACATCAACTTTTGGTGCCTTTACTCAAACTGATCCCTGATGCAAACAGAAACTGAATTATTCTGCTATTAATTTCATTGTGGACACTTACCATGAACAGTGACTAGACAGTAATTTTAAAAAGAGGGAATAAAGCGAGGGCAAAAGAGGGAAAAAAGCAACATAGAAAAGTATAGAAATCCAGGCAAAGGCAGACTTGTCCTGCATATTAAGTATAAAGAGAATATACACTACCAATTCAACCACGTAGATACCTAAAACATGTTAGGTGTTTAACGCAGAGTTTACCAATTTTTTTTGCAGTTTTGGGATCATCATTCTCAGAGGCAGATAGATTTACATGAACTCTGAACTTCCATCCTCTACAGCCCAGGAATGTTTCCCCTTTGACCTTACTGACCTTAGAGAGGGGCAGGACCAGGAATGAACCTCCTCCGCTGGATTCAACGATGACCGCCAGGAATTTTGGGTTGACGGCACAGAAGGAGCTGTCCCACGTCACCTTGGAGACACGAATGTCATCGTAGGCCTGCTCAGCCTTGACCGTCTGGCCAAAGACGTGGCGAAACTTACTCTGCCGCACAATGCTGCGACTCATGGCTGAGACGATTAGAGGAAGGTAGGGTGGATGTAGCGATGAAGAAACAAGGGATGGAAGAGGATGTACGGAGAGTGACGGGGAAGTAAAAAAATAGTGTGAAGAAGGAAGGAGAGGAAAAGGGGATAAAAAAAGAGACGTCAGAAGAGGGTTAAACAAAGAGATTTAGAGAAAGAAGTGGAATGTGAAAAAAATAGCATAATCATCCAGAAAATCAAATGCAACATCATCATCAAATAATGATATGAACAGCTACATACTGTATATTCATTTTGAACCAAAAGTGCCATGATTTATCTGATTTCACGTGTGTGTGATCAACTTGGAACAAGACAGCAAAATAAATCAGATTTCATCCCTACAATGAAGGAACCAAAGAAAGGCTGTATGAGACCACCACAGAAGAGCTTATTATGACAATATTGCAATCTGCAATCTGCACTGTACTTGCTTTATATCTCCTACAACAGTATCAGTCAGACACCTTCTTTGACTATTGAAGCAGGCGACTTAAAAGTGTTTTCTTGCTGAAGAGTTACGATTATTTAACATGTTGTTTTGAGGAGTATTAAGATGACTCAGTAACGCTATGGTGCTTTCAAGCATTTTATTTTGAAAGCTGACAGGGCAGTTCACTCACCTTTGGTATTTATTTTTTTCAGACTTAGAGTCACATTAAGTAGATAAAGGATTCTGCCCATGTCATGATAGCAAGCAGTGAATCTCATTTTTTATTTTCTTCTTCATTCAAAATCAGGCAGCTGACTGATACAGGCCTACTGAGCATTTGAGATTCGAGAAATTCAAGAAGCGTATTGTCATATGCACAGTAAAAACAACATCTTAAACCATACAACAAAAATCTTACTTTGAAGTCTCCTTTAAAAAATATTTAATTATGCCGATATATACATCTAAATATATAAAAACATTAAAAAAAATAAATACACTAAACAACAGTTTATACAGACTACAAAATAAAGTAAGGTGCAGCAGGGTAAGTTAAGTAGAAACCAAACCTGACATCAAGAAAAAGGTGGATGTATATTCATCTATACATTTTAAAGGCCATGAAAACCTTTTTTCTCAATCAGCTTCTTACTATGAGTGACGGGTCCTGCTCAGTTAGAAAAATGTAACGTCATATACTTCCACGTACCAATCAAAGCTGAGACACACTTGAATGTGGATCTGATGACTGTAGGTGGGTCATTACTGTCACTGTCAATCAAATATGATCAAACTACATCCAGTTTGATCATATTTGATTGACAGTGACAGTGACATATTTGTATATTCTGGTGACGCAGATTAGTTTTTATTACTTTATTACTTTTCATAAATAATACCTAAAGATGTTTTTTTTACTTTGATGTTGCTTATTTAGTCATATGTGATATTTCAACTTTCAGTTCAAGCCAAGTTTTCAGGGGCTTTATATAACCATCTGCTTTTCTCTGATTAATGAACTCTGCAATGTGTTTTTAGGCTGTTTGTTGACTGACAACTTGCTGTTCTGTGGCTGTCCCAGGCCAGAGGGACCGTAATCCTCCAAAACACTGGAGATATTGTATAACAGAGCCTGCCATCATTGCAGATATTTATAGTTAATTGTGCCACCAAACACTATGTGACGGTCAAACATCAAAGACCAACACTAAGACACAAATAACAGATAAAAGGCCAGGAGAGAACTTAAGCGTCAATCACAATGTGAAGCAATAGCAATACACAGCACAGCAGTTACATTCAATCACACCCACGTGATACAATCCCCATGAGAATATGTAGTCTAAAATGTATCTAACATACACTCACTGACTGCACCGGCTTACATAAGGCTAAAACTAAAAACCCAAATCTAGAAGTAGGCCTGCATGAGTCCCTGAAGACTTCTGCTAAATGCAGCAGAGTTCTTCCTCTTGCTTAGTGGATAATCATAAACTCAAACTGTCTGGCTCTTCACAATTAAAATAAAACCACAAGAGCACCAACTGAGGCCAGGGTCCAGTTCGCCACTTCTCAGGCCTGTGACAAAGTGAACTTAAAGTGACCCAACTTGAGGCTTTAAGTGATGATGTCTGACTTTCATTCTAGAATATTCTACATTTAGTCCCAAACTGGATTTAAAGACTGTGGGATACATGACTCAACCAGACTGATGAGAGGACTGAAGCTCTCACTTCTTTCCAGGAAGGATTTACACTCCAGCGACCATTTCAGGAGAGCCAGCTGTGTGGCATTTCAGGGCGAACACAATATCACACATACTTGTGTGTATTCTTTTATTGATACTGTGTCAGAGACTTGTTGATGGGAACAACAGTATTTTATTTCTGTGTTTTTTTTCACCTGGCTCTCAAGATAAATTGCAAATCTACAAAGGAAGAAGAGAAAGAAGCTCTCCTGCTGCCTGTTGTTATGACCTCCACAGAGAGAATAGAAACTACCCTTTTCTTAATAATCTTATCTTCACTCTTCTCAAGAATCTTAACAAAAAACAATAAATTACTTAGGCTACTTATTATACATGCCTTATCATCTGATTTGAACAAGAAATTAAAATTGAATAAAATAAAGAGTTTAAAGTTGATACTTGATTATTATTAAAAGCTTCCACTCTTTTCAAGCTGATTTGCACACCACATGAGTTGAAACCAGCAAGCTGCCTAATCTAAAAATGTGTATGCTTATGGAAACTGGTGGCAGAAATATGTGATGTGGAGTTAAACGACATGCTCCTTTAATTCTGCCTCAGGTTAATGAGACAGCCCTCCCCTGCCGCGCACGGCACGGCTCTGGACAGTCGAGACAGAGCGAAAGAATGACACTGCCACTTTCCTAATATAGACATGACAAACTGCACTGTCCCACCCGGTGCCGGACGCTCCTCCCACCAGCCAGCCTGATCCTAAATAGTCCTAGAATGAAGGTGACGCACTCTGTGGCGCTGTACTGTTAATGAATGCACTGTAAATTTAAACAACAATCATTCTGCACAGCCTATACAAACACACATAAACTGGAACATACTGTCAGGGGCCCGGGAGGTGTGAGGGACGGAAGGAGGGGGGAGGTTAATATGTACAACATGCTCCTTAAAGTAGCCCACAGCTGCCAGGCATGACTGAAGAACTGCTCCGTCCACATGGGGGGTAAAGTGCACAATCACACTGTCCCGTCTTTTCTCAGGATTTTCAAACGGTGGGGACGACCTCGCTCCTCTCCAGCAGTGCAGTAAAGACGCTGACGCACCTCTCACCCCACTGCAGCACTGACACACATATTAGCACATATTAGGAAAGACAGTCCGCAAGACAGCTTACCTCAGGTTTTGGGGAGACCCCTCTTCCCTGGACAACTCTCACGGTTTCTCTTGTATCCTCCTCCTGCTTCGTCTTCTGCTGTTCCTATTCCTTTGAATGATTTTGCCTGAGATCCGGTTTCCTGGAGTCGGTGCGGACTTGCTGAAGACACGCACTGGACAACTGCGTGACGCTCCTCGGCAGGGTAAGAGAGAGGGGAGAGTACCAGGGCAGAGCAGGGAGAGAGGAGGGTGCGGGTGGGTGCGGGGTGGGTGCTGTCTATTTTGGAACAGGCTCAGTACAGGGAAACGTGACGCGCGCCGGTTACAGGGGGCCAGTAAGTCCGCGGGGGTCACAACTGGTGGCCTCTGCAGACGAATTGTGACTTAAAGAATATAGTGGAAGATTAAACTGTTAAATAAACGCACACAGGTGACCTGATAGGGTTTGCAGAGAGCACGATGGAAATAAAAATGTGCATATCATGTAGGCTATGAGTTAAAACAAAAAAAGATTCCAAACTGTTGAATTTGTGGTTCTCAAAGGGCCCCCATGGGTCCCCAGAAAAAAGGGGAATCATTTATCTTTACTATAATTACATCCACGTATCACAGTGACTGAATGTATAACTGTTTTAGTCTTGAGTTTCATACACTTTAAACATCAAAAAGTCCTGCCCGAGGTGCTATCCTGGGACAAAATCTGAATCTGATTTGTGTCAGTTTAGGGGTCCTTGATGTGAAAATGTTTGAGACCACTGTTTTTCTCAACCAGGGAAAGAATCTTGTACATGCTTCATCCAATCCTGGCAAGCATCATACCTGTCAAGTTTTGGATTTGATAATAAGGGAAATTTTCCAGCGTCCACCGCGAGCAGTCCCACCACCTAGGCTCCAGTCCCTTACATTTTAAGACAGGTGTTATAGCTTAAATGAAAACACAAAACGGTATATGAAGAGCATTTATTTAAATACTTATTTGCATATTTTCTGTTCATTTAACATTGCTTGTCTTTACATTTAGATTTTATTTTTATTCCACACATTCTTTTCATTTCATATTGCTTTTCTTTTAAAGTTTTCTTTTAATTTCACATAGCCTAACTTTTCTTTACTCTTTTAGTTAGTTTTAGTGAGTATTGTACAAATTTGTTGCAGACTTTGCATTCTTTAAGACTGTTTTTTGGAAGGAGTGTATTTGTGGGCTGGGCCAGAGAGGTTAATTTTACATGAGAGTAGAGCGCAAACAGTTCTGTTGTCCAACGTCTACCTGCAGGTGGCAGTTATCGCGAAGCTAGTGACAGAGCTCAGACTGGGAGTGTTTTTTTTACTCCGCCTGGGCCCGTAAATCTCCCGTATTTTAATGCAGGCTAAAATTTAATGCAGGTAAAAATACGGGAGATTTACGGGAAAATAGGCTACTAATAGGCTACGGGAGAACGGCGGAAAGGAGGGTAAAATACGGGACTTTAGCGGCCAAAACGGGATGCACTCCACCTCTTTCAGATAAATAATGCTTTTATGGGTTTTTTTTAATAGACAGCAGAATGCACCAAATTGCTGTCTAATTTACAATAATTGTGTTATGTCAGTTTTGTTCAGTTAAGATTAGATATTTCTAGTAATTTTCTTAGAGCAGTCAGCATATTTCCTGTAAAATGCTTAAGAGTAGGCCTACTACATTAAACATACTTTACAAGTATAATGTTTATCGTAAATTAAACCTCTACCCGCTCCAAATGTGAAAAACAGACTTTAAATTAATGAAATTGTCTTAAACACATGTTCAAAGTTTTGATAACTCATAAAAATCTGAAACAACAATGACAAATATAGAAAGTGTCAGCAAGCTACCCACTAATGGTGCTTTCACACCAAACGCGAATCCAGCGTTTGGGGCGGTGAGTTTACATACAAAGTCAATGCAAAGACAGGTAGAGCCGCGATTTCCAGTCGGGCGGCGCGAAGCGACGCGACGGCAACGCGATGGAATTCGCGTGAGATGAATATTTTCAACTCCAGCGAAAAAGTCGTGCGACGCTGAGTCCCGATAGCCTGTCAGTGTTGAGATTGTCCATACATCACCGAGGCTTCAGAGCGTTGTGTGCAGAGGGCCGGGCAGAGCGGGGGATTGAAAATCTGCAGGCCGGGTGACAGCTGCTAAACTTGGGCTAGAGGAGCAGGGAGCAGCGCTCCAACCTTCGGAGAAATAAATACCCACAAGTCGGTCGGATTCGGTTCTGACAACTACGCCGTTTACTCGGAGGAGGAGCTCGGAGTTAAATGTTTTTATTAAATTAGCGTTTTACTTTAGTTTTGGGGATTTCAGCAGCTAGATTCCATGCACATCCGGTTCCAGTGTTGTTGTTAGCGTCGTTAGCTCTGTCGGACTACGATTTCATATTTATATAAAAACGGGACAAAGCTGGACATTACTTGGAGAAAAGAAAGCGAGGAGGTTGAACTACCTGGTGAGTTCAGAAAACATGTCTGTAGCTTTATTAAAGCTGTCATTGTACTTTACTGTGACCAAGTTAGCATAGCACAGCCCTGATCGATCCAAACTCCGTTCAGAAAACAAACATTTTATAAGTTGTTGTCCTGCTGTCTTGCTGACAGACCTGACAAAGCATGAATTCAAATGTTTAACAAATCTGCATCATGTTGTGGTTATTTCGGCATCAGTTTAATCCGTTTATTGCTATTTAATCACCGCAAAATGTTTACTTTGGTTTCATACAGTTGTAGTAATGGCGAGTTGTGTTTATTCACCTCATCGCGTTAAAATCGCCTTCTCGCGTTGTGTGTGAACACTTGCAGCGAATGTACTCGCGCGAGGAAAGCGCTGCGACGCGGAAAATCGCGTTTGGTCTGAAACCGGCATAAGTAATCACAATAGACTAACTCCCACAGAATATACAATCTTGTGGACATGATAAACAAATCTCAGTACTGTGCATGTCTTTCCTAAGGTTCCTGTGCTGATGGATTGTGGTAAACCTCATTTTGCCTCCATTAATACTCAGCAAAAATAAAGATTAAAGCCAGCTAGAGCGACCAGGAAATGAAGGACAGTTTAGTTTTAACATGTGCACCCGTGGCTGGTTCTGATGTGTTCATGGTATTACTGACGATCTTTGCATTTGTTGTACTAGTTAAAGGGCCAATGGCTGTAGTGAGTACACGAGTCTCAACATACAGGGATACCTGAAGGCTGAACTGGGGCCGTGCTGTTAATAAAGAAGGTCAAGCTCCTCACTGCACGGTCATTCACAAAACAAAGAGCTTTATAAAATCTCTCAGATATCTCCTGCACCCTGGTGTTGGGGCTGCCATAAGGACAACCCAAAAAAAACGAAAATCAGAGAAATGACTTTGCAACATGATTACTGCACTCACTGGGTTTTATACTGCAGGACATCTATGATCTATATATGGGGTGGTGACTGAAGATACTAATGACTTCAGTTTCTGCTTCTGATGTACAAGCAGTGACCGCAGTACGTTTGACTGACACAAAATGCCACATCACCAAAATATGTTCTAATTATGGTTCAAGATGTTTCCACGGGTGCATTATGGGTTTAACTAAATACATACAAAGATTTTACCTACAGGCTTCACATGCAATTTTCCATAATCAAGTGTATTAATTACAATTTTCACTGAAAGACACAGACACTAGGAAAACTGCTGACAATGTATTCTGCGCATGATCAAGAGTAACAATGACATTAAATCTGGCTTTAAATTTCTTTTCTCAACATATAAGTACACTTTTCCAAAGTAAAAGAATAATTACTCACCTCATAAAAGGAAAACAATCTCAATCATGTATGGTGTGAAGAAATAAGTGTTAACACATTCACTGTGAAAGTGCTCCTCTGACACACAAATGCAGAATGCATGCAGAAAATTATTATCAAATTATTAGTGTCTTAACTAAAATTGACTATCTATTTTATGTCTTGGTAAACTGAAGATATTTGGATTTTGAACTGTTAGTTGCATAAAATAAGCAATTTAAAGATGTCACCTTAGGGTCTAAAAAGTAGTGATGGATGTTTATTACATTTTGGCCATTTTATAGATGAAGCAAAACACTCAATGATTTCCATTGTTTAATGGTCACAGTTGAAGCACATGATATAAAAGACTATTTACACTGATAGTTTAAAATAAAACACAAAAACTACACACACATACCCAGCAGCTGCTACTACCTCAGTGTGTTCCTCAAAAGTAGCAACCGTTTATGAAAAAAGCCACATTAAAATTAAAAAGGGAGTAAAGTGCATGTATGACAGACCTCCCTGTCCAGACATTTCTGATAGACTGCAGAGAAGCTTCACTTGTCAGTCACAGACACACTCCTAAAAATGTGTACAAAAAGAAAAGACAGCGACATGGTAAAATTGTGCTACACGTTCGCACTCACACATGGACACAAACCAGATATAAAAACATGTACAGTTCCTAAAATGTCAACACTCACAATATAGACCTTTACATCGTGGCAGAAAACTCACAAAAAATACACAAGTCTGCCTTCAACTCCCAATCCCCTAACCTACATTTTCTCCCACATAGTAATACATACAGAAAATCTCTAGTTTGAGTGGCATCAGAACTGTGAGAGGACACAAGAGAGAGATGAGTTTACTTCAGTTTATCGATTAGTGAAGTTGAAATTTTTTCTGACGGACATTCCAGGAATCCAGAGTCTGACTTGACTTAGTCTAATGGAGGTATTGCGTAAACATAAATAATTTTTACAAAATTAAAAAAAAAAAACCAGCATGCCTCTTCTCTTTGCATTTTGATTCAATAAACAGCTGTACAACTATGCAACCATGTTCAGTTGACAGTCTTGCCACCAGCTCTGGCTACACCTTTCTTTGGGGGAAAACACACTTATCTGTGGATCAACCTGAGCTCTGTGTGTTTAGATGCGCTGCTGCTAGCACAACCCCCATTTAAAAATCAGTCTCAAGACAGCAGAATTGACTTTGATTGGTGTTATTTGTCAGTACAAAGCATACCTGCTAAATCATTTGAACTAGATCAGCAGGTTTGAGTGTTGAATTGAGGTTGGGCAGATTCATGTACCTGTCAGATTGTACCAGAACAGCTGTATCATTTTTCTTGGTAGCTTCCCAGCATGACTAGCAAATATTGATGAAAAGACATGAAAGCACGAGATGAGGAGAGGATATATTCCACCTTACATCAGGTTGGACTTTTTAATCAAGTATTAAGTTGATAACGGAGAAACCAGCAATGATGAAAAGAGGGAATATGTGCAGGCTCAGGTGTATTAACATTTGAAACAAGCTGCCCATATTCATCTGGATGATTGTTTTGCTGCTTTATGAATGTCTTCTGAAAGTGTTTATATGCTACACACACCGCTTCTTCCAATTTGACTCATTCATTTCAATTGACCGGAACTTTCATAACCTTGTCATTGTTCTTGCATGAGGCAAGTGTCTCATATCACAGATTTCACAGAGGCTCTTTGTGGATCTGCAGAGAAGAAACATACAGAAACGACTTAATGGTTCCCTTAAGGCAAGAGGTTTGTTCTGTCCATTTCTCACAGGTGTACATGACCCCACACTCACAGCACACGCACAGACACACACACACGCACAGATACACACACAGTGAGGGTTACATGGTGTGGTAAAGAGTACTAGCAGTTCTTTTCTTAAGCCGCCTCAGGGGGTGAGTTCTTCCATACTGCTGCCTTGTTGTCAGAAGTGTCAGCCCAGGCGACTGCAGTGAATCTTGGACAGAGTCTGGGAGTTGTGCTCCCTGTGGACTATGATTTGATGGTGGAGGTGGTAAGGTTTCCCCAGCTTCAGAAAGCCTCTCCGCACCAATCCTAAGGACTTCTGGCTGCTGGCCAGCTGAGGAAGGAGAGGTGTGGACCCGCTGCTTTTTGGACTCATCACTAACAGCGTGGATGGGAGTTTCTGCTGAGGACGGCGCTACAGAGGAGCGGCTGAGCTCCCACTCACTCAGGTCATTGGCGAGCAGTTCCAGACAGCCCAGTTTGGCCAGAGAGGCTGAGCGCTTCATCAGGGATGGAGGGGTCAGTCCCGCCTGCCGAAGCCTGGCTTCCACCTCTCTGACGCTCCTCTGGGCACCGCTACCCTGCTTCTGAGTGGTTCTGACACTGTGGCCAAAAAAACGGTCCACACACCTGGCCTTGCAGGCGCCGCCCATGCTCACCTGCTGCAGGAAGGCACCCAGCTCGCACAAAGTCTCCCATGTGCCCCTCATGATAATGTCACTATGGGGCAACTCTGTGGAGAAGTCCCAGTCTGTGCCTGACTCATGCTCCGTCACACCCTCCAAACACAGGAAGTTCACAGAGGCAAAAGGAGAACTGGCAGAGCGGTGAAATGAAGAAGAGGTAGAGAGCAATCTAGTATCAGCAGGTTGGAGTTTGTGCCCTTTTGTGCTTCTGTCATTATTTCCTAATGCCTCCATCTCAACTACATCATCACTCTCCCTTTTAACTTGTCCACCCTTCCCATCATGCTCCTGCTCTTCCTGCACGTTGCTAACTGACACCTGCGAGCAAACTGATGCATCCTGGGGATTAGCCACTATCACAAGATGTCCATCTGCGCTGGCTGGACGCCGCTGAGAGCAGGAGGAGCTGCCGGAGAGGGACGGTGGAGATGACGAGGGTGACGGAGTCTCATGCTCCTGTTTCATTCTTTGCTCCAGCTGTCGTGTGACACGCCGCACAGACCCCCTCGTCCAATCACTGTAGAGACCAGCAGAGGACTCCTCTTCCTTGTTTTTCATTTCCTCTTTAACATTATCAGCTTCCTTCTGTGATATAACATCGCTATCCTCTATTTCCTGCATCGACTTCTCCACTTTCTGGTCCTCTGGGCCCTGAGGATGCTCTAGTTGGCTCAGAGGTGCAGTCTCTGTGAGCACTGCAGGCTTCAGTCCTGCGACCTGCACAGGGACGGTCATTTCCTACAAAGAAAAGAGCAATAATATTAACAATTCAGCTTAAATGCCAAATAAAAGTGTTAGTATATTCATGACGTTCAGAAGACATTTAAGTAAATCTGATTCAGATGTTACAAATACTCCACATTGAGTGTTCCACCTTTATGCCACCAGGTGGCGGCCTTGGACTCAAGAAAACAAAAGCTCAACTATTTACACAAATTTATATTTTAAGATTTTTCTTTTGTGGTTTCAATACACACTAAAATATCCTGAAAATTGTAAAGATATAGGTTATCAAAATAATCATATTATTATATTACAGTGGGCATCTAAGACAAGCGCTTAACAACATCTGTACACTTATCTCCATTGGAAAAACACAAATTAAGACCTTGTTCAGAGCATGAAAAAAGCATGAAAGGAGATGTTGGCTTAGATAATAATTTAAGTGTTTGCAATGGTGCAGAAGTTCTGGAAAGTTTTGTTACAAGCAGCGGCCTTACCTTTCTTTTGCCCTCCTCCTTGCCTTCACTAGCCGAGCCCTCCCGGGAAAGCGGTTGCTGTTCCTTGCCACAACTCTTCAGCTGGGGCGACTGCTGCACTGCAGCACAGTGGGGTTTACCATCTTGACTCATTTCCTTGAACTTTTCCCTGGCACTGAAAAAGTTAATGTGATCTGCACTGTGGCCGAACAACACCTCGTTGTCTTGAGGAATGGCACCGGGGTAGCTGATAAAATCACGAGTGGAGGAAGGACGGGCTGCTAAGCCGTCCAAAGACAAGTCACACATCTGTTGGTCACAGTCTGTTTTTCTGACAGGCACTGGTGCAGACAGACACTGTTCAGACTGTTGTGTTGTCATGGGCTCAGGCAATGACACCATTATCGGTTTTATCGCAGCCTGAGCGCAGGACAACACCTGTGGTTTCATAACCTTATCCACGCAGGCTGGTGGAGATGCTGGAGTTGGGGATGGTGCAGGGGAGAGGGGGAGGTGGTGAAAGGATGGAGGCGGGTGAGGCTGGCCTACTAAAACACTCTGTGCAACAAACACCATGTCTGTCTTTTGAAGCTCAGGCACCACAGTGGCGGCCCTTGGCTGTGAGAGAGGAGGTGATGAGGGTGGCTCGTCACAGTCACATAAACCATTGGAGAGCGGAGGAGATAACTGAGACGCTGTGTCCATCTGGCTGATCTGGACAACAGCAGAATGAGAAGGAGCCTCAAGGCGTCGAAATTCAGCATTGCCTGATAGAGGTCCCACCCCCTCAGAGGATGAAGAGCTGCGCTGAGATGACTTGATGCCAGTATCAGGCTGGCTAGTGGAGTGTGTTGGTTTGCCCGAAGTTCCCAGTGATCCTAGCAGTTCTTTTACTGAGGGACCAGCCGTGCTGCTGGTCTGGTTATGAAGGTCGGAGTGACCCAGGCTGTGCGGTTGGGCGTAAGGTTTAGACAGTGGCTCATGGTGATCAGACAGGTCACTGTCAGAGTGAGAACGCCACAGTTTATTGTGCCTCTGTTTGCTATAGGAGAAGGTGACAAAGAGGAAAAAACCCAAAAACTTGTTACATAGTCATTTCATGTCACTCCTATCCTTATACAAACATGCATAATATAAATGTAATTTATAAGGTTACTGTGATCAACGTACTGTGTCACTGATATATATATAAAGCAGATATGAAATGCAATTGAAACCTGCACCATTCAATGTTTTTTTACCAATGGATCAAATGACTATGTGTAATGTGAAAAGGGCAGGGAAGAACCCACAGAGAATTATCACCCAACTGTGCAGTTCCTCTACAAAAAGGTTTTTCACTCTTTGTTTTGGTTTTCCAGCGTGCAAACTCAGCTGTCATCAACCTCATTTACAGCCGCAGCAGGAAGCCGTTTAGTCTACGTTACCTGCCCAGTACCAAACTACAAACACACAAACGTAGCCACTAGCTTGTGAACGTACAGGTAAAAATACATTTGTCTTCAGAATGCTAAAGAGAACAGACCAGAGCTGAAAGGAGAATGGATATTACAGAGGTGGGCAGAGACACAACGCCAAATGAATGCTAATGTTGCTTTTTGTCTGCTGGTTGTGTAAATTAGCATCTGTTTGCTAACATGTTAGAATGTGAAAATATGTCAGTCTCATGTTTTACAGCTTTTTCTGCCAACCCTAAGGGGCCAAAACAAACAAGTGCAACTTTAAATATTAGAAATGCATTACATATCACAGACAACACTGCAATCGAAAAAAAACAAGCCTGTGGTTCCTGATAATGCTGCTTCCCTAAATCCCCAAAATCTTGAACTCAGCCATAGGTACTACTGAATCTAACTTTTTCTAGTTTGGACATATGGTTGCACAAGTGCATAAAAATTTTACATAAAAATCCTAAGCACATATTCAAGCAGCTAAAAGAATTTTAGCTGCGTATGCCGTTTTGTTTCATCCTGACTTTATTTATTTATTAATTATAAGCCCATGCAGTGTTGCATCCACAAATGACATCTACATGAAATATATTTGTGTGTTTATGTGGGTACCTGGCAAGCAGTATTCCCTGATACTCCTCCAGCTGTCTCATAAAAGAGGGGTTAGGCTTGGTCACAGCTCGACGCTCCTTGACATAATCAAAGGCTTTTTTTAAATCCCAGCCGTGCTCCTTCATGGCATATGCGATCACTGTGGCTGCAGAGCGACTTATACCCATTTTACAGTGCACCAGGCACTTGGATCCGGCTTTCCTGGAGTAGAAATGAAGAAACAAGGATACACAACAGTTCCTTAAGACAGATGAAATGGGAACAGATGGAAAAGTTAAAAAGGAAATGAAAAAATGCTTTGCCCTAACAAGATGAACAGATCAGAGCAAAAAATTAGAACATGCAGTCATCTGAAACTCACTTGGCTCTAGATATAAACTTGTATGTGTCATTCCAATAAGCAAGCAGGTCAGTGGCCTCCTCGTCGTAAACACGGATGTTGTGGTACTCAAACACACCAGGAAAGAAGTTATCAATCTCCCTTGTTACATTCAGGATGTACTGAACCCTGAGGGAGACATGAATAAGAGGAGGGATGAGAAGAGAGAGAGACGGCTAGATCTGCAGTCTGTTTGGATAACAGGCTGAGGAGATTTTTAATATAAAACATTTAATTTAATTTTAACAAAATTATTGTTAGGGTCTTTGTTTTTATTGACATCATACAGCTTGTACTCTGTAGTGGGTTGTGTTGTTTTTGGCCCCCTCCTTACCCACTCTTCTGCAACTCCTCTAAATTGGATGCATTCCACTCAGATCCCTGTAGGAAACAAAAGCAATCCTCAGACTAGTTCAGAGCCTTCAACTGAGCTTTTCATAATGCTTAAATCCTATGGCAAGGCATGTCTGACATACAATGTGCTCTCCAAACCGAACAAGAACAAAGTACCTTCAAATTTGGAGGAATTACACAAGACTAATTCATATTTTGACAGGTTGCTCAGTGGATTAAGCATGATGTACACACATTTTACTTAGAAGTGATGATCAATCATTTACGTCTACAGTAAGAACTGAGGCGCCTTCAATTCATAAGTGTTCTAACTGATTAATTAAAGTCATTCAATTAATTAGTGATATAGCTGTTCTGGCAGTTCCTCATCCTGAGAATTTCAGTGACTAATATTGGTGCCAAATGCAGCAGTGGTACTCCAGGGGTGTTCTGAGTCAACCTACCAAGAAGACGTGATCAAAGATCTCCGTAGGGCTGTCCATCTGGCCCAGGATGACAATCATCTCATTGTCAATGAACTCCTTGAACTCTCTCAGGTTGCATGTCATGTGCATTTCCAGCTCTGTTCGGATCTAAGGAACATATCAGCCAAAGAACACACAAATAAAATCATGCAATGCCTGCCTTTTGGGTTAAGACTGCTGATTTAAGTTGAATACCGATGACTAAAAAGAAACTCAAACATGTAACTTTTTATTCC
Organism: Lepomis macrochirus; assembly: GCA_024633595.2. Taxonomy (NCBI): domain Eukaryota; kingdom Metazoa; phylum Chordata; class Actinopteri; order Centrarchiformes; family Centrarchidae; genus Lepomis; species Lepomis macrochirus. Next base: position 15,585,225 of record JALXJV020000021.1, on the reverse strand, counting down.
TCTTTGGGAAACCCTAATTAGGGCTGAAGAATTAATTGCATTTGCAATATTATTGCGATGTAATAAAACAAGATTTTTTAATCGCAAAGGCTGCAATTACACTCTGGTCACATGACACCCAAGACGAAAGCAGGCTGACGAAGTTGATCTTTCGTCTGCATGTTACCCTGTAACTTGCCTTCTTGTTGTACAATGGCCTTAAGCTTGACAAAAGCTGACACTACATAAACTTTTGTGTCACACAGAGAATGAAAGTAGCACCCGCCACCCACAGGTAACGTGGTGGTGATGGTGGATGAAATCATAGGGCCACCCGCCGCAACAACAGAAATACATGTGTAGTGAGGTAAGCGTAGCGATCGGCGCCAGCATCACACACAGCCACAGTCAGCTCAGTAACTGTCTGTGAAACGGCGTTTCAGACCAAACTCACAAGTTCGAATGAGGCCCAGTCTGTCCTGAGTTCCAGCCTGGTTAAGAACAGTGTAGTTCTATCTATCTAATATTGTGTTGGTGATACTATACATTGATTTAGCGCTTGTCCAATTTGAATACTACAGAAGGTAAAGAGCTTAAAAATGAATCGCATATTAAATCGCAATTGCAATATTGGTAAAAAAAAAAAAAAAATCGCAATTAGATTATTTTCCAAAATCGTATATCCCTAACCCTAATGCATCGGTTTGGAGCATCTTCATATTCAGCATCTGAAGCATTAACTCACCTCTTTGCAGGTGACATTCTCAAGGTCTTTCTGCATCATGATCTCCCTCAAACTGGTTTTGATCTGACGCTCTGTCAGCTCTCTTTCTGTAGGTCTGCAGAAACACCATGACATTGAAATACAATATATGAAATAAGTCCATCTACATATAGGAGGTGGTGTATGGTGTGCCATATAGAGGAGACATCTGGCCTAACCACTAATGGCTCGTTTCCACTGAGCGGTACGGTACGGTACAGTTCGGTACGGTACGCAATTATTTGCGTTTCCACTGTCAAAAGTTGTGAATGGTACCAAAAGCCGAACCGTACCGTACCACTTTTGGGTACCCTTTCGCTGGAGTACCTAGCACAGTGGTACGGTACTAAAAGGTGGAGCTAGACTCACTGCAGAACGGGTGATTGGTTGACAGAGAATCGTCATTTGCGCTGGGTTGTCTGTCTCGTCCCAGCTCCTTAACATTTCCGAATTCCCCTGTATTTTTTGGCTGTTTATTTCCTTGCAGCCTGCAGCCTTTGTTCAAACAAAGCTTGTCTCCTCCTTGTGACAAACAGCCACATGCCGAGAAGCAAGAACAAGATCTGCTGTATGTCCTCCATTGTTGTTTGCGGTTTCAGCTTTCTTCGCTAGCGTGAATGACGTCAGCTTGACTTTCCGTCATCCACCACGCCTATCAAGTAGGGTACTGTTGGCAGTGGAAACGCGAGCCCCGATCATGGTTTAGCGACCCGACCCAAACCGTACCGAACTGTACCGTACCGTACCGCTCAGTGGAAACGTGACTTAAATGGTACTATGTGTATTATGTTCAAATATGGAACAGCTTTCAATATTGGCATGTTTATGTCAAGAGAAATAATAAATAGCATATTGTATGGACAAATGATGTGTATACTTACATGTCAGAGAAAAGCACGGGTGAATCGGCACGGTGCGACTGCACATCCTGCATGACATTCCATTCGTTGATGCGTACCTGGTCGGAGGACACCCTGCTTTGATAGTAGCTGACCCATGTGAGGAACAAGCTGCCTGGGAAGTAGTTGTGACAACGAGCCACCTCGCATGCTTTGTGGAGTGACTGGAGGGCCGACCTGCGAGAGGAGCATGTGAGAGTGAAAAATTGGGAGACAGAAGATGCAGCAGAAAGAAGTGTGAGATTGTGACAAAAAAAGAAATGTTCAAATAAATTACAAGGGCTTGCTTTAGATACCAAGAGAAGCACAACAAAAGGGAATATATAAATATCCATTTCTAACAAGTTGTGTGATTAATGCAGTGTGACTTACCACATGGCCTGCACAGAAACTGGCTTGAACACATGCACTCTAGAATCCGTTGACACACTGAAACCCCTGGGAGCGAGAAGAGAGGGACCACAGAGGAGAGAAGTGGAATAAAAAAAGACGCTGTCAGCCATGTTCGCAGCCTCGTGTTAAGTGCATGTGTGCTCTGTGATTAAAGTATGCATCTTACCCATCTCCGTCCAGGTGTATCAACGTGTCGCTCCATAAGGGCAAAACCAGCCCTACAGAACATGAGCTGGGAGGGGGGAAAGTGAAGTCACCCTGTTACATCTTTATGCACAGTATAAAACAGGCAGGCAACGTATACACTTAGTATGTTACTGTCTCACCTATCCACGGGACTGAAATCCATTCCCAGCACTACACTCTCCTCAGTGTCCTGACGACCATTGGTCGAGACTACCACCATGTAGCGAGTGAGCTGATGGTGGGCGCTCTCCAAACGAACCGCCTGGAACAGGGAAAACACAATTGATGTCTTGACAGTTGATTAACAAGCTTAGGACTGAATTATGTGTGTAGTTGTACCCACCAGTTTGATGTTGTCCTCCGGTCTGAGGAGAGTGAACATGGTTTGTAAATGCTGCTGGATGTCTCCTGGTAAGATGACAGTAATCCAACAACTTTGATCAGTGTCAAGAACTGCAGTTATACATAAATGACACCTTATTTATATACAGCATAGCGACACAGTCAAATACTTGCTCTTGAGGAAGACCTTTTACCTCACCTGCATGTTTGCTGCGCAGCTGTGAGAAGCGAGAGGCAGATGAAGGGGAGGAGCCATTTCCTCGAGGTAAGAAGAGAGCAGCTCCTTTAACTGTCAGGAAACTTTCGCTGATGCTGGACACATGGAGAGAAAAGAGAGAAAACCAATTTTTAATCAATTAAATTGTACATTTGCTCCTCAGTTTCCTGCATATCTTAAAAAAAGATCCGTAACCTTAGACCTGAAATAATTTCTTGATTAATAAATTGGTCCATTGACAGAAAGATAGTCAGCAAATCGTTCCATAATGGTTTCAGTCATTTTTTAAGAAAAAATGTCAAACATTCCCAAGTCTCAGCTTCTCAAATAAAATGATTTCCTGCCTCTCTATATCCTATTGTGATAGCAAACTCAATATCTTTTAGTTTTGAACTATAGGTCAGACAAAACAAGCAATATAAAGACATCACCTTAGGCTCTGGGAACTTGCGACGGGCTATTTCAAGTATTTTGTGACCATTTACAGACTAAACTAATTGTGTGTGTTGTCCTCCTAATATAAAGCTCATGCTGCTGATGGTGTTGTGGAGGCTGATGTCTTTTTATTCCCCATCGGTAAGATGAAGCTGTTGTTCTTCAGCATGAAAACATCTGCTGAATAAGGAGTGTGAGGGATTTTGTCATCTAAAAGTTGGATGGCTTTCAATAATGGTAATTTAACCTCGTGTTTTCTTACAAAATACATGTGACAGTCTGTACAAACATCATATACAAAACAATAATAGAAAGATGTATGCTCCTTTATGAGCTCAAGACACCTGACTGTGGAGTTTGCAACAAACAGCAGCTGGTTCCAATAATGTGCTGGCTTAACTGAACTGGACACTGAACTGAAACGTGTATTGACAAAGGCATATTAAGTTATAGAGGAAAACAAACTGTTCACCCATTTAACCAACCAATTGTCATTCACATGAACCTTTCCCTTTACCCGACCAACTTTGAACAGGCAATTACAAGTTCACTGGCTTTGGCTGAGACTTTACGGTACATAACTGAACAACTATCTGGCATGAAATGTGCACATCCAGCTAAGTTACTTGGAGCTACTGCTCTCTGAACAATGGAGTTATGAGATGAACTTAAAATGCCCAATGCATTCCTTTGATTTTGACGTTGCTCTGACGTTTTTTTGAATCGTAGCTGAGATAGAGAGCAATGATTACAACCAATGTTGTAGCTCTTGGCTTAAGCTGACGTCAAAGTGGAAGTTTATAACAATGGAGTGAATGCAGATTCACCACTAACACCAGTGACGCCCGACTATCTTGGGGTAACGATAAATATAGGCCAAGGCTGAGGAAGAACTATCACAGACAGGAAGTCCCATTCTGTCACCATCTGCTATGGAGACGAAGGAGGACAGGGACAGAAGCAAAAGGGGATATACATGGAATGGACAACAGTAATTACAAAAGTGATCATTAGGCAATCAGTAGCTTCAGAATCCCAAGTTAAAACATTTTTTTATTTGATGTTACATCTTTTTTTTAAACAGTCTCTCAACCTACATCTTACTCAGACTCACATAGCATGATTGTCAGCAAGCATATTTGTCTCCCAATGAAACTCCTGACTTGAAAGCCTCTACGTCTACCCCAGGCCAAAAGAGGGACAAACAGTCACACACCAGAAACACTGGTGACATTAGCAAATCATGAAACTAAACTGAAATAAATATATAAATATAAATTTGCAAAATTACACCAAGTGTAAATACACACTAGACAGACGTCTTACACAAGTATGAATAATGTGTAAGTGTTATAAACTATATCTTCATTTGGTTATCAAACGCACAAAATGCCAATAAATGCCAGTGATCATTCCCAGAAACTGCTTTATGAAAACACTCAGCTGGCAGATTAATAACATCCTCTGATTCATGAACAATCTGTCTTAGGTACATGGTGTGCCTTTCTGATTAGCACCCCCCTAGGGTGCATTTTAGGCACATGTACATTGAAAAAAACAAAAAGGTGGGTGAATGTGAGCAGACCTATGGCATCTGGTAGACATTTCGCATGGAGCAAAGGGAAGGAAACGTCTTCCTGCAGCCACTGACTATGCTGCTACTGCTGTCATATCCTTCCCATTAAGTCATCATGGGAAAACCAAATGCCTTTGTCACAGCACATCACTTTAACCAAATATTAGAAATCAGGGCAAATGAGTGTCAAGACAGGTTATAGAGCAGCCCACATTAAGCATAATAAGGCGAATACAATAGCTTCAGTATGTTACTGCAATTCACAGTTAAATGTTTTTACACAAAAGCCTGGGGCTGTGTATTCAGTAAACTTACAGCTGATAAATTGCCCCCTGAGAGACCACGGAGTTCTCGGTGAAATAAGGTCTCATGTTCACCCCGCAGCAGGCGCAGAAACTGCCGGCTGATGAGCTCCGTGGCGCCGCCACAATACCGGGAGGCATCGCTGCTCCGGTGGCGGTGGTAGGTAGGGCACACACAAGCGGGCTGTAGTTACCGACAGTCGATGTTGAGGGAGGTCACCCCGCAACAGCCGGGGGAGTTGTGAACCGCAGAACCTCCGGTGTAAGGTCTCACTTTGACGCGCTGCTTTTAATGGGCATCTCGGATTTAAGGAATTATCCGTCGACGCGATATAAACAAGCGATTAAAAAAAGAAAAACGCGTTATTATAATAAAGAAAAAGATACTGACATATTCAGCACATGCTGTAAAAGAGCTGGTGCCTCATGACATTAGCTCTGTGCCGCTGTGATCTGCAGCAGGGTGCTGCGGTAAATCCTGCCGCTCGAGGGGAGGAGACCATAGGAGGAGACGCGGTCCAATCCGTGAAAACAGCGGTGTGTCGATCGGCTGTATGAGGGGTTCTTAGTGCCAATGTGAAGGTGGAGAAACATGACCGCTATTGATAACACGGCTTTCATGGAGACATCTCTTGTGCAAGAAAATGAAATTAATTCTTTTGAAGTCACAAATATTTCACTGGCACAGAATTAGTTAAAGTGGCTGATTTCAGATATAGTAGAAACACCAGTAGGCTATTTTACAATTGCCTTGAGATGTTTCCTGCCCTTTAACTCCCAACTGTTCCTGATGTAGCCTACCCTGGAGAAAAGATTGGCACCATGCAGCAGTAACTGTCTGCTCAAAAGGATGGACTACATATTATACAATTGCATACCATATGCAGCAGATATAATATAACCCAAATACTATGCTACAGCATAAGGTGATTACACTGAATTTATGTTTTGTCCAGCAGGCATGGAACACACATAAGACAGGCACATACATGGCACTTTATAGGATTTCTGAGCTGATGTTAACTGTATTCACTTTATCACACATTTGTTAAGGTTTTGCATCGAAGAAGCTGTGGTTGATCATGTCAGTCACATCACTAGTAAACTCTTGCCACAGCTGGTGACATGGTCTTTCAGCTCCCTCTTGTCTAGGGCTGGGTATTGAGTTCAATACTTTTTAGGCACCGACCGAATTGCCTCAATACCATCGAGTATCAAAAAATGCCTTGCCTTTCTGTACCAAAGTTCGATACCTAAAGGTTCTTGTTAACGCCAATGAGCCAATAAGCATGCAGCATTTTTGATGTGCCCACATCTAAAAGTGATGTGATGCTGTGGTGATGTAAACACTAGTTCACGGCAGTTACGCACAGAGACGTGGCTCATGGATGTAAAAGACGTGGAGAAAATGAAAAGTGTGGCTTGATGCAACAGTGTGTGATGCAATATTTGCTACGTAAGATAATTGCTGCCAAGAGTAGCGACACGACAAACCTGGTGAAGCCCTTGACTGTAGAAAGTTGCTCCGTATTTGCTGCAACAAGACAGAGCCGGTGCAGTCATCATCTCAGCGCCCTACTGCCACTGAGCCTGCTTCAACATGCCCACTGTAGAAGGAGTGTTGGGCAGTAACATCGCTGAAAGTAGCACCGTTATTAGTTTAACTACATTTCTCTGTAACTTGGTGGCAGGTTCACTGTTTTCTGAATCAAATCAAAGCTCTTTTATTGACTGAATAGCGCAGCAGCTTCCACACACGCTACATTTTCCCAAGGATCAGTAAGTGACGCCACCGCCACACACGGACCTGTATGTGCAGCCAGCGGAAGCGCTTCCGTGTGATAGTGACATCACATACCGATCCTTGGGCTCATGTCTGCGACTTTGCTACAGTGGATTAAAGACACGCGCAGCTGAGTTTCCTTTCTATTGTGATAGTTGTCGCCCAGCCACCTCATCCTCTAGTGAGGAGGAAACTTTGATATGTAGTGGCAGAAACTTGTTTCCATGAGATGAGATGAGAGATTTCTCTCTCTTTCTCTCAGGCCTGTTGCCATGAATGTTTAGGTTGCAATATTGCCAGAGCACAAATTCACATATAAACAAAAAAAAAATATATAATTAATAAACAATGAAATGGCATTATAAAAACTAAAGAAAGAGGAATAAAAACACAATATAGGCCTATTTTATATTGAAAATATGTCTTGGTTTTGACAAGCAGCAGCATTTTTCAAAGGAATAATTATTAAAATAAACTTAATGATAATAATGTGATAATTAAGTTACTTTATACAAACAACAATGGTTCTCCGTTTGTTGTGAATAAAATTGGTATCGAAAAAAGTATTGTTCAGGAACCAGTATCGAAGTCGAGGTATCGTATCGATATCGAAAATCTGAACAATACCCAGCCTACTCGTGTCTATCAAACCTTTACTGCTTGAACTTTAATACTATATTCCAAACAGAGTTGTGCAATTGTTGTATAACTTTCACCTTATAATTTTTGCTTTTGCGCCTTTATTCAACAGACCACAGCTTGCCAGCCTGACCCAAATTAAAACGATAAACTCCTTACTTTAGACTGACACTAGCTTGACTTTCATTCATTTTTCAGATCAACTACAACAACTACACAACAAGACATGGTTTTGTCAGCTAATGTATATAGACCAGGGCTTGACATTAACACCTGCCAACCCGTCAAATGCGGGTGGATTTCGCCCGTGGCGGGTAACACAGTCACTCCCGCTAGCCACTTTGGCGTGTTGAAAAATTGTAGTTTTTTCAAAAGACTGAAATAACAAACGAATTGCAATGTGACACTATGACACTACAACTCCCATGAGTACTACCTGCAATAGTGTTTGGTAATTGGTCCATTAGTGAAGCATATTGTCTTGCACGCTACTGACCGACAACACAGTAAACAAGAAGAGGTTGTGGAGATTAAACCCGCGGACTGGCCGTTGGACCGAGGGCTGCTTTGGTCTGGCGTTAATTATCAACTAAACCAGCTGCAGCCATGACAAAGCACGCTTTTTTTAGTATCACAGGAGTCCACACAACAGGCGCCTCTTTCGCAAGGGTGTGCATGCCAAATATGAAACCTAGACTTTTGTCAAAGTGAATATAAAAGTTGAATTTGTCACAGGGCAGCCACAGTCCCTCAGACCTGTGGACCGTAAGCCTCCCATCTGCTTTTAAGCTGATGGAGTGATCTCTGTCTGTCACACTCGACTGGTCGCACACACACATCAACACAGCGGTCAGTAAGTGTGAAAAGCAGAAGATGCGTCTATATGGGAATAATCTGGAAAAAAGACCTGTATACTTGTTTCGTATCTCTAGATACTCAGAGCGATCACAGCTTTGTGATGATAAACATAAATCCAGTCAAAGCTCTGAGGAAAGGCAGATGCAAATGTTTCTGGTGAATTTTTTTTTCAGTTTAGTTTTAAGCTTTTTAATTAAATAAATATAAATAAATAAATATAAAATAAGAAGCTACTTTTTTATTGTGTTTGTCTTAATAGACTAAATGTTTTCAAAAAAGCAGCTTTACACACAGCCTTATCAGAGTTAATGATAATATTAGTCCCATTTAGCACACCATTGTCAACTTTAATCGTATAAAACGTCATTTCCCAAAAACAAAATTTGGCTAGTAAAAATACTGCGTGGCTAGTAACTTTGGAAAATCACTAGCCACATTGGCTAGTGAGCAAAAAAGTTAATGTCAAGCCCTGATCAAGACATTTTCAATCTTTTAGGACTTCTGTTCATAGGCTAGTGTCATTCCTATTGACACATTTCTCTCTACTCATGGTGACCACAGAATCAGAAACCTGGAAATTTAGCTTCCATGACTACGCTTCTCCTTATTGACAACGCTTCTCCTTATGAAGCATTCATTACTCCCCACAGAGCATCCTCTGGAGAGTGTTGGCCGCACGCTGATCAGGTTTGTGTTGTTTCAGTCCTGCTGCTGGAGGAAGGGTGATGAAGTTGAGTAACAGCTCTAGTAACCTTCAGGGAAAAGCCTCACGAGAGACAGCAACACCTGACACCTAACAGGCTGTTGCTAAAAGCAGCAGCACAACAACAGAAAAGGGATTGACAAATCAAAAACAAGACATCAGGAGTGAACTGAGGAGAAACTTGACCTTGGACATAGTTACGCTGCTTGTTGATCCCTCATGGTTTCAATTTACAGGACAGATTACAAACCGAGGGTAAACGCATGGCCACCACCTGACTGCCAATACATATCACCTGATAAACAACAACTGCAGTGGTGTTTTCCTGTTGCTGTTTTCCTTGATCCTCCTTGACCAAAACAGCCAGGCGGTGCGATTCAGTAGCATGGTGAAGTGGGATGTTACAGGCTTCGACATCCTTGCAGTGATCTTTTATGAGCGGAAAACTATTTGTTAGTCTGCTGATTCACACGTGGTTCATCAGATCAAAGTATGTAGACTAGATGGTGTAAAGTACTGTCAAGCATTTAATGGAAACATTGAAGGAGACAGAGATGCACAGAAGATCAAGATTTCAGTCAATGTGTAGTAACAAGTCCCCAACAGCCTCAGGACAGCAACACCAACTCAAACAGACCAAACCAAATTATTAACAAGCAGAAAGAAAAATATATTGAATACTGGAAAGAAACAACCAAAACACAAAGTAAATCACAATGTTATCTGACCCTAAAAAGAGAATTCACACTGGCAAATTACCTGAGGACAATAAAATGTCCTAAACTAAGAAAAATTATGACAATATACAGGCTGAGTGAACACAGCCTGGCCATAGAAAAGGGTCGCCACAGACAGAGCTGGCTACCACAGGAGGACAGACTCTGCTCCCAGTGTGACACAGGACAGGTAGAGACAGAGGTACACTTTCTAACCTCATGCCCCAAATATGAACCACTAAGAGAAAAACACTTTGCAAACATTGCCCAAATATACCCCGAATTCGAATCCCTATCAGACACACAGAAACTCCCCTATTTACTGGGAGAAATGCCCAAACGTCAAATAATTGCTGCAAAATATGTCTCCACATGCCATGAAGTGAGGACAACCAGTGGAACCTCAGACTGACAAATAATTGTACAAATTTAAAAATTATTTTTACTTTAATTGTTTGGTATTTTATTAATTCTTTTGTTTTACATTTTATACTTGATTTTTTTAATCTATTAATATAACTATATACACACACACATTCTACTGTTTCATTTATTTATTTTAATTTAATTCTTTTTTAGATATTTTTATTTTTAACACACACGCTCATCGTTTTATTTATTTAGTTTTAACTTTTTAATGTATATATACTTTTTTTTTAAACACACACACACACTCGCTTATCGTTTTATTTATTTATTTTGTTTTAACTTTTTAATATATATATACTTTTTTTTAACACACATGCACACTTACTGTTTTGTTTATTCTATTTTTAGTATTTACAACACACACACTGTTTTATTTATTTTATTTTTTAATATATACATTTCTTTTTTTTTTTTTTCTTTTTTTTTACACTTACACAAACACAGATACTTTGATTAGTTTATACTCGAATTCTATAATGAAATGTATGGGGGTGATTGATATGTTATATGTATTGGGATGATTGTTATGTTATATGTATGATGCTTTGGCAATATTGTTCTGCAGTCATGCCAATAAAGCAAATTGAAATTGAATAAAGCAGACAAAAGTTACACAAAAGGGACTTAAATACTCATCATGAGGACTTCTTCACTGACTAGTAACAGTTTATGTTGTTATTTCACTAATTATACTTAATTCTCCACCTTATTTAAGTGTCACTCCCTTGCTGAATCTGCCTCCTTTAGCTCTCTTCACACTCACAGACCTAACGTGGGCTACCTCTGCTGCAAACACGTCAGTGTGCCCCGCTTGTTTCCATCTCTTCCTGTTAACCTCTATGCTGGTAACTTTCTCCATCAGTAGTCTACATTGTACAAAGTTGCTGAAAAAAAAACAGAACTTGTCTTCTGGACTCTTCTTCCCACAACTCCTTTCACAGCAGCAGCTGTGGTAGCTAACAAATTAAATCTGCACTATTGCGTTCACTCTCGCTTTACCTGGTCCGTGATTGTAAGATATCCACCATGTCCACGACTTGTAACGTAATGACTCTGTGTTTCTCTTAAAAAATGCTACAATGTGTTGCCAAATATACCTGGGTGGCCATTAATACACCTGGGCGGCCCCCCAAAGGAAACACTAACTGAACCATTGTTTTTTACAAGCCCGGTCTTCACTGACACTGTGTATCCCTCCATGTTGTTAGAGACTTTGTGAGAAGATGGCTGCATGTAGACGCACATGGAGGGGTGGGGCTGCGCGGTGAGGGAGAGAGAGAGAAGCAAACACTGACAGGAACTTACAAAACATATTAATTAACTCAATATCATACTATATGGGTATAAATGGTATTGTCTAATTTAATCTCTTTTGAAATTATATCGGTGTAACTCTTATACCGATATACCTTCCCTGGACAACTATGGCCTGGATGACTGAGAATCTTCATAGACATTTGTTGCAAAGTCATTGTAGATCTAGGAACAATCATGGGACTTAATCCTGTTCTCAGTCTGCATGGGTCAGGTAGTCCTAGTGGACTCTCAGCAACCCAAATGTTTGCGGTGTTGGATCCATCTCTCAAGTTCCAGCTCACTGTTCTCTCATGGCTGCTGAAATTCACACCATCCAATGACAAGCAGTGAAGGCCAGGATGTGGTTGTTACATGCAGACGGATACCGGACACTCCTCTGTTGCTCTTATGTCTACGTGTACAAACACACAGACACCTTAGTGATCATATCATCTCAAATAAAATACAGCACCAACCAAGGCTACTCAGTATTTGCTTTACCTATGAATTTTAAGTAGGGCTGCAACTACAGATTATTTTCATTGTAGATTAATTTCTCGATTATAATTAATTAGTTGGTCTCTAAATTGTCAGTCAGTGTTTCTAAAAGCCTAAGATGATGTACTCAAACATCTTGTTTTGCCCATACCCCAAAGATATTGAGTTTACTGTCATTAAGAAGCAAATAAACCAAAAAAAACAGTCACAATTTAAGGAGCGGGAATCAGAGAATTTTTACTTTTTTTTCTTAAAGAATTGCTTACATTGATTAACAAAATAGTTGACAGTTAATTTAATAGTTGACAACTAATCAATTAGTAATTGCAGCTCTAATTTGAAGAACACATAAACCACTTTCAACACACACACACACACACACACACAATTGATTAGCATCCATCCTAAGAGCAGTTGAGCCTTGTACATATTACACACTGACAGGAAGTCAATCTGATTAGTCTAATCAATCTGCCAGACAACATTTCTAACAGACAGTATTAGATTACAACAGAGTGAGTGAAAAAGATTTATTGGGTAGTCTCAGACGCAACCAAATGTAAATTGTAAGGCGAATGGATATGTGAAAAAACAGACTACTAAAGTAAACCTTCCATGTCGGACAAATATTTTTGAGTCCATTTTTATTTCTATCTAACTAAACAATAATGTAAATTATAAAATAATGTAAAATAATGTAAATTATGTATATAAAGCTGCCGCTGTAGCTGATGTCACCTACTTTAAATTAGCAGCACTGCAGTAGGCCATGCAGACAAACACACTGCATCACTAAAGCCCTATTCCAGCCTGAATGGATGTCGCTACCTGTCAGAGACAAGCTCTGCTGCAGATGCTGACTGCTGTAGCACGACAGGCACAGACATCAGCAGTTGGGAACATTGATTCAGTAATTCAGGGTGCAGGCTCACTTTTATTGAATCCTTTTTGCCAAAACACCTGAGACCGTGGAGACTTGTATACGCTACACTACAGCTTGGACTTAAAGACATCAAATTAATTTAAATAAATACATGTTAATTTGTCTTTTTCTATACACTAAATATGTGTTCCAATAAATCTTTTGAGTATTTATATAACAAAATTCCTCTCTTTTCTCTTCCTGTAAAACACAATATATATGATGACTCATCTAGGACTGTATCCAGTCAAATGAGATTTCAGGTGACTAGCCAATCGTACCCATCACATAAAACAGCCCGTGACCGCAGGACACAAAATTAGCACCAGCCAAACACTGTTAAAATAATGCAAGGGGCTGGTAGATTTGCTTCACTCACCAGCCCCAAAAAAAAAAGTTATTTATTGAGTGTCTGGCAAAATGTGAGCATTCGCTAGCCATTTGGCTGGTGGACAATAAAGGCACCCTGTCTGACCGTTAGTGTGCAGCACAACAGCATAGGAGATGTGTTTTGTGGATTTCAGCTGGTAAAAATCTTTGTTTACATTTTCATAGAATGTAACTGTGGTCTTGTTTATCCATTTAACCCGCTTCCTGGTCTAACATGAGGGACATGGAAAGGGTGAACAGTTGTCTAAATCTCTGCATCTTTCCACGGCACCGTAATGTGCTGCATGTGATCTAGTTACATCTGTAGGATTTGATTTAAATCAAGGCAAAATTTTAAAAAATTTCTCTTTCACTCATAAATACAATACAGAAGCTAAAGACATTTTAACTTCTGTTTCACTTGAAGATGCATGATGTGCACATCATCGAATTAGCAAATAAAGACATCAAAATGAAATATCGAAATCAGCCAATAATGAAGATTTCTGATGATACGATGATGATAGGCTGATGAAATGAAGCTTAAATCAAGAGCATGTCTGCAGTATGGTAATTTTTTTAAAGCCCCCCTCCAGTATATTTTGACATTTCTATGATATTTCATATTTGAAAAATAGCTTAATTTTGTAATCAAAGTTTCAAAAGTTGCTTAGTTGTTAAAACGAATCCATAAGTCATACGTCATTCTCCAAGCTTGCGCAGGTGCACTATCATGTCTCAAAACAGTCAGGCCTCGTTAAGTCAGAGCATCAAACCAAAAATGTTGGTTTGTCTTTCTAGGTGTAGTTAGCTAGCATAATTCTTTCAGAAAGTTGGCTAACAGAGGGTCTTCATTTTATTTTTTAGTTTCCTCATCTTGGTTTAGTTCGCTGTTCATTTTGGCATTTGTGCTTGCAGTGTTGGAGGACAGATGACAGAAAACACGTCCCACTGTCACCTGCTACCGTCCTATATACACTCTGGAACATACATTTTACTGAAGCCCTTTTACCCATGCATCGGCGGAGGCACCCCCCCCCACCCCATGGTAAAGTGCAATCAAGTGTATGATTGATGACAGCTGATACGCGCACATTAGTTTTTATCATAGGTAAGTAATAACTGCTTCTGCCAGACAGGAAAGTGTACTAAACTGTACAGTGTAGTGATATTAACACAGAATATCGTTGAACACACTCTAACACTCTAGCCGGTCGGTTTTTGGTTGTCATGGTAATTGATTACATGTGAATATTAACCGCACCCCCATTCTCTGAGAAAGAATGTTTACCAAAAAGGGCAGTTAAAACTGGCTGGAGGGGGGCTTTAAATGTCCAAAACGAATGGTCAATTACAAGTACATTGTCTCAAACTAACTGCCATAACTGGCACTGCTCATTTACTCCTACAAACCATGACCTTTCTCGTGACTTTTATATGGTACATCACCAGCAGATACAGTACATTTACACAGCTTATTAATGGCTTTATTTAGCCAAAGAGTGAGGTGTGAATTCAGCGATTGTGGAAGTTATTAGGTCAGACGATTGCTCGACTATTTCATTAGACATGATACAAGTGCTCTTCTTTTGAACAAATAACATTTGCTTTATGATTGGGAGGAATAAAGCTGGAATCCATTCCTTTCTCTACATTGTATGTGGAAACTAGAGCAAAGCAGAAAAAGCTGCACTGATCTGTGACCTACTACGGAATGTCTTGAAATAAAGTTTCACACTAGAAAAATGGTGAGCCACTTCCCATACCTATGAGACTGAATAACAGCCCATAGACAACAAGTTCAAACAACATTAAATTAACCAATCTTACTGTCCAAAAACACTCCTCCATGCAGATGACAAACAAATCACAAAATTTCCTGGCCTTTGCCACTCAGAATAATTCAGTATAATATGCACAGTTCATCTGAGAGTAATTCTAGTATATAAATATATTGGTATTACCCTGTGCTCCTTTGAAAAATGTCATGGCATGTCCGTACAAGTAATAAGATCATGGAGTTACATATTCCATAGTTGTGTGGAACAGCATAAATTCAAATCAACCATCAGAGGACCCCTGACTTCCATTGAAAATGTCACATTTTGCCACATGTGAATGACTGTATGACAGGGGAGAATAATAAGGTCAAAGCTAAAATGATCTTGGGACTTCAAGACAAGAAAGTAATATTAGTTTACAAAATAAAATAAATCAAAATGACATCTGATGTGATACCTATCTCTCTGTGTACACACACGCGTACAGTTCCAGCATGTGAATATAGATTTCACTCCCAGCTGCACAAATACAGAAAGCTCTCTCAGAGGGCATAGAGCTCTAATGACCAGACAGACACAGAGGCGCTCTGACTTTGGGAGGGGCTACCAATCTGCCCCTGGATCAGCAGTGCAGCTCCCCTGACCCACATTCCTCGACCTGACTCACACAGAGTCTACTGCCCTCTAATGGACAGCCACACCACAGTTAATTATCTCATAAGGGAGAGGATTACAGGATTTAATTTGTTTTTAGAAGGTCAAATAAAACAAAGCAGGGAGAAAGATTGTTACTACAACAAAGGTTCTGCGGTATCTAGAGTACAGTAGGCAGTGGAAGGAAAACTGCAGATCGCTGGTAAAATACAACCAGCTGTAAGTGTGGTTAAGTGAAACAGGATAAACCAGATTCCCAACTCCTGTTCAACACACTGAGGCAACAAAATGGACAGCGCAGGATTGTGTCGCACACAATGGAACAGCAACTCTTCGTACCAGTAAAGGTGGGAAGTTGTGCAGGATCAGATATTTTTAATGATTAAACATTAAATGCTTCTTCAGGTAAAGCCTATATCCTCTCCTATTTGTCTAGGTCAAGGCATGCCAGGTCAGAGGTCGGTGGCAGCAACACAACAGGGCCTCTGTTCACACACTTCAGAAGATGCTCTTGTTGTCTCTTTAACCACTCGGTCCGGCACTACATTTTTGGCACTATGTCACTGTAATTCACACTCCTGGTTTATGACGTCAAACCCCCACGCCCATCAAGCAATGAGGTTGCAGAGGGGGAAAATAATTAAGCTTTGTCTGAGACAGGACAGGTGATTCTGCCCGATATCGTTCAATTACTTACCTCCTCGGCTGAGAGCGGCGGTCATCCTCCCCACTACCGGACTCCTAAAGAGACAAAATGAGAAAATTGCATTTAATGTGTTAGTATAGTACAATCTTGGACAGTTGCCAACTGCGCTTTGGGATAGAGATGCAACATAATTTTATAATGTACATAAAAAAATTTGATGTTGGTGCATTACCATAACGGCTGATTTGCAGAATCCCAACACTTTATATTGACAATTTGTTTTATTTAGGATTTGTTTTTATAATTAATCTTTATTTAATTTCACACCCCTCTCTTGATATCACACTATTTTTACGTTAAAACTAGTGACAGACTTGGTCATTATTCGGGCCAATATCTAGCATTTTGAGATAATCTGCATCATAAGGCCGATATATCATCCTAAATGACAGCAAATCTAACGTGTAATCATTACTGGTTAGCATTAAACATGAATCATTGTACTGTTGAGAATAATGCAGTTGAAGGACGTCACTTCTGATAAACTGTACCCCACTCTACAGCATAAAATCTACTTGAAATCTACAGCGTAACCCAATGTATTTTTCTATTTCATTCATTAATACGATTTCCATTTAAGACCACACATTACTTTTTAAATTAGCCATTAGCCATCGGCTGCCATGCTCTCTAAATATAGGCAACTGAAATCCCTTATTGGTCGTCCACTAGTTAAAATGGTTTTGCTTTATTGGGAAATTATTGATACTTAACACAGTAAAATGCAAAAGGGATTATTATTGTTGATAACTAACTGTGAAAATTAACAATGATTATAAGCCTAATTGCTTTTGGTGTTAGTGTTTGATTAAGCTAATGATGCTCTTTGTAACTGTTTTAGAAAAGTGCTGTATTAATAAAGCTCACTATTATAGCAAAGTTCAAAGCTCATGATCTCAGTGAGATCATAACCAAAAATGAAAAATGTTTTAGCAACATTAAATATGCTTCCACTTTGAACAAACAAGTAGTAGACACAAAAAGGTGTTGGACATAACAAAAAATCTTGTATTTCCACATCCAAAAGCATAGATGCATTTACAAACACATTAAGTGCAAGTGGCATCCAACACAGTATTCAATACTGCCTGAGCAGAGAGACATGAGGGAGAGCAGAGTGCAACTTCATCTTGGTTTGCAAACTCTCCAGGAAAAATGACCTCAGTCTGTTTTTAAGGTGTGGCCGGTCAGAGAATAACATATTCACACACACAAACAAACGGAATGATGAGGAAGAGAGAGTAAAAGAATAAAATCCAAATCTCATCCAATCAGCACATTGTGGAATATGAAGCTTTTCTAAATGAGCGGGCTAAGGATTAGGACAGATTAACACTTGGCACTTCTCTTGCAGTGCCTGGTACTTATCTTGTTTACACTGTATGTAGGCTTAAGTAGCCTTAACAACATTACAAAACCATTAACAGCTTCATAAAAGGAAGAAGAGGATTACAGGTTGATGATGGGCAACAATGAGCACAGAGAGAAAGACGAAAGGTGCAGGGCTTCCTCAGTGCATTTGCTGCCCTCACTGAAGCTTGGTGATGTGGACAGAAAATCATACCACAGTATATTTTAATTATCTGTGAATGAATGCGGTTTGATGCAGCCAATGAAAACTGAGTGCAATGTATGTGTGTATGAAATTTCCACTGTAAGTGCAACACAGTAAAGAATCAATATGTATTGGCCTAGTTATTGTTTAAGCAAAGTATGGAAGGGTCTGGAATATTGGCATTTACTGCCAGGTGTTGTGACACTCAAAAGCACAAAAATCTTTACAAACATTCACAAACAGATTGCGTAGATTGTTGAACACCTCATGTAAAGTATGTGATGCTGGAACTACTGTGTCCATAAAGGTTTCTGTATTCAGATTCCTTCTGTTTTATTAATTAAAAAATGTATCCAATGCCTTACTTTGTGTTGCTGCATAATTACAAACTGCATAGTGCTTGCTGAGATTGAAATGTCTTTAATTAATGAGTTAATGAGTTTGGCTGCATGTCATGGTGAATTTCAAATGTAATGAGTAAGCAAGTTTCAACTAAACACAAATGCACATTATTGTATATGTAAAGCAACACTGAGAATGAGTAAGTAACTAATAACTACATAGTAGTGGAGTTTTTCTTTTAGTTCACCAGATTAGACAAAGTTTCAACTGTTGTTCCATTGTCCCACATTCTGACCTTTGGTTAGATAGTAAAACATGTTTTGCATATATGAAAATGTGAGAGGAGTTTTCCGAAGCGTATGGAAATGTGTAGCACAAATATGCAAGCTGTGCAGGGATCTGCAGGACAGGAGACACAAGTCTTTGCTGTACGGGGGGGTCATCAGTTAGAGCATCGAGAGTCACTAAGTTAAAGCTAGTAAAAGCTAAATGAAGTGTCCAAGTGTGTGTGTGTAGTATAGAATGTGTGTTTTCTCTACAAACACGCATATTATGAAGCAAACAGACCAGCAAGGTTGGACAGGTTTAACATAACGTTCACGTAAAGATGCAGGGGAGAGACAGCTAGCAGGCATCTCATGAGAAACTTTATGTAAGACTTCCCATAGACACGCACGACATGATAGCAAGACACAGGAAACCAGACATGTGTCTGTGCAATGTCTTACCACTGTATGTGTGTGTGGGTAGCGACTTGAAAGCATTTCTCCACAAGAAAAAAAAATCACATCATTCACCACCCCTGCCTGCCTCACCTTGCTAAATTACACATACGCATTTCTTCTTCCTCTACTTTTACAGCTTGTACTCCTGACGTGATGAAAGACACCTTGGCTCACAATTGCATCTCTAACATATGTGATCATTCAAAGGAGTTGCATTTTTACACTTGCACTCTATGATACTGACTGTTCAATGTTGTCGGTTCAAAGAATTCTTGTTTCATCTACTCTTGTATGTATTTTGAGTCGTTTTGGATGACAATCAGCACAAATGACCTAAAATGTGTGTGTACATAGTTATCATTATACCTGCTCACAGAACCTGTTTTGCTGTGAGAATACAAAAGGTGCTAAGGACAGGATCCCTTTCATGGCCACAACACCCAGAGATAGTTTGTGACTGATATTCTTGGTATTAAAAAAAACACAGTTGGGGGCAGAAAATTACACAGCTTCACAAATTCATATCTTCTACTCAGTCCAGTTAATTTGACTTTGCTGTAGAGTTGGGGAATATGCAAACACATACTGCAATCAAAGCGATATAAATCTGTAAACCATGAAATATTTTACTTTTATATTCACTTACTTACAGCATACTATTCAATATTTGACTATTGTTTGTCAGGTATTTCATCTATTCATATTCTATTTGTAAAAACAGACAATGCAGTCTGGTTATTTCACCCATAAACACTATAGCCTAATATATAGCAATGTCGCACTTAAAAATGATACACAAATCTTTATATTATATTTTATCCATCTTGGCTACTCATATCTTACTGGTAAGTTATTATACCAATATAGAAGTCAGTTATTGTACAGTGGCACCGCCTAAACAACCAGCACTGGGAAGTAAAGCATATCAACATTTAGCACATGAAACCACAATGACTGTCAACAATACATCCAGCAGAACTGGTACAGGAAGTGCATGAAGTCGTGTGAAGCCGACAGAGAACAAGACTTGAATGGTAAACCGAGAGTGTGTATTACTTCCTCCCTCTATTCCTGATTTGTCTGGTGGGGTTCCCTGCTTCTGTAGAAACAAGACAAGCAGACATAGCAGCAACAGAAAAAGAAACCACCTGCTTCTCTGCTTTGCATGGACACCCTCCTGCCACATACACACAGACACAGATGAAGAGAGAGACAGACAGGTAGAGAAACATGCAGAAGAGCTTCAAGTCTGGGGAGGAGAGACAAAGAGAAAGACGCACGTCCACAGCCTTATCTACGCAGAAAGACAGCACACGACAATAATGCAACAGTACACCCGCATTCATGCGTGTCACAAGGCACTTATTACGAGCGGAAGTGCATGACATATTTCTTGGTAGAAAGCTAAACAAATAGAACTTCATGCACATAAAACCATTAGATGGTCAGCAGCAGTATACTTTCCTGTTATAGACGAATAGGAAAAGCTAACATTTTTCACTACCGATGAAAGACTCTCTTATCTTGGACAGTAACGTTAAGTAACGTTAGTTAACTGCCAGTTAAACCTTTGAACTGGCGGAAATGGCTTACAGAAACCATGTCAACCGTGAGGTACAATAAAAACAACTGTCCTTTTCTCGCAAACAAACGTTGCTTACGGTGTTGCCTTTTCAAACAGCAGTAACAAAACATTTTGTCGAGCAGGTTAACTCAGCGGTGAGTAACGACGCTAATATTGTAACGTTAACTGAAAATGATGAGCAGCTATATTTCGCGCATGCGCAGGAGTACAAAGGCAAGGCAGTTTATGACAGTCAGCAGCCGACAAAAAAGACAGCGTAAAATAAGCCTCAAATCGCCTTCGATATAAGGAGATCTGGGTTTGGTGGTGGTGGAGGCAGCGGTAGTGGAGGAGGTTTCAATAAAGGCGGCTCTTACCGAAACGCAGGGGCTAGAGCTGGTGCTGGGGGTCGGTGAACGCTGCACGGTAACCAGCGCCATTCAGCAACCGGGAAGCGGACACCTGAGAGGAAGCGACAGTGGCGAGACGAGCATAATTGTTTTGAGGGGGAGAAACCCCAGTTGAACCCGGGTTGTCGGTCTTGTCGCGTTGTCTTCTGTCTTTCTCTCTGATCGTAGACTGTTGGACTACTCCCCGGCTGTTTCCTCTGTCAGCACTACCTGCGCATGCGCAACTACCCTTGTCAATCCCGTTTAACCGTATGTGTGCTGGAGGTAAACAAAACAGCTGTGAGTCGTGTCTCTCAGTCAAACAATAAGCCTGACGCGACTGATTAAGTGGTCAATTAAATTAAAAGATGAGTATATATTGGCCGCCAATCCAAGGCAAACAGCCTACAGCAACTAATGTTCAGAAAAGGTCCCTTGGGGTACTCTAGAAATGTAGGCCTATATTGTACTGCTATACTGCCATGAGGGACTTGTAAGACACACATCTTTAAAAAGTCAAAATTGATTCGGCAGAGACAGAAATATCCCGACTTTTAGTCCCTAGTCTTGGTGAGACTCCTAAAACACTGGATCCTACATTACCCACAATGCAAATGATGCCAGTGTCTCTAGACCCTCCATGCCTGGTAGCCCAAAGGTTTGTCATTTCAAAATGTTTGTAGCCTAACTCTTTTCATTATGCAGTTCTTAAAACCCAAACCAACTTAATCATGATGACATAGCCAAGGTTATTTTTTTCAGACTGTTAAAGACTCTACCATCCCACAGAATATATAAATATATTTACAGGCTGAGTTGTAGTCCATGTGACATGTAGACTGATCTTTGTGTAAAAAAAGTTGAGTGTCCCTTTAAATTATCCCATAATGTGCTTTATTATTTTATTATTATTATTATTATTATTATTATTATTATTATTATTATTATTATTATTATTATTAAAGTTTGCATAAATTACAAATCTATACCAACTACTTTTTATGCATTTTATCAATTTATTTTACCTATTTGCATACGTGTGTGCCACTCTCAAATCTAAATGTGGAATACCAAATTTTATTTTATAGGAACCATACCAAGTACTTGTTTCATTCTTCTTTTTTTAAGTGTGAGAAAACCTCAAGTTACTAGAACCTAGATAATCCCAGTTCTTTAGTAATTTTCTTATCAGTGCAATATGGACCAAGGGAAAATGTCAGCTGCTATTTCGTAACTCTTGAGGTGTAGCCTACCCATCTGAATCTTTACTATCTTCACTACCTGAGGGCACAGATCTTAGATAGCAGCAACTACAGCCTGTCACAAACCACACACTTAAACTTTAGGTGTGCTTCATCAGCACGTGCAAAACAGCCCAGATACCAATGTGAGCAGGTATGCCGATATGCACCACCCACTATCATTACAACTAACCTATGCATTTTCCTCCCACACATAATAGCCTCATAATCAGACTGAACTGCCAAACTTACAGATGTGAGTGTCGATTGAGACGCCTGGAGCCAGGCTAAAACAATACATGATAGTTCAAATAATTCACCATATTGGCTTCTCATCAACAGTGTTTTCTTTCTACATCATTACAAATAGATAGGAAGAATATGCCTCTCACTTATTAAAGTGTATTTGTTTAGTTCCTTTGTGTTTTCCACTGTAAATGTACCGTTTATAGTGTCTATTCATAACTTGATCCATCCCTCTGACACTACCTTTCGATTTATCCACATATCCCAGTTCGTTTTAACACCACTCCATCTATCCGTCAGATAGCTTTGGTCGTTCTGTTTGTACAACAGGGATTAGCAGTGAGGCCAGAGATGAGACAAGATGGAGATTACGACAGAGATAATGGTGTTTGGATTTAGAGTCACTCAGAGGAGGCAGAGGGAATTCAAAGCTGTAGCTTTAATCACAGGTGCGACATGTACTCTCTGATCTGATTTAAGAGAATGACTTACCACAGGTTTAGAACAGAGCAGCTGATCGCATTGGCAGTAACCAAAACACATGGACAAATAAATTTGAGTGGTTTCTTTGCTCATAGTTACACAAACAGTATAGCTGCAGGCTGTTAATCTATGTTTCCTCTCTAGCAATAACATACTCACTTGCCACTTCCATCGCAGTTAATCTTATAAAGAAGCGCTTCATGTCATTGACTTTCCACAAAGTGATGAGCCCCTGTCTGCTCATTGTAATTATTGTCAATAATAAATCAATTATATCGTCTGTATCTTTGGTAAAGAACTTTGCTGCTATATGATGTGTGGTCACAATATAAATAAATCCATTATAAGCTTTGGTTTCTGGACATTGATATACAATAGAGGACTGGATAATATGAAATTCTAAATTCTGCCAGACATAACTATTAGGATTTTTTTTTCTGTACTTCAATCTTCTTCTTTGTTTTGAAATACTGTATAGTTTTACCTCATCTGAGCTCTATATATTATTAAAATTAGATATTCTTATAATGAAAATATTCTCATAACAAATAGATATATGCCCCCTGTGATGAGGAACACCAGACATGTTTGGTATCAAGGTGTGACAAGCGAAAGAAAGAATTAAATAGGTTGCTGATCGACCTAAATGTTGCTATCAAGTGAAAATTCTATATCTCAAATGTAAACAATATCCAATGTGTTTTTAAAGGAATTCATTACCAGAAGAGTTGAGCAAATTTTCTCCATACTTGACCATGAATTGAGAACATTAAATCCATCAAAATAAGAATGTTTTCACAGAACTGCAGGGTTACATATTTCATAGGCCTATACAGTGTAAAGTTAAAATATAAAACTTAATTGAACTGTATCCAACCTAGTGCAACCTAATTCTCCAATCTAGAATTTTCATTAGCTATAACCATTATCCATTATCAGAGTTTGCCGCTATTCCTATCAAGGTTAACTCAGTTTTGAAGCCATATAACCTCCTTTTACAAACTGGCATTTCACAATCTGATCAGGAGAAACTTTCAACGTTTATTTCTCTGGATTTTAACATGGACGGTTCCTCTGTGTGCGGGAGCCGATCTTGCCCTAATTAATCATTTGCAGCTGATCAACGAGTTACACTTTGGAGCAATAACGCCATCTATTGATGCGCATACTCGTAATAAACACATCTACCACTTGTTACGATAGTTGTCGCAGGATTTATTGCAATTTGCTTTTTACATGACGCAATTTAGTTATTTATCTAGTAGGCCAAATATTTCACAGATCAGTGATAAATCACATTTTCCTCATCATGGCCATGAACGTCCACACATTCGCAACAGGCTGATAAACCCATATTTAGTTAAAAAAAAAAAAAGCAGCACATATAACTTCCAGAATTATAAATATCGACCATGTGTGCGGTGCGGTGGCTACATAGCTGCCGAAATGTAACCTAGCAGAATGTGTGAATTTACAAACATAATGTGTCGAATCGGCCGTGCTGGTTCACAGACAGCAGAGGAAGATGGCGGTCCCTACAAAACAGTAAGTTGCAAACATGCTAAGGTGATTTTCTTATTGTGTGATTAACATTAAACGAAAACTGTTTCACTTCGGTGTTGTTGTAATTATAAGCTTGATAAATACCTTTGTCGGTTTTCGTATTACAGCTCAGGGTTATTTGTAAAACATCAGCGGTTCTTGCTGATAGTAAACGATGTGCTAACGTAATGCTAACCGCGCTAATACATCAGCCAAGCTAGTTAACGTTTCCAAAATAATCCTTCAAAATTTCACCTTTTCCTACCTGCCATATATTTAACAACTACTTCATTTTACTAGAAACACCGCTGCTGCTTTCACTGTCAGGGAGAGTTAACGTTAAAGTTATTACACTTTAATAGCTAACGTGAGTGATTAAAACTGCAGTTAATTTGTTAGGTTTCGTAACGTTATAGCTTTTGGACATGTTTTGTTTCTTTTTGTGGTGCAGGACGTATTGCACTATGAAGAGGTATGCGTAACTTTGTGCAAACAGTATTTGGCATGTATAGTGCTTTGGTACGTAACAAGTTATTGTGCTGTCTATTTTAGGGATAAACTCTATTAATACGAGCTTTTAAAATGCTGGAGAAAGATCTGTAATCCTCACTGTCTTACCTGAACTACATAACATTACAGTATTTGATATTGCACATACATAGCTGTATGCTATATCATACATATCTAAATCTAACTCACCATGGATGACCCTTACCATTAACATGTTTATGTATTTGATATTATGTAAATTTGAATTTGCACCTTGTTCATATGTTGCACTTGATATTTGTACTGCAACTGCTGCATAACAGCATCGCTTGGGAAAAGTAAAGGTCTATTTAATTAATTTTTTGTATCTGGATAGATAGGCCTAGACCTAGTCAAAATAAAGTTGAAAACACAGATGCAAAGCCTTCTTTTTGTCCCAGTAGAGTTACCACTTTTCCAAATGAATTACAGCTTGAAAGTTTTATATGTGAAATGTATTTACAGATTACTTTTGTAAGACAGGGTTTAAGAAAGCTTTCTGATTGTCCACAGGTACGGGCTGATCTTGTCACAGAAGAAAGGAGCATCAAAGACAGCAATCCTGCAGAAACCCTCAGTGTTCGGGGATGACTCAGATGATGAGGTGGTTAGATCTTTGGATTTGTTATAAGCAGTATGTCTCTTGTTAGTCACCAATCATGGCATATCTATGTGATTCATTCTTTTCACTGTTTTATAGAAACTAAATAGACTTCTGAAAACAAACATCTCCTGGTATCGTTTGGGATTGTGATATTTACTGAGTATGTTGTATTCCTCAGACCTCAGTTGGGGAGAGTCTGCAGAGGGAAGCTGTTAAAAAGAAGATGATGAAGCAGGTGAAAGGGGAAAAAATGTTGCAACGTAATGCTATTAAAGCTTTTACCTTTCTCACTCCCCTATGATTTACATTTCTCTGGTGTTGGCTGTCGTTTTCTGTCTAAAGACACGTTTGGAGATGCAGAAGGCCCTGGAAGAGGACAGCACAGTATATGACTATGATGCTGTGTATGATGACATTCAAAACCAGCGACTAGAGAGCAACAGAACAATTCTGCAAGGCACTGACAAAAAGGTAATCTCATTTATATTGAATGCTTTGTATAGATGCATTTGTCAACACTGGGACTTAAGAGCAATCTAATGGTTAATAAGACTGTCAATGAGAACCCTGCATTGGCCAGCATGCACTAATGCTAAAATATGTTGGAGCAAGACACTGTGATCCCCTGTGCTGTGGTGCTGTTGTTTGGCCAATATTGAGCTCCTACTAGTGAAGAAACCACAAAGTGTGAGCAAGAAAGTCCTCATGAATATTAACTTAATACATTTTTTTGTCTGTCTCTTTATTACAGCCAAAGTATATCCACCAATTAATGAAAGCTGTTGAAGATCGAAAGAAAGAACAAGAACGAAGGGAAGAGAGGAAGATCCAGAAGGAAAGAGAGGCAGAGGGAGAGAAGTTTGCCGATAAAGAGGCTTACGTCACCTCCGCCTACAAGCAGAAACTGCAGGAGCAGAAGGAGGAGCAGGAGAGAGAGAACAGAGAGGCAGCGATGGAAGGTTAGGGTCATACTTTACAACTAGTTTTAGGCTGCAGGCAGACATTTTTTTTATAAGTGACATGGTGATACTTTGAACTCCAGAAGTTTCAAATAAACAGATGAAAGTAGCCTAAATCAGATTTGCCCAAAGCAACTTTTGGCAACCCCTAAGCAATCTGGTAATTGTAAAATCAATTTGAAAATAGCCTTATGGGCAGATATTTTATTGAAAGCAGAAAAGTTTGGGAACTTCGTTTGGATTAAATTTTGCCAATGCGTTGCGGAGAAGTATAACCTTCCTTAGGGCACACAAACCATGACATGAATATGAAGACTAAAATGTTTTGGAAAATAGGCCACTTTATCTAAAACAATGTAAACAATTTGTAAATAATTTTGAATTATTTTTGTTTTCCTTAGCTGCTTTGGACGTGAAGAAACAGAAAGACCTGAGCGGTTTCTACCGGCACCTGCTGAATCAGACAGTTGGAGAGGAGGCGATACCAGATCGCTCAGCAAACAAGTCAGTAGTACTTGCTCATCCATAAATACAGCAAGCACACATATTTCTAAGAAATATTCTGAGCCTTTAATTAGATCTCTAATTAATCTCTCTATTCTTGCTTCCACAGAACTCAAACTTCAAAGGTTTCTAAAGATGCAGAGAGGACTTCCCCTGTTCCTTCATCTACGTCCCATGATAATATCCCAAGTTCATGCAGCGACAGTGAGGAGGGACATGAGCAAAAGCCTGGCTTTAGCAAGCCTGCGGCTGGCTCTGCACACTCAAAACGCCAATACAGACAGAGGTCGCCTTCATCAGGGAGTGGAGAGGAAAAGGAGAGAGAGAGGGAGAGAGACAGACATAAGAAGAGCCACAGAGATCAAGACAGAGACAGAGGGAGGGACAGAGATAGAGACAGAGACCGAAACAGGGGAAGGGATGACAGACATGACAGAGGAAGAAGAGATGACAGGGATAGAAGGAAAGACAGAGACCGAGGGAGAGAAGATGACAGAAGCAGAGGCAAGGGGGAGACGGAGAGGGAAGACAGGCACGAAAAGAGGGACAGGGGCCCTAGAGAGAGAGAGCGGGATAAGAATGGGGACAGAGAGAAGAGGAGGAACCCAGATGAAGATAAGCGGAAGGGCAAAGATCTGGAAGAGGAGAAGGAGAAGAGGAAGGCACCAGAGAAGGAGAAAGCGGTGAAGAGTGAAGAGAAAGATCCAGAAAAAAAGGAAGCAATCGGAGAACAAAAAATGGGAAAAGAGAGATTGGAAGGCACGGAGAAAGAGGAATCGGAAGAGAAGGCGAACAAGTTTGCTAAGCGCAGCACAGATCAGACTGTGAGCTCGGCGAGAGATAGGTACATGGCCAGACAGATGGCACGCTCGGCCTGTAAGACCTATATAGAGAAGGAGGAGGACTGAGAGCTGTCCAACACATCTCGCAAACATCCCTGAACTGGACACACCCTTTATCTCAATTTAGAGGATATGGCTAATGTTTTTTTTAGGTTTTTCTTTTTCCTTTTTTTTTAACAAATCCCATGAAAATAATAAAACCAACAATGAATTAGTTTTTTCTTCTAGCAATAATTTATTATATCCCTACCCCATTAGTTCCTACTGAAGATATACATTTTTTTTTAAAACTGATACAAAGTTTCTTTTCAAAGCTCAATCTCTTCCTTAAACAGCTGGGCACTGTAGTTTTCAGCACGTTCCCCAATCAGGAATAAGTAGTACATTTGTTTGTTTGCCCATAAATAATCATTTAGTACACTAGTGAGTATTTACAGCACTAGAACAGTGTATGTGGAATAACTACAATGCCCATGATTGTTGTAGTGAATTAACATGTCACCCAGTGCAACAGTGAGGCGCATGTATTTTAAGCTTTTGGACAATAGAGATCTGTAGGACGGAGGAATTATCAGGGATTATCTGGCTTTGGCTATACAGATGGGATCAATTGTTTGTTTTAGACTTTTCATGGGTTTTGTTGAAGATAAGAAAAATAATTGAAAATTGCCAACCATATCCTGTAATCTCTGGCTCCACCATACATTGCAATGGACAAATTCGAACAGCAGAGTATGCTCATGGTCTTTAGTGACAAGAGGGAGACCTGGATGATACATTCATTTTTCTTTGTTTGAATAGGTGGATTTTTGATTTATTATTGTGAAAGAAGAACACTGACATGTAAATATGATAGGCTCTTGTAACACCACTTGCTGGAATAAATGTAAATATGAAATTTTATCCTATTGTTTAATTCTGAAGGTGGATGAGAATGGAATGACGGGAGTGACGCGTGAGAAGGTGATGTTGCGTTAACTTTTGTATCATTCTGGTGCAGTCAATGATAAGTTAATAAAATAATTTCTTGTCCAGTGTATTCTGTTACTTCCTGTTTGTTCTATAGTCATAAGAAATTAGATGTCAAAATGCAGACAAGAATTAAGGTTTCAGCTGATGATTCAGAAGGGAATGTTTATTCCACAAGGATAACTTGATCACAGAAATGTGTTACTGCTTTGCAAGGTTTGCACAGGAAGATACCAATTCTAACAAAATGAGCATTTGATTGCAGGAGTCTTCTTTTGTGGGTTTCCTGTGATCCTGTGTCAGCTCTGGTCTACATGTACATGGAGACGATAAACCACTGAAACAAAAGAAAAGGCGTTTTTGTAGAATTGGGATTCAAAGTGGATTTAGTTATCAAGTTCTTCTGTCTCTCTTCATTCAGAACAAATAAAACATATGGTAAAACTGTTGTTTTGAAAGTGAAGTGATGGGTGGTTGCCAAGTCACTCATTTGACACCTTGTTCAGGCGTAACATGAGACTGATGAAGCTCTCCAAGAAGACTGATGAGAAGAAGCCTTAATACCGTAACATCATCAGCCTCACCATGCCAGTATCCGTGTTTGTTCCTGGCACAGACACACAGAGAAAGTGACAAGTACTCCAGTTATAACTGAGAATATAAAGCACGGTTCCTATTTCTTGTTTTGGTACAAGCTTATTAAATTGATGAATAGTGTTACAGCCTCAATTGCCTCGAAGCGATGAAAGCTACATGTAAGCTAAAAAACTACATGTAAGCTAAAAGCTTTTTAAACATGTACGGTATGCACATTTTTTTTATTAACTGCATATCAAATTCCTGTCTACAATTTTGAAAGAGGTGTCTAGGGTAAATAAAACTCAACTTTCGATTAATTAGTTGAAATATGTCTTCATCATGCCAATGTTTATTATTTATATATTTGCTGCATTACCTTGTACTCATCAATCTTCCCCCAGAGAGTGGAGAATTCAAGTAATCATCATCCTTTGGTTAGTCTTAGCACGATAAGGATGTGTCAGTAAAAGCAGATGAAATTTAACAATTGAATCAGAATGTTGTGATTTCACTTTGACAATGTATGGTGATTTAAGGGGAGAAAAACCAGGTTAAAAATTTTGGCCATAGCTATCATGCTTCCTGCAGGTATCCAAACCAAAGCTGTTGCAGGTCCCTGTGAATGGCAGACACAGAGAAACTCAAATCCCCAAAGTAGCTTAACGTGAATTAGGAAAAACAGAAACAATTAAAAAATTATGATCGACTGATGTTCGAAACAGGTGACATGGACAAGCTGATGAAGAAGAGGAGAGAGAAAGATTAAAAGAAAGAAACCAATAACCCTGATCAGTGTAGCGTTTGAACAAGGCACACATGGGAGTCTTGTCAGCAGTCTCCTCCTTGTACCCATGTGGTCTCTGAAGTTGACAAGTTAATGCATCAGATATTAAATTGGCAAACAATATTTGGTCTCTCTAACTTAAAGTGTGGACTGCACTCCATTATTTCATACCATGGAAAGAATTAAGTTCTCATTTTGGCATTCACTATTGTCATCATCATCTCCATCATAGGGACTGGATGCAGAGGAGCATATGTTAAAAATCTGCTTCATATGCTGAAAGTCACTTGCGGTTAGATATATTAGCCGTGTTGTTTTCTAGAATGGAAACCCAGCTTGCTAAAAACAAGGACATGACCTTCAGTATCCTCACATTTTGCTTTGACCCTAATCATTTGTTAAAAGTGCAGTTTTAAATGGTATCTATCATTTTGGCAAAGCTATGGATCCAATTTTGAATGAGCAATCCTTGTTTTGGTATAAAAGCCTCCATTGGGACAAACATTATTTGTTAAATATTGGTAAGTCCTTATTTGATCATAGCTTTGGTGTAGACAGTGAAAAGAAAGACTGCAGTCATGTGTTTCATGCTGGAGGGGACGATCACATACTCTCCAGGCAGCAGACTGTACTGCTCAATCAGATCCCTTCCATGGGTGTAAGACTTCTTCAGTGGTCTGTTTCTGGTAAGGAGTAGAACCGCCACATGTTCTTAGGTTTCTGGAAGGAAGATAGACATTTATCATTTAATTCAATGAAATTGCTTCATGAGCATCAAATTACATAATTTAGATCATTAAACATGGAATTTTATTTGTGTGTACAGGCAGTGATATTTGTTTATACCCCTGCTGAAGGCTATTGGATGTGAAATAGGAAGCAGAATGTCATACAGTTTTCCAGTCAGTCAAAAATGCTTGTCCTAGGAATAGCCTAAAAAATTTTCATACTTGATAATATGCATTTTATATTATTCAATCAGTTAATATTGAAACAAAATTCAGGATGTAAACCTTATAGACAGTATATCCAACTGGGAAGAATTTTGTGTTTTTGTGACGCTTCTGCTGAGGTTTCTGCATAAGAAATACATTTCTTTCTCCCTGCCCCTTGGCTATCTTAATCACCTGGATGCATACTGAGGATTGGCTGCACGGTACAGTAGTAATCTTTACTCATTACTATTGACGGCAACATTGCCCAACATCATTGCTTTAAAAGGTGCTCCGTCAGCTTAAAAACCTCTGTTTAGTGGGAGTAGTGAGACTTAATAACGACCTACACGAAAAAATACATGACCCACCCAGGACTGCATTACACCTATGTTGCTTTTATTGTGCTTTAGGAACCCTACAGTGCTCTCATCAGATATGTCTATATAAGGATGATTTCAAGACTGTTGCAGAATGAATGCACTAAACTGCTTAACACCCTCTGATTGAGAAGAAGCGATCAACCAGACACAAAGCAGAATGTGGATCTGTGAGTATTAATGTCTCAGTATGCGTGTACACCTGCTGAATAAGGTGTGTTCCTGACACTTGACAATTATTCTCTTTTTCTTCCCCTTGGGACAAAATGTGTCTAGACAAGATTTATCGCTATGGCAGCTTCAACACGCATGCAGATAAGCAACAAAAGCTTCTTTCTTTTCTCTTTCTGACATGTCAGAACATACCATCTGAAACATTTTGCTGAGAGACATAAAAGCAAAATCCGAAAGCACTGATGCATACGTTTGATAGGCAGTAGTGTTCTTTACTAAATTAATTTGCAGTAATAAGAAGTAGACAAAATGCCAAGTAAACGTATTAACCAACTTATTAACAGGTACCCGCTATTGCTGTTAGCTATTTTGTGGAAATAACGTAATGTTATGCCAGTTCCCAAGCTGACTAAATAGTCAATTAAGCCTTTAATAGCAGAAAGCAGCAATATGGTTGTGAAGCCATCAGAGACAGCAGATGCTTTAAGGTAATAATTGCATACTTGCACCATTATCTAAAGAAAATACAGTTGTTACAAAGTAGTCAGAAAATTAAGCACAAGTTTACAAAATACTGGCTCCAACAACTTACATAATTATACTATACTTCACTATGTAGACTTGCCGGTTTTAAATTTGCATTTCTATGCATTGAAGGTAGACTATAGGGACAGATCATTTGTTTGTGTAAACCTAATTCAAGAACACTAATTTGTACATACCAAGAATTATATCAACACCACTGCAAATTTTTACTTTTCAAATGCAGTTACCAGGTAAAACTGGTTACAACGGCAATCAGCTGTCACCTCTGTGCCTCATTCAGACTGCTTCAAAATGATGAGGCTTAATCCCCCCCATCCCCCCTTCACGTATTTTCGTTAGCAGTGCACATGTTCACAATCAGAGACAAAACAACACAGTGAGTAAATGTCATGGGGCTACCCCATGCCTTCATTTAAGCTAGGGGTAGCATTGGTCTTAGCATGCTAAGCTATCTGAGCATTAGCATAGGACTTTTAGCATTAGCATTACCTTTAGTATATGGGCTAGCATCAATGGACACATGGCTTGTCATTTCATGTCAGTTAATTTAAGAACTAGTCAAGAGTTGAAATTATGATTAGATAAATACAACATACACAATTAATTTCAAGTCATTTATTTTAGATTACTGGATTTACCCAAGGTCATCCAAATGTTTGTATGTTTCATTCACCTATTCGCATCCTCAAGCAGGGATCTGGGTGGAAGAGGCAAAGAGTGTGGAGTAATTTATAGGGGGGAAGACCTGGAATGGTCAAAGTGTGAGCCAGTACAGAGGGATATACTGAAGTACCTTAAGTTGCTGTTTTGAGAAGCTTTGTGCAGCATGTAACATTTCATTTCTGGTTTTATAGTTGATATGTTGTGTATTGATGTAGCCAGAAATGTTTTCGATTGTTGAGGTAACACAATGGTGTTTAATTGATTTCCAATTAACTTTGGTTTGTCTTGTAGGAGGGGCTTCTGGTTTAAAGGAAGGAGGCAGAGGCACCTCTTGGCAGATAAACAGCTTTGGCCTGGAAGGGCACATGTGCTAGAGCCCAGTAGTCAGGGCCTGATTTAGGTTTTTTTGTGTTATTTAATATCCATTTCTAATGATAATTTGAATAGTTTATACTTAGTTTCCTTGTTGTTTGTTTGTTTTGTTAATTTTTGATATATTTTTGCAATAATTCACACTTGCACTACTGCACTTGTCTGGTGAAGAAATAAATTGAAGCACCAGGTGACCACCATGGGGCTAAACATTACAGTAAATATGACAGTCAAATCAACCTAGACTCTTAACTTTGGCAGAAACCTTTGTGTTTGTGTAGGATCCCATAACTCACAAAGCCAATTTAAAAAAAAAGGTTTTCAAGACTTAAAAATTGATTTTTGATGATCATTTTTTGCTTCTGTGTCAAAATGTCCCATAACTATGTATACCATATATTACACTCTTTTCCTGCTAAATCTATGAATTTATTTTTTTTTCTTTTTAACCCTAGGTCTCCACTTTATTGAATATTATGCTCAACATAGACACAAGCTATTAAGATTTTTTTTAAAACAATCGATGATGTAGTTCAACCAGCTGAAAAAGTACTGCAAAGCCAAGACAAGACTAGAAGGGTAAAAAGGTTACACCAAGATCTGTAGTCAAGACTAAGACTAAAGACATGAAATAAATTTAAAAAAAACACAATGTAAATAAAGACTGAGAACAAATTTAAAAAATGAAACCAAGACTGAGAATAACAAATACATGTGTGTCCGAGCTGGTTCTGGGAGCAGACGCATCCAACTCAGTGTTACAATGATTAATACATAGCTTACTGCCTTGCTCCGCCTCTTGAGGGTCTGGTGGTAAGGCCCACCTTCTCCACCTCCACATCAACACACAATCAATATTAAAACAATAGTGTGACCCTAACTCTACAACACTTCCAAACAAAATAAAGACTGATATATGACATTAAAATCATTTAATCATGCATAAAACAATCACACTGTTGTTTCACATCAACACAGGCACTCAAAATTTGTGTGCTGTTTCACATGATGACCTTCACAGCCTACAGAACTGCAGTCTCTTTGCAAGGGCCCTTGTGTTCATAAAACTAGTCTTTAAGTCTTACCAAGCTTGGGGTACAAGCAACATTATGATAGAATCCACAAAGGCCCGGACCTGAAGTGATGAATTAATTTTGAATTGTGCCAGTTGCTTGACTGGTTCTGTGTGTTCTTAATAATATGTGAAGGCCACAGATTGATTGCAACAAGGCTAAGCAAAAAGACTGCACCCTGAAGTACAGCGGCTAACATAATTGGTCAATAAACATCTTAAACATTATCCAACATCAATTGAGTAGCATTTATCAATCTTAAGCATATTCAAACATCAGGACTAAATAAAAATCTTCAACATAAACATGGCCTCTAAAATAACCATATGTTTGTTAAGTAACCCACCTTGCTTAAACCACTAATTTCCAGAAACTACACCAAGAACATGACCTCAAAATACTAGCATAAAATATAGATCAGATATTGAATGAGCAATCCTTGTTTTGTTATAAAAGACTGCATTGGGACAGTATAATATGTCAAATATCAGTAAGTCCTTAAGTAATCGTAGCGCCAGTCTTGGTGTAGACTGAGAGAACAAAGTCTGCAGTTTTGTCTTTCTCTGTGAAAGGGACAATCACATACTCTCCAGGCTGCAGACTGTGCTGCTCAATCAGCTCCCTTTCTGCAGTGTAAGTCGGTGGTTGCTTTAGTGGTGTGTTTCTTTTAAAGAAGGAGGACTTCAGGCATCCTTGTGGTGTCTAGAAAGAATATGAACTTTTTTTAATGTAATGTTATTTTTCAAGACCATCAAATTGCATTATTTATATCATTGAAATGTGGAATTTGCTTTATGTGCAGGTGAAGTGATATTTTTTCTTACCCCTGCTGGAACCTGTAGGATGTGAAATGGGCAGAAAATTATACAGAATTTTACATCATTATAGATTTTTATCCGTCAAAAATGTTTGTAACAGGAATAGCCTAAAATACTTTTCATACTTGATAACATGCATTTTGTATCACTTAACCATTCGTTAATATTGGTGATACCTGATAGACAGCCAGTCCAATGGATAAGAATGTTTTCTTTGTCAGATCCTGCAGAGGTTTCTGCATCAGGGAAAGAAAGACGTTTTTGTCTCCCTGCTCCTCCTTGTCTATGTTAGTCACCTGGATGCGATACTGCGGATTGGTGGCAAATGTAGCTACAAGGGATGAGAAACATTAACAATGCAGGTGACACTTCAGAGCCAGTTTTGTGGTTTCTGTGCTTGCACACATAAAAGCAAAAAGACACAACAAATATATCGTCCTTGCAGTTATAGTTAAAGGTAAAATAATTAATTGGGCTCACAATGGTTCGGGCTGCCACCTGACGATGTCCCTGCCACCCAGCTGCCATCGTGAATCATGCATGTCCACTGGCAGGTGAAGTCTCCGTCGATAAAGTTAGGGCTCTCACAGCAGATTGACACCTTCGAGAAATAGTGACAGAAGTCCTTCAACTCCATCCTGACAGATATTGGCAGGCAGAGCAAAATGGACAAAACAAAAAGGTCAGACACAAGCTGAAATATTGCAGTAAACATTCAAACATCATCCATGAAGAAAAAAATGTTTGCTCTTGTTCATTATTACCAGGCCTCACTGTTTAAAGGTACCCTGTGAAGTCTTTAACCACTAGTAGTGCTATAGAGCAATGTTTTTATGACAGGAAAGCCTATGCATGCAGATGTTAACACACCAGGAAACAATGAGCACATTGAAAGCTAGCAAACATAGATGTAAGCCGTGAAGGTTTCATATTATTCAAAAAATTGCCTTTACAAATGTTTTATAATCAAGTAAACACATTCACCACATTTGCTAAATCTCACAGCTTGAGAAACACTGAGTGTTATATGTATGGGGCTGATTGTTATGTGATATGTATGATGCTTTGGCAATATTGTTTTACAGTCATGCCAATAAAGCGAATTGAATTGAATGTTACAAGAAAAGTTCACATGGTGCTTTTAATGTAGCAAATTTACCAGAACTCTCCATTGTTGAGGTTTAAATGATTTTTCCGATCTTCTTCATTTACTTTTTGCCACAAATCTGATCTGAGGACAAGATCAAAATTAATTAATGACACTTTGGTTATTTTTCTTCACAAAAAAAAATAGTCTTCAGTTGCACTGTAAGCTAGTTTTTTATTGCTATAAAATGCACATATGAGTGGATGTATGATAAATTCAAGTACTTGTCACTCCAATTTCCATTCCACTCCGTTTTGCCATGAGGGTTCATAACTCTCACCAGCTTCACTTTGGAACCGTCGTACACAACCTAAAGGTGAAGTGAAAAACAAATTAATTCAGAAACTTGTAAAACTTCTATTACAGTTCCTCCAGTCAATACCAAATGTCTTCCTGGCAATTAAACTCCTAAACTTTGCTCCTCGGTTACCATGTTCTTTACACAGATTTTTCACAGCTCCACAACTTACCTCAGTGACTGCTGTGACAGAGTAGGCATGTTTATTTATCAGTCCAGTGTGTGCTAGATTGTTCTCCAACTTATCCTGAAACAGACATACCAGTTAAATCAACCCAATGAGTAAGATTTGTTTCTTTAAATAATCTGTTTCCAAGTTATTAGTTCTGACCCCTATAGGTGCAGTCCAGCAGCAAACCATCGACTTGCACATAAAGGCTCTGCTCATTGAGAGCCACAGCTCAAATTCATGACCTGCAGTTTGTGCATCTCCGAGTTTTTTAGTCATGTGCACGCCTCCACTGAAATCCTTGCAGGCGTCTGATGGGAACCCACCCCATATGTATGAGTATGAACCACACACTCTGTGGGAGACCAAAAAAATTAACATAGCACATTCTGCCTTTGCAGATAGTTGTCATGGAAAACATTCATCTATTAATCCAGTCTTGATTCTGGTTTTTGTGCCACAGCTGTGACCTACTGATGTGTTTTATATGAGAGTGAGTGAGTAGGTTTCATACTTGGCATATGCTTTCTCCAGCAGAGGAACCCAGAACTCATTTCCATTTTTGGGGTGCACAAACACTAACTTGTTTTTGCATGTTGGCAGGAGGTCGTCGATGACAACATCCACCCACTTGCCAAACCTCCAAAACTGACAGAGAAAGGACAAGTTAGAACTAAGTTACCAGAAGACTAGAATATATTGTGTAGCTGTATTGTAAAAACATTTAGCCTAATCCTTTACCTTGAAGTGAAAAATCCCTGCATAGTTGGTGAAGGACTGTTCTATATGCACAATTTCCTTCACCAGGTCTTCCTGGAATGTCAGTGAGGAAATAGCAGACAGAAACCAGCAGTCACCTAGTGAATAAAGAAAACAAATACTTTCTCAAGCACTGCCACATTTTACATAAGCAAACTATACATTTTTTGTCTTTAGATTTATGATTCAGGGGTGTGTCCAGGAGGGAGGCCTGGGAAAGCCAGAAATCTGTTTGGACACCCCTGGTGCCACCCTGTTATGCTAAACTATGATTGCTATCTGCCTGGTCAGAGGCAATACTTTGGTTTGTACCAGAAATGAAACAGTATGAAGAAATTTAAGTTTTATATTATATAATGTAGATATATTAAACTATCTGTTTGCATAAACATTAAACTAGGGCTGGGGCGAACGTGCGTTGACGTGTTGGGTGTGGGATTCTCTCGGATAAGCTACAAGCTCAAGCTACAAGACCGCGCCTTCAACCGTAAAGTTTGGAGTATTTCATACAGACACTCAACAACGTCCTGCTCCGTGAGCTCTCTGAACTCGAAATTGTTTCACTGTAGCACAACTGCTGTCCACAAATACGTGAAGCAGCATGAACACGTGAAACGAAAGTATACCGGAGCACTTTGTCTAGACGGCAGCGCCGCAAATCGTGTTAACTTTATATCGCCACACAAGCACGGTACATTATCAGCATGAGGCCGTTAAAATATTTATTGCCTTTGTGTTAGTAAATTATGTAAGTAATGTCTGTCTCGCTGCTGTCATGGTAACGTTACACCGCGTGACATCTTATGTTCAGCTGTTTCATATGTTCTGTTTATATTATTTTAGATGCGGCGTGCGCGCATCGATTTTAATAAATATACAGCGTGCTAGCCTCGAAAATCCAGCTGCATTCTAACATTAACTTAGTTCTCCTTATTAGTTAGGCTCCTTGAATACTGGCAAATGACTTTTTTAAGCTGGGTCTCCGAGACTGACAGCGTTGTGTTGGACAGATTTGTGCAGCGGTGTTCCATGAGGGAGAGCGAGGGGAAGTGCCATACGGCGCTCTGCAGTCAAATACGATTTTAAATAGGCTTAGTAAAAAAAAAAATCGGAAATCAATCTGTGGCGGTCAGCGTTGATAGTGTGGCGGGCCGCCACAACGAAATGAACGAATGGGAAACACTTTATTTAACGGCCACGTATGAGGGAAAAAACAGCTGAATCTAATTACAATCTGTGATTCTACAGTCTGTGAGTCCTTTCAGGTGTTCATTGATGCAGAAATACATACAATACATTTGATGATTTCATCATACTGCATTACTCCATATTGAAATAAATCCATGTGTGAAAAAAATTAAGTTTTAAGTAAAGTAGCCTACTTAATGTCTATTATTGTTATTATCACAACCCAGCAGTTATGTGGAAATCAGATTCATTTTAAGATTTGCTATTATCATTATTCTGATGTGGTTTATCAGGATGATTGAATAAAATATAGATTTACTGATTAGACATGTTTTTGACATTTATTTTGGATAAATTTGTATGTTAATCGAGTAATAGGCATCTTTTCTTTAGTATAAACAAAATTAGTCGTTAGATTAATCGACTAATCGAAAAAAATAATCGTTAGATTAATCGACTTGAAAAATAATCAATATATACAGCCCTACATTAAACTATTACCTGCCAATACCAATATAAGACCATATTAAGTGTGCAGTAACATTAAAAATGTTGTAAAGTTATAAAGTGTATGCAGTAACCCGTTGCACAATTAACATACAAAGGAGTCTCAAGAAGACAGTGATGGTATTCAAGCTGTTAGTAAGTCACACGGACAAGCCATGGCGTGTTCCCTCCTTCAGAAGTCCTCACATCATGGACTGAGCAAAACTCTGAACTTTGTGACAGGGCCAGAATTTGGCTGACAGTTTGAGTTCTATGATGTGTTTTTTTGGAATGTTTTATTTGTGTACTGTGTTTTTCTTTGATATTGCATGTGAAGTGGTGTAATTTGGTATGCTATGTTTGTTTTATCATGGTGTGATAAAAGGGATTTGAGAGAAAGAAGGAAAAGTTGGTCGGAACATAGCTAGACCGGTGGGGGAAGTAATAGCAAGAAACTGAAAGCTAATCAGCGTGAGTACAGAAGCCTGTGAAGACGGAGATATGCAAAATTCAGTTTGCAAGATTTTTGAACAATAAACGAATACTGATACAAGCAAGAAACAAGCAAAGACTCTCAGTATGTCCTCACTTCAAGGGGAAAGGATGAAGGCTCACATCTCAGGAGCAATGACAAAGGTTAGAGGAGTTACTGTATCTCAGGAGTCCCATTAATATGTCAATGTAAGATGTTAAAAATGAGATTCAGAGAGGCAAAGTAGTTGAGGCTACATGGTTAAAAAGTAAACGAGATGGATCATTAAAAAGATACATTATCTGTGGTTGCAATTTGAGAGAACCCACTCTAAATCAGCACAAGCATGAATTTGACAGGCGGAAGGAGAAGGAGTTCCTATAAACAGAGTATAATTAGACTGTCCTGGTAACAGTAAGATACTTATGATAAAACACACTCACTCCAAATGTTTAGATATCAATCCTTTTATAAGTGTATCGATCCTAGAGCAGGAAACGTTGGTATCAGAAATATCGATATTTTAGTTTCAATCCATCACTACTTTTAAGCTGAGCACACAGAGGACAGGCAGGGAAGAGAGACAAATGCAACCAATAACCCTAATTAAAAATGTGTTGCT
The DNA here is from genome assembly GCA_024633595.2 of Lepomis macrochirus. Classification (NCBI taxonomy): domain Eukaryota; kingdom Metazoa; phylum Chordata; class Actinopteri; order Centrarchiformes; family Centrarchidae; genus Lepomis; species Lepomis macrochirus. The sequence continues at coordinate 15,544,824 of JALXJV020000021.1, read as the reverse complement.
CCCATTAGTGACTGTCAACCCTCATAGCAATGGTAAGCATAGAAAACGTGTTGAATAAAGATGTTTACGTTGATTTCAGCTCCTATTGTTTGTATGTGGGTGTTTTAATGGTAATGTGGATTTTTCAGATCAATTTGAGAAGTACCTATGATCTCGTTACACATTTTATTTGTGTCATGTAATGTGTTGACTCTGTCTCATCCTCCATCGGTCTTGGTCTCGACTTGGTCTGGGCGGTCTTGGCTACAACACTACCTTCCATACTAACTGTCTGACATGTAGGTTATTTCTGAATATTGTTTCCTTTTGTATGAAGCCTTTTCAAAGTACAATTTCTTTTTGTGTGTGCGTGTATGTACTTCATGCCGCTCCTGCATAATTCAGCGCTCCACTTAGGCCTCTCCATTCAAAAAAGTCTGGACACTGATAAAGAGCCTTGCTTACCCAAATTGCCTTGCCCATAGTCAAACCGTGAAGCTCCGTCACAGAAAAATGGCTCTCCATTAATCTTTTGTCTTTTCAAGATTTCCTGGACAACACAGCAAAGAAAATCATTTTGATGTAGACAAGAATGTAAAAACATGCATTAAACAATACAATCCTCCCAATGTAAAATGTGTGATTCTTCTTCTATATAAATATACATATATATGATCCATTATTATTTTATTTGCATCAGGAAGAAAAAATATATTTAAAGAATTTTACTGCTGGTCGAAGCCACTCCACTTCGTCTTTTAGATTCAGCTTAGACATGTCTCCCAGAGATTGGCTGTTAGGTGGAAAGGTGGTGTCTTCAAACAGTGTTCTTTGGCGAAGGTGACCATCTTTCAGCTGCACATAGTCTTGGTTGTTGAACTTAGCAGGGTTGGAGGGGCTCCCTTCACTGCCGTCTTGGTAACGCAAGATGATGACAGTGGGGCAAGTTCCAGATTCAGTCATGTTGATGAGAGGCTTCAGACAGAGTCACATAGACACAAGGAGAAAGGCAAAATAAGAGAAATGAGACCTTAATATTGAAATTCCAACATTAGGTCTCTGAGATGGAGATAGTTACCTGTGAGAGAGCTGCAACCAACTGCTGCTTTCTTACAAGAGAAGTGACTTGGAATTTACCAGTTTGGTATACTGACTGTGAACTACTCACTTACTTATATACACACTGACATAAATCTGAAGATAGACCCGCCCCCAAGCAGGTATAAAATTACAAGTTGGTGGGAGGTTTCTGGCTGGGAGAACACAGATTTTCTGGTATAACCTGTTACCTTTATCTGATATTCTTATTGTCAACATGTCAGGCCTGCTAAAACATATTCCTAAATCCACTTTTAGTGTCTTTGGAGCCTAAAACATTGGGGTCTCTATTTTATGCTTTTTGTTATTTTTTAATTATCTTTTTGTGTAAACCGTAACAATGAAGGAAGGAAAGAAGTGTGTGACATTGTGGAGAAAATGACAACAGTGCAGAATGACGCTACATGAAGAAACGATATAGTCCCCAGCTTTTAGCAATGTTTTATGTCTTTTTGGCATCAAATTAAAAAGGCAAGGTAAGTTTATTTGCATACAGCACATTTCATCAACAAGTCAATTAAAATTGCTTTACATAAAACATAAAAGTAACATAGGGGGAAAAAAAGACATTCAAACCTAATCCTATTCATCGCACAATATTTATCTGCACCCTACTTTCTTTTTAGGGTTGTTTTTTTGCTGTGAATTGAGGATATAAAATCTAATCAAAGTGCACAACATCCACCAGGGTACCACAATTTTTTTTCCAGGCCAGTTTCATGACTTTGTTTTTAAAAGTGATTCTGTTCTGCTTGAACCACAATTTTAGAACAATGTCTGATTTTCATTAGTTAATTTTCAGTTATTTTTATTTTATTGTTACTTTTGTCCGTTTCAAGTTATTTCAGGAACCATTGTGGGTTTTTCTTTCTTTAAAAGAAGGGAACCAACAAATGTTTCATCTGTACATGGGGAGGGAGAGAGAGAGGGGTGTAGGTGTGTGCATGTGAAGGGAAAAGCAAGGTGAGCAGATCAAAGTAGTTTGTGAATAAATACTACCATATCAATATTAGGTGGATCATTACCACCTAATAAACTACAAAAATATTTTAAAATAAAAAAATACAATTAAAGAGCTCATATTATGCTTATTTTCAGGTCCATGATTTTATTTAGGAGTTATACCAGAATAGGTTCACAGGGTTCGATTTATAAAAAACTCCATATTTTTGTCATACTGCCCATTGCTGCAGCACCTCTGTTAACCCTGTGTGTTGAATGCTCAGAGTGAAGCATCTGACTTCTATTCCATCTTTGTTGGCAGTTGCACATTCTCATTACCAAGGTGGACTACTAGCCAATCAGAAGCAGAGTAGGGCATGTCTTGAAAAACAAGGTAGTATGATCCAAAACAAGGACACTTCAGCTGGCAACCACATGCTTTAGTTCAGCCATACACAATCCCAAAACTCAGGCAGAAAAACTGACTGCTGGAGACGGGAGTACGCCGGTTTTCAGCCTAATCGGCCAAAATCGGTCAAATTTAACATTACGCACAAGCTGCATAGTGTTTCACGTCATGCGCACAGCTGCACAGACAGTAACCGGCTATTGTCTCAGCAACACACACGTAATGACGAAACATGTTGTGTGCTTTGATTAGACTTTAAATCCTTAACTGACAGCCCAAAACCAACCCTCAAAAGAAATTAGGGTGTGGATATCGTACGATAAAGAGGATCAGGTTTGACTGTTGTGAGAGATCGGAACTCTAAAAAGCACAACAATGGAAGGCTAAAAACGTGATGATTTAGCACCTATTGTAGAAATTACGCAGAGAAATTATGGTAAAGATACTACAAAACTGTTATGGGCGAAGAAATAAATATACTGGGTAACTCTTTTTAAAATTGTATTTAATGTATTTTTTTATATTTTTCTATGTTGCTTTTGTTTTATGTAGAGCAGTTTTAATTTCCTTGTTGTTGAAATGTTGCTATGCAAATGAATTTGCCTTGCCTTGCTGACTTTCCTTCATAATTTGATGCCGAATGCCAAAAAGATGATACACTATTAATAGCTGGAGGCTATTTCGTTTCTTCAGCATAATTCATCACTGAAACATCCTACTTTTTTTCAGGAAAAAGAAAGGAGAGAGTGACAGTTTATACATATCCCAGCATTTTTTTTCAAAGTTTCTTTTCTGAATATTGGTTTAAAAATTACTTGAAATTTTGTGAGATGTGCATCAGATACAAAAAGCCAATGGTGATGCATGTTTTATCATCAAAGTGCATTTTGCGGTTTAAGAGAAAATAACTAATTATGGATAATCCTTTTTGGCCTTGATATTATTTTAAAAAAAATCATAGATGGACATAACACATCAACAGTCTGGCCATTAAAGACAAAACACTATTGTCATATTCACTTCAATGACCATTAAAAGTTAGTGCAAGTTTATGCACTTACACTGGACAAAATTATAAATGCAGCACTTTTGTTTTTGCCCCCATTCATCATAAGCTGAACTTAAAGATCTGACTTTCTCTATGTACATAAAAGGCCTATTTCCCTCAAATATTCACAAATCTGTCAAAATCTGCATTAGTGAGCATTTCTGTTTTACATAGATAATCCATCCACCTCACAGGTGTGGCATATCACAGTTGAGTGGTGCCACAGTCTGCAACTAAACCTTATTGCATTCCACAGCAACATTACTGGGACTAGTCCTGACATGGATGTGATGGCACTCCTCATAGGTGCATATCATTTTAAAACGAGACAGTGATTATCTGTCAGTGAAGGTTTAGTTACAACTCTGGATTAGTGCAAGATGGAAAGCAAGGGATTCACACTGATTAAAATGTTGATTAGCAGGGCAAACTAGGCAATGGATGTACATTTTTCAGTAGATAATAAACATCACATAGTCATGTCATAGTATAAATGGTATTTTCCTTTTGAAAATGCAATAAAGGAAACCTGATGAGCCAGTTTGAATGGGCCTGAAGCAGCTGATAACATTAATATCTTGCAAGTATTGATATTTAAGTTACAGGGGCTATGCTGAAGTTTGTCAGTAGAGTAGATGTTGGATCATGAGCCAGTACAAGCAGAGCTGATTCAAATCCAGTACTAGCACAGACCCAGTCCAGATGTTATTAGAAGGTCACACAGACCCAGGTGAAACACAGGCAGCCTCAGCCAGTAAAAGCACAGCCAGAGGTCTACAGGCAGCTCAGACCCTAATGGAGGATTGAGGTAGTGCGCAGAGCTCCGTTCAAATTAGAAGTGGTATTTTCTAGAAGGGGTTTCCACTTAGGCGTATTACAGAGACATAGTGTTTTAAAGGAGAGGTAGTAGTAAGAGTACTGCAGTTTCAGGTGTGACTCAATGGCAAATTGTTTACATGGCTCATGAATCAGGTAGGAGGGCCCCATAGCAGAGTTTTTCTTAGGTGGTGCCATGGGTGTGTGTGCTCTGGTCAAAGCCCTTTCTGACATGACAGTGCCAATATTAATGGTCAAAGCAAGGGAAGCTGGTGAGGCACATTTCTTACACTTCAGTCAAAAATATATAAAAATCATAAATCTCATAAAGTGTCCCAGTAGATTTATGTCTAACAATGCCCCTGGTGTTGAGATAATCAGTGTTATTCACTTCACCTGTCAGTGGTCATAATGTTATGCCTAATCGGTGTATGTAGTATGTATAAACTAGAATAGGTGTACAACTGTCATTGGATAGTTGGTCAAGCAGGATTCCAAACTTTATTCAACTTTATCCTGTTCAGTGGTGATCATGAACCTGTTAATCTGCAACCAAATGTCTACCTCCAAGATTTTATCACACAGGCTTGTAAATTCAACTTTTTACATCAAAGAACCAGATATTTTCTGACAGTTATTGTTTTAGACACATAATTGAACCAGGAAAGTTGCAAATCTAAGCCATAGAATTGTCTATGGGAAAAATGAATGGGACTTTTACTTCCGGTACCAAGAATGGCTGAAAAAGCTCCTCTCATTTTGTACCTCTTGACATAAGATACCAAAAATAATCTGCTGTATGTTAAAGTACAAAACAAAAAATGTGTATGTAGTTCCTCTTCAAACATTGATTTAGGAATATCATCCAAGTTAATGTAATGTCAGCTGAAATAAATGAGGTATTAAAGGTAGATCTTGAGAGACTATATTCAAGACAACACACAGATCTTCAGGACCTTATGTCAGTTGTTATTGTGCTTTAGCAGTACATGTGTGTACATGTATGAACCTGGTTGACTCCTGTCACAGTGAAGACATTGCAGTCCACCAGACCAAAATGTATTTTCTTTCCTCCTGAAACAGATGCATTTTACAAGTTTAAAGAGGATGACGCTTTAAAAAAAAAACAACAATACCTATGTCTTATGTTCATTCTTCTTTTACTTTCCATAAGTCCCATCCGATTGTTGTTTTGCACTGAATGGATGTGTTCATAACACCACATGTGAGGCTTTTGGACAGTGTGAAGTCCTTTACGGCTTTATGGTCACTGATCATGTCTCCAGAGGACCCTTGCACCTAAATCAAATTATGGCATTTCTTTTGTGACAAAGAGATTATGTTGACTTTGCAAACTAATTTATGAAACAAGTTTCAACATTACATTATTTATTGCATGTTGGCAATTTGTCATTATAGACCGAACCCATTTCCCAAACTTCAAAATAGAAAGTCAACATTTTTATTTGAAGATGGATTTCAATAAAGGACCCACTATGGATTTTTTGGGCTTTGTTTACAAATGAGAAATATCACAGCATAGTTTATTGTTGAAACTTTGATCCAGAGGCACCACTTCTATCACCACTTTGAGGTAGGTAATTTGGTGGCAACCACAGAGCACATTACAATACCATCAGAGAATAAAGTAAGTCCTAATATCTTCCTTGGCAAAGCTTTTACTTGTGTTTCTAACATAACGTTTGTATACTTGATAGATTCCAGATGAGAGAATGGTTATTTCCTACAGGGTCAGTAAGTGGAAAAGCAAAGGTTTCTGTTGAAACATTGACAATGTGCGTGAACAAGAAATCCTGCAACTATTTTTTACAGAACAATTGCATACCAGAAATACACCAGTCACTCAATAAGTTTTATTTATATAGCACGTTTAAAAAATAAAAGTACTCAAGGCACTTTACATAGGGGGGGGGGATACAGTCAGCTAGAGATAACTTAAAAAAACAAGAAAACAAGAGCATAACAGGACAGAAAAAGAAAACTGATTACGCTAATAATACAGCAGTAATACAAAGCAGCTTAAACAGATGTGTTGAACATAGTGAATGCCATGCTGGACCACAAGAGAAAGGCTCCTCTGTAGACTATACATGTTTACACAAGTTTAGGCATTTCAGGGCTGTTGGATACTACCCTAGGTGGTATACATTTGATACAGTTGAATCTTTACATATGGTTTCCATCTTCCTTTAACCCTAAAAGTCAACTGGTTTTGTGACTTATTTGTTCAATTCTACACATGGAAACTGTATATTTGTATAACTGTATAACAAGCATTCTGGAAAAACAGGTGTTTTCAACATGTGCTGGCAACTTTAGGACTGTTTGATTTCTAAACATCTCATAAACAAACATGGTTGTAACCACTAGAGCCCAACAGATTTATCAGCCGGCTGATATGAGCTAAAGCAATGACTAAACCAGAGCGGACATGTATACGTAAGCTTAACAAAAATCTAAGAAAAATCTCTTCCTGTAGCTCCTCTGTGTGATATAGATGTGAAACACTAGTCAGAGCTGTAACGGCTCTGGTTGTAGTTATAACGTTAAATGAAATCTCAAATTTGCAGGTGAGAAATGGTTTCACGTAGCTTGGTTAGAAGAGAGCTAAAGAGATGAACTAGATGTGAATGTGCTACATTGGAAATGTGTAAAGTGATATATGCATGCTTATTCTGTTTACAGACAGCTGAACAAGTTGCACATTCCAGCAGCAATTTTTTATTGATGTGCAATTGTTTACATGTTCACTTTGAGACTTTTATTAACCTAATCCAGCTAGGAAAAAGGTTTTATAGCCCACATACATACCAGCTTTCAATATCTGCCTGTTCTAAGTGCAGTTACTATAGTAAAAGGGTCTACTATCAAAATCATTCTCCAAATCTAAATCTCTGCTCTATTTCACTTGAAAATCCAAAAACCCATATTGGTCAGGCTCTAGTAGCCAGTGTCAATAGGCAATTTAAGATGTCTTAGTGTCACAATCTCTAAATTTTGCAGGCAGGAGAAAAGGTGGAAAAGTTAAGTCATTTAGCATTTGCACAGAACTCAGCCCACAATAAGGTCATTTGTATGAATGTTTCCAATCCTTAAAAGACAAGGGAGACAGAGCAGACATCAGGAACATGAAGTCACAGCAACATGACTGTACATGTAATCAGGTATTTAGAGATTAAGGTCACTTGAGCAGTTTTGGCTTTTAGTTCCTACACATTGAGTAGGCTTATCAGTGGAGGCTAAACAAGTTACATTGGTCCAGACTGTTGTAATACTATTACAATTATAGAAAACATTGCAGAATGCTCTTTAAACTGAAATATTTTTCCCCATTAAACACGGTGACATCCATCTTCAGACTAGAATCTTCTTGCCATCTGAAAAAGAGGGAGCCAGATTAGACATTGAACAAAATTGTACATGAGTAAAACTGCTCAAACTCCACTTTCCCCACTCAACAAGTGGCTTGTAGTTCAGGTCATCTACAGTATTAATTAAATCTGGTTAGCAAACATCTGTACATGATCAGCAGTTCTAAGATTACAATGAAAACCACTGACAGAAAGCAAAGAATCATTCAATGAGATTTACATTTATTCATTTAGCTGACGCTTTTATCCAAAGCGACTTATAATTGCTATACACGTCAGAGGTTGCACGCCTCTGAAGCAATGAGGGGTTAAGTGTCTTGCTCAGGGAGATAATGGTGAATGTGTCAGTGGGGAGTTGAACCCAGATCTCACACCAAAGGGCTATGTCTTATCCACTGCGCCATTACCACCCCAACGGCATTTATTTTGCCATTTTTCTTCCATCATGCTGGAAATGTATTTCTGAAAGATTATATGTCAGAATACAAATCTAAAAATATTGCACTAAGTTTTGTATATTACCGATTTATAAATAGTTTTGGCAAATTTCCCTCGTGATCAAACTTAGTGAACCTGAAGCGTTATAAAGCAGTTTGTCATGAGTTTGAGTTGATCCTTTTTTAACTGCTGCAATGGCCTAGTTTTCCCTCTAGTGGTGTCCTTAAGACTACACCTGAAATCTGAAGGAATTTTAGCCTTCCTGAATAACATTTCTGCAGTATTAAAGAAAATGGACTTCACCATTTTGTCATTTTTATCTTAGATACAAACATCTTACCATATAGCCTGTAGGCATACTGGAGGGCAGAGTTGCTGCATGGACTTCATCCACTTCTGAAGAAGAAATGTTTGCAGTTACTTCATGCAAGTGTACTGTGTGATGTTGCCATCTAATCAGAAAACCAAGAGTCACCACTGAGCAATCTGCAGGTAATTCTAGCTATTTCAGTTTGGGTTTCATCACAACAATCGGGTGGCTATTTGTGTACGACTTTAAAAGCTACCTGTCAAAATCTTGCGACTGCCGACTTTGAGACCAGACTGGCACAACAGTACCTGTCAAAAGCAAATGTGGAAAGTGAGAATAGACAAAGATATTTTTAAACGCATCATCCTCAACTGTAGCTTTAGAGACTCAGAAAAGTGGATTATAAAATATCGTCAGTTGTCGCATTAGACGGCACTTCCTATTCCAGGTTTTCGTCACTGACAAAGCTACTCAGGGATTCATTTACCTTGGACAAATAAGCTTATCAATAAACCCACCACTGTACAATGATTCAAAGCACTTGTACTTAGGATTTAGCAGTTTTAGATTAAGATTACATTTGTCCCAACTTCGATCTCTGGACAAAGTGGGTCATTTTGTAGGGCAGGAATAAGTCTTTGCTCCATTTAGCTCCAGATCAAACAAGTCATCAGGGTTTGATTTAAAATGTGTGACAAGTCAATGTCAACTTTGAATAGTCAATTACATGTGTGTTCACAACGATCAGGATTTTTAAACCCAGTTAAATTTGTTTTCTGCTGAAGAATGCAGAAGCAGACAATTCAGATTTAAAAATATATATAAAAAAACAAAAGTACAGAGTGTCTCCATTGTACAAAAGTGAGCTTAAAAGCTTACTTGACTATATTTTAAGATTTTAAAAATTTACACTTACAAGATTTGTCCAACATTGTAGCTGCATCCCACAAGATGAATCAATCTTCCAAAGTAGCCATATTAACCTTGAAAAAAATCAGAATAAAAGTCCAAATTGTGAAAATCTAGACCTGATCAAGCCCATTCAACACTATACATCTTTGAATTTCTGTTCAGAAAACCAATGATCACCACTGAACAATCTGCCGGTAATTCCAGCTATTTCAGTTTAGATTTCATCACAACAGAAGCAGCCAGTTCTCTTTTTTTAAGGACAGATGTAAATTCACCTGCATGAAATGAATAGTCTTCAGTCAGGAGGTTTAGTTGGTAGGGTATGCAGCGCTGCATAGCAACAAGGAGGAAAAAAACAAAACAATCATTAGATACACAGTAAGGTGGCTACATTACTTAAAGTGAAACATGGATGAGACATTGCATCTGGCATTCCTACCAACACTTAATTACCACGCTCATGAGGATGTTTTCACTTACCCATCATTCTCCACTCAGTCTCTGCAGGTGTATTTTTCTGGTCTCAACATTTGCGGCAGCTCACATGTTTCTTCAGCTACAGAAACAAGAGGATGTGTTAATGGTTGATCTATTTATTTTGACAGGTATAGAACTGCATCATTTTATGTTCAGAAAACCGAGAGTCACCACTGAACAATCTGCCGGTAATTCCAGCTGTTTCAGTTTAGAGTTCATCACTACATTTAATGGCTACGGCACATTTTACACAAAGTGCATTATTAAACCAACCTCAGTCTTGGCTTTGCATCATCTTCTAAGGGCCCACTGTGACCTATCACAAAGGGGGGGACAAAACTTTCATTAACAGTTTGTAAAGACCGATCATCAACAATCAACTGCTGTTTTGGAGGCTCAGAACAGTGAGTTTGAAACATCGTCAGTTGTCGCATCAGACGGCACTTCCTATTCACAGTTTTCATCACTGACAGCTGTATTAAGACATTAGATAGTTGAGTTAACTTCAGTCAGTCACTCACCTCCAGACATGAGAATCCATTTCCAATATGGGACTTCTTAAACTGGTGCAAAGAGCTGCCAGACAGATCTGATGAAGAAGACATTCATTGTTTTAAAAAAAAAGTTACAATTATTGATACGGGACTACAGGCAAGCAATATAACCAATATTGGACAACATTTATCATGTGGAAATTAAAATTAAACTTACAGCACTTGCATGCTCAGTTTCTAAGCTCATGTGATCGTGAGGGCCTCTACTTACTTAGTTGTAGTAATAACTTGGGTTAGTTACTACCCAAAATATTCCCAGAAAGCCACAATCACCAACGCTTAAACTACCACGCTGTTTTGATACATAATATTTAAATATTTAGTCAATTTCGTTTTGACAAACACACTTAAGTCGGACAATCTGAGCGCATGTGTGCTTTCACCAACTTTTAGAGGGAAAACTAGATTATAGAGGAAGAAGCTGTTGCATGTTTGCAGCAAAACACTCTTAAAGGCTGAAAGCAGAAAAAACACGAAATCTCACTTGGTCTTTCATTTAGCCCATCTTTCAGTCTTCCCCACGTGGTTGTTTGAGGCCCGTCGGGACAATGCTAACGTTGCTCTTTAGCTAGCAGATATCATCATTTAAATAATGTCACGACTTACCACTAAAATTAACATGCTGCTGAAAGAGTCAGTGCTGTGGCCTTTTACTTAATAACTACTGTTGAGTAGTTCCACAGAGCTCATGTGCACAGGACCGACACAGGTGCAGGATCGACAGATGAATTCAAAAAGAGACAGAAACGTCGTCACCGAAGTTTTTATACCCTGAGCGTCGCGTCGCAGGAATTAAACGTCACTTCTTCTTTAGCTTTAATCGCTCTCTGTCGCCCCCATAGACTGTATTCACCCGAGTTTGAACATCATGACTTTTATATTACGTTTTTGGAGTCATTTAATGTGTGTAAAAAAAACTATCCAAATATTAGCTGAAAGTAACTCATTTACATATGTAAATGGCTGGATACAGTATGAGGCCCATACTGTACTTTTTACTTGCAACTAGTTATAAATTACTTTCCAGATTAAGATTACAGAAAAAATAAATGTTAGTCTTATAAACAATAATGCATGTTTATCCCAACAGTATATAAAGCAGTTAAAATTAGATCTACCTTGACCAGTTACATCTGCTGCTTCCACATTAGAACATGGAGGCTAATAATCCAACAACCAACTTTGAGTATGTATCTTTCAAATGTTCACTTTCTTTTATAACGCATTTAGTTTTATACTAGAGATAACTCAGACAACGGACTCTAAGTCTCGAACATGTATGAAAAGTAAATAGGTTATATACTTTTTATTCATTTTCTGTTGCCACTGCGTTTATTGGATCTGCTGTTCAAACATCGGCCTTTTTCATTGAATGATCTTGTGAGTCCAAAACGTTGGACAGGGGGACAAAAACAAACGTTGTCTGGTGTTTATATTCATCTGTATTGAAGATACTATATCCTCTATTTTCACTCACTAAAGTGCCAAATGCCAAGAACATTTCAGACGGTTTAAAGAAACATTTTAAAAAGAACATGTAGCTAGGTTACATCTTATTTGGGCTCACATCAATTAAGATAGTAATCATCAATAAATTGAGTTAAAATACAGTGTGGTCGCAGGGTGGCGCTGTTTCACAGGTTACTCTCTGGTTTTCTACACTAATTACATGGAGAGTCTCATTAATTGTTTGTCTGCTGGCTGTATGGAGACTCAGTTGGTTGCTGTGAGCGTCATTTTGTTCTGGATTTGTTTTTTCGGCAGACTTTGTGTATCACATCACATCCAGACCTAGAACACATTTCCTTCAGCATTTTACTATTCTGCAGTTTCAGGTAAAGTTTTTATACTTACTTTTAATTGTTTTGCTTTTGCACACAGTTTCTTTTCTTCCTGCTCTGCTAATGCTCCATCCTTAATTTGCAAATGCACAATGTTTTTTTGGGTTGCAGTGTTGTCATAAGACAATACCATTATGGATGTAACCTGTTAGAAACCAGAGATTCATCTATCATCTTTTTCCCAGGATAACCAGGGGGCATTATGTTAATGGTAGCTCAGCTCAAACTGCTTCTGCATTACTGTACGTACATTACACCTTTCTGATATTTGCTCTGTTTCAGGAGAAGTTGGAAGACATTAAGTGTGTCCTCCCCTGGTTTTGTGGAAAGAGTGGTGAGAAGAAAATAAAAAAGGAGGTTAAGCATATGTATGTCTCACTGAAGTGAATGAAAATTGTGCATTGGCGTGAGAGTGGCAGCTTATAGGTGTGCATTGATCTACTGCGGCAGCATGTTGCCACCTGTGAAGAAGGATCGTATCATTACTCAGCTCCCCAAGGTTAGTGACACACACACACACACACACACACACACATAAATACACATGGTCTGTAATGCAATTATAGCAAACAAAGATGAGTCTAAAGAGTCTCAAATGCTGTTGTTTGCTTCCCTGAAAGTGGATGACTGCAAATTATGCTGTTGCCCTCAGAAATCCTTGTAACTCCAGTCTTAGTGATATTTTTAATTCGAGCTGAGGAAGTTTCAACGTCTGAATGAAGCCCTGTAGATTTGAATGAAGCCCTGTACATTTCAGTGGTCAAAATGAAGCAAGACCTGTTTTCATCTGCAATATAAAGCTAAATAATTATACAAGCTTGATACTTATGCTAATACAAGTTTTTCATTGGACAGCAACAATTGATGAGATATAATGAGCATGATTTTAGTTGGGGACATAGGTTCTTTTAAGTTTTTGGAATATAGTTTTATTTATCAGGAAAAGTGTACCCTGTGTGATGTCCTGCTTTCTCTACAGTGTTTTAGTCCAAATGCAGCTCTGCACACCAAAGATGGCTTCCACCCACTGGTGAAGGCCATCTGCCAGGTACAGAAAACAGACACAGTGAGGTAAGATCACAGAAGAGTTAGTAAGACCACATGCCCTTTAAATCACTCGGTGTCAGCTCACAGCCACCGACCACACCCATTACATCTTACTGCATTGGTCTGGTGACATGGTTTAAAGGATAAGACCATGATACATCCGTATTTTTGTTATTGTCAACAATGAGGCACTTGTCAATCTTGACAAAGAAGTCACAAACATATAGTTTAATTTAAAAAAAAAAGGCTCAGTAAATTCCTAAATCAGCTGGCCAGTGTAGTTTAGCAAACGCTGCTCATAATGATGGAACATGTCACCCAGTGCAACAGTGAGGCCCATTGATGGACAACAATAGAGCTCTATGTTACAGAGGAATAAGCTAAATCAGGCTTTGGCTTTACAGATAACACATGTTGGTGGGATCAATTCACTGTTGGTTTCAGTGATTTCATGGAATTTGTTGACAATACTGAAAATGTAGAATATGTATGAATAGGTGTGAGAGACCTGGGTTCAATCCCCCACTGTGACCCATCCACCATTGTGTCCCTGAGCAAGACACTTAACTCCTAGTTGTTCCAGAGGCGTGCGACCTCTGACATGTATAGCAATTGTAAGTCGCTTTGGATAAAAGCGTCAGCTAAATGAATAAATGTAAATGTAAATGTAATATCACCACACTTATCCTTCAAAGACCTCACATTTGTTTTCCACCACCACAACCTCCACATGCTTTACATCTGCTACTTTCCTACACAGCTATGATGAACATTTTGTAGAAGATAACCCACTAAAAGTTACCACTTGTAATGACAGCCCCTCTGCAGTAATTTTCATGAATTACTAACAACTCATAACAAAAATAAAGTAAGCAGACAGAATGGCCTGAAGGTGAAGCTATTTAAGGGTAAAGTGTAAAAACAAGAGATAATAGCTCCTTTTCTCTGATAATCAGATTCATGCAGAAAAGATTGTGTCACACAACGACACTTTTTATGACTTAAAATATATTTAGATTTTCATTAGGCGAGAAAGATTTGGAACAAAAATACCTGTAAGCACAGTAGGCAAAATATTTATATATTTAATGAATTAAACTGATAAAGCAGAATTTGACTTTGTGCTTGTTATGGCAATAGAGCCATATGAGGTTGCAAATAAATGCTGAAGCACAACATTAGCAGATTATGATTTTTGTAAGATGCTCAAGAGTCCCTCCATCATGTCAAATATCCCTTACTTTCAGTCAGGCAGCGGAGATGCCTATATCAAACCTAAACTAATTAAGTTATTAAAATAATTTGTCTTTAGTCTATGAGCCAACTGAGGACCATGAAGGGCTTCATGCATTTGGCCTGGATCAAACTTAAAGTTATTTATTTTAGAATATGAAAGGAGGCAATAAGGCATAAAATGAAAGGGGTTAATTAGTGTCAACTCCTGCAAGTTTCTTGCAGTGATGTCTGTAGGTTATTAATCATGTTGCTGTGTATTTCATGCTGTTGGGTTGTTGTTGTTTGGGTGCTGACAGTACCGGCTCTCTGTTGCCAGCTTTAATATCGCCAAGGTAATCGTGGTGGGAGATGTTGCAGTTGGGAAAACGTGTCTGATCAGCAGGTAAGAAGCAGTCATGAATAAATAGATAAATTAGAGGAGGATGTGCCTGTTTTTGCTATCTAACGAAGACTTGTAGCTGCAGTGCTTAGGGCATCAAGTTTTGGTACACAAAAATATGGTTGAGCCTTATTGTTTTTCAAGTTGATATTGCTTTGTCACAAAAATGTCAGAATGTAATTAAGATCATTACACAAATTCAAAACATGGACATGAGGACTAAACTCAAAACATGTTCCAGCTTAATGCTTTTAATTTCACATTTTTACGTGGAAATGATCCCACTGCTACAACAGAAACACTGATCATAAAACATGATGATGTACAGTTCAGTCACACAGGGAAACACTCAACCTGTGTACAGAGCTGACACTCATGTTTCCTTTGGGAAAGATTTAAATCATCATTAAGGGTTTAACTGAGTAACTTCCGGGTTATACAGGAGTGAGTTAAAGAAACTGGAGTCAATTTATGTGTCTTCATTAGATCTCCTGAAATGTCAGTCAGGGTGAAGACTGTGGTGATACTACAATCTTATGACTGTGTTTTTTTCTCTCCAATAATGTATTATTTTATTAAACAAAGATATAAGTGATTTGTTAGATTTGTTTTCTTACTGATCTGTCAACATGTTTATAGACAAAATGATTAAAATCAAAAAATAGTTCAAAAAATAAAATTTAAAAATAGTTATAATAATGATTATTGAGAGATTTATTGATTAGAAAAAAAAGTAATGGTTGTTAGTTGCAGCTCTAACATATACTCTCTCACTGGCCCCTTGTTCCTGTAAGGTTCCGTAAAGGTGCGTTTGATAAGAACTACAAAGCAACCATAGGGGTGGATTTTGAGATGGAGCGTTTTGAGGTGCTTGGCGTTCCTTTCAGTTTACAGCTGTAAGTATGTCGCTATACAACAGAGAAACACTCAGTTCATAGACTGAGCCCTAAACAAACTAATTCACTTACTGGACTGACTAAAATGGTCTGTTTAGTGCTACCTGACCTGATCACATACCATGATGAAGTTAAAGTTACTGAATGTCTGAACAACCTATTTATATGTAAACACATACTATACTCTGTTGCTCTCTTGCCATTTCCTTTTATTCTCCTCCTTGTTTAACCTGGTTAAAAAAATGTTCATGACACCCCCAGGATGAATTCTAATAACTTGAGTGATCCCTTAATGTTTCCTGTTGCGCCATTATCAGTTTAAAATATTAATGTGTCCAGTACTTTGTTTTTATAATGGTTCTGCAAAACTAATATTCCCATCAGCCACAGCTCTGCTTCTTGTTTAGGACTAATTAGCAAATGTTAACACTGTTGACACGCTATAGAGAAGATGGTGAACATGGTGAACATGGTAAACGTTATACCTGCTAAACATTAGCATGTTAACATTGTCATTGCTAACATGCTGATGGTAGCTGTGTAAGCTGTGTACAGCCTCATTATCTTAGCTGAAGACTCTGATCTCGTTTGAATAAAGCTGAATATTGAATTACTGTTGACTAAGACCTACTGTGGCTCTCAACTTCGAAAATGATGTATAAATGCTTAACCCCAGTCTGCCTGTTAGTTTAAACAATCATCGTGACTGCTGGACATCACGGCATCCCACAGATCATCCCCTCTTTCCTTCATCTTAACAAAAAACCCAACGAGAACAATTTAAAGCTGCATGTGATCTGTTTCAGGTGGGACACAGCAGGACAGGAGCGCTTCAAATGCATTGCTTCAACATATTACAGAGGCGCACAAGGTGAATTTAGCTCTACTATTAGACCTATCACCTTTAACTAAAGTAAATTACCAGCATTGTCTCACTCACCTTCTCATCCTGCTCTTTGTTTTTCTTTTGTACTTTACTTACTGTCTGTCTCTTTACGCTGCTCCAGCCATCATAGTGGTGTTTGACTTAAGCAGTGTGAGCTCTTTAGCACATGCCAGGTGAGGAGTACCCTATAATACCCAAATTATTGTACCATTAAAATGCAATTTGAAGTCTAATAATTATTTGTGTGTAGGCAGTGGCTGGAGGACGCCATGAAGGAAAATGACCCATCCAGTGTCTTACTGTTCCTGGTCGGTACCAAGAAAGACCTCAGTGTGGGTGAAATTGATCAAATATTACTAAAATGGAGATAGAATTGAATCATTGATCAATTAATTAATTGATTGGTTCAATGACAGAAAATTAACCAGCAACAATTTTTATAATTAATTAAAATGTCAGGATTTGCTGCTTTCCCTGTTTTATATTGTTTTAATTGTGAATTGAATGTCTTTGAGTTTTGGACTGTTGATCGAACAAACAGGCAATTTAAAGACATTTTCTTGTCTCTCTTTGTCTCTGGAAAACTAATAGGTATTTTTCACATTTTAAAACCTCAGTGGTTTCGTTTAACTCCTACTCTCGCCGAAGCAAAGAGCAGATGCTCTGCTGCTTGACCCAGCCTCATATCTACATGTTCAGGTTAAACTACAGTGGCTGGCCAAACTGTCTGGATAAGCTTCTTCTGAATGCCGTTGGCCACTCAGTTGTCCAACCACCATCACTTATAACAGGTTCAGTCAACAGTGTTACCAATAGCCACAAATTAGCAACATTACTGGAAAAAGAAGCTTTTCTTGATGGTGTTCCAAAAGGAGCATGGCACCAAACTAAGAGTTGCATGCAAGTCTACACGGTCATCTGGTGGGCCTGCAGCAGAGAGAAGCCTCAACCTATTTACAGTTACTTATTATTTAATGTATTGTTTTTAAAATAATGTTACATTTGAAAGAAGTTTCTGTTTTAGGTCTGTATTTTTGGCAGGAGTGAACAGTAATTACAAAATATTAACTTTTTAAAATTTAGTTTACAGTTGAAATGTCAGAAACTTTTCTTGCAACTAACAACTATTTTTGAGTAAATGTTTGGTTCACATAAAACAGTAAAACATTTCCATGACACTTTCCAAGAGTCCAAAGTGCCTTGTTTCGAAAAGTATTCAATTTGCAATCATTTTGAGGAAAAGCTGTACATTCTCACATTTAAGAGCTGGAAAATCATCAAATGTTTGGCACTACATCGATTATCAAAATAGATTAATAATCTTGAGATGGTTCAAGCTAATCATTGCAGCTCTAAAAATCTTACATGTTCTTCATCATCTTACTTTTATTTTATGATGAGCCTATGTGTACCAGCCTGGAGCTTGTTCTTAGCTTCACCACTTCATTCCCAATCAATTCTCTCTCTCCCTCTGTATTTCAGTCTCCTGATCAGTTGGCTCAGATCGAGCAGGAAGCCATCAGACTCTCTGAGGAAATCAAAGCAGAGTACTGGGCTGTGTCTGCAAAGTCAGGTGGAAGAGAACGAATCCCCTTCTCCCTCCACCCACTCCTACATCCAACAGTCAGCACCCTTACATGCTTTATATTTTCTGTGTAATCTTCTTTTTCTCACTAAACTCTTTCCTCTGTCTCTTTATTGCTCCAGGAGATGGTGTCAAGGATTTCTTCTTTCGTGTGGCCTCTCTCACCTTTGAGGCCAACGTTTTGTCTGAGCTTGAGAAAAGTGGCTCCAAGCACGCCAGTGACATCATCAGTGAGTCAGTTTGCTCAATAAAGTCTCATTATTTTGACGGCAGCATTATGTAAGCATTTCTTTGATCCAGTGACCAACTTCTGGGTACTACTGTATCTTCAAATGTCAAGTTCTCGGTAATGACAGTCTTGGTTTTACGTTGATTTAGTTATTAATTTATCTAGTGTGGTTTGTAAGAGTTTTAAAACCTCAAAGATCTCAGAGTCTTCTCAATGTACAGGGAACCGTGTGATCCTTAAGTTGTGGTTGAAGCATGAAAATAGTTTTTTCTCATGACACGACTTAACTTGGTCAAATCATTTTTAAAAATCTAGTGCAAAAATTGAAAAAGAACATGAAATTGTATTACTATTGAGATGCCTGGAGCCAGGCTTAGATCTATGCAGCCTATGCTTGACCCTATGTCCCGTACACTCAGCTGTACGGGGTCTTTTTCTTGGATGTCTGGATGCTTCAGTCTATGTTCTCTACGTTCTGCACGTCTGTGGTTGGGATCAGAACAGCTGGGCTGATATTAATTTCTTTGTCCTATCGTCAACAAATCTGTAATAAAAAAAATGTCATGCCTCGATAATCAAGTGCATTTGGTCCCATTGAAGTTGTAAACCTTTACAATACGATACGTCACAGATATACAGTAGTTTATTGCTGAAAATTGAGCTTTACTAAACATTACTCAAACCAAAGTAAATAGTGGATTTGCATTGAACGACGCCTGTCCCAAATATAGGCAGGGCGAGTTCAGTGATTTAAACAAATAAAAGCCTGGGCTATTAATTGAAGTTTTACGGTATTTGCGTTTCTCACAGGGCTCACAGACAGCACAGAAGTCGATCACAAACCGACCAAGAGAAAGTCCAGCTGCTGCTGATGAGAGAGAACCAACGACTGCGCACCGACTACGCAGCAACACACTGAAGGAGAAAACTGACATATGGTCTTAGAACGGTCCATGTGGACATCATGAATACACCTTGTAAAAAGCGATGTCATGTCAACTAAATGATGTTGTACTTGTGGTATTCTGCAAATGGCCCGAGAGGAAGTTGTAGGTTTGACATAATGAATTCTAAGCTGAGGCTCTAAACAAAAAGAAGACATTTCAGTAAAGTTTGTACTGCTGGCCAGGGTTACAACAAATAAAGCTTTGGGATATGTTTGATAAGCATTTATCAAAACAGAAAGATTATTCTTTGCTACATCTTTAATTAAACTGCACTTGGTTCATGCTTTCATAAACACCTGTCTGTCTGTAGCAACATTTTTCTCATGTTGCTGGGGAAGCACTGGTTTCCCGTCATGTGTCTCTGCTGCTAATGTGATGCACACGCTGGCTCCCATGACTGCAGTCATACCCACAACACATCTCTCCCCTCTGACATAAGGGTTCTCACGATATTACAAATGGAGGGATTGTTTGCAGTGAAAGAAACGAGCAGCAAGTATTTATCTGAGGCAAAACGATTTCCTCACTCAGTAAAGTCAGACGGGAGGGAGACATGCTCGACCTTATAAGCCTGCATATTTTCCTTTATCCCCTATTAAACACAGATAACTGTCCTGCTCCCTTCTTTTGAAATAGAAGAGCTAGATAGCGTAAAAGGTTGCTAAAATTCCTCAAGTTCTGTTCCTAACTAGTTATATTTCTACCGTGAATAAAACCAACAATGCAAACACACACACTTACATGTACATCACGTATCCAGAGTGCCAGTTTGTTTCCCAAATCAGCATCAACAACACGCAGGTTATAATATGAACACTTTTATTAAAGGGATCACAGGTAGAAAAGGTCATCAGCAGTGCCAGAGACATCATTTCACCTCTATCACCAACTACTGCTGAGAACCAATCACAGCCTCGCTGAGAAAGATGCAGTGTGTCTTAATCTGGCAAGAGACGTAAAACCAAGTAAGTTTACTCAAACCATAATTATTTAAAACAATATGCATATTGTGGGACCATGATACTTTGCACACTGCAAAATGAAGCACACCATTGAATACCAGCGCTGCTTGTTTGTACTGTGGCACAGAGACACAGCTAAAAAAAATAAATAAAAAAAACTGAATGCATAAGTCAAGAGGGATGCAGAGTGGCCTAAAACTGCCGCACGACGATCACAAAAGAGATTCAATGTGTTTTTAACAGTATATTCATTCTACTGAAATAGCTGCGTGCAGTTCAGAATATAATACAGAGTTAGGAATATAAACACAGTGGGACGTTAGTTTGATAGTATCTTCTGCTGATAGTGTTACGGTTAGAGAAATTTGAACTCTAAATTTTACTGCTGCAGCTGTGAAACTTGTTCTTGCTTGTTGACATTCAGTGGGAAAAGCGTTAGTCTGGGACTGAATTGCAGCGGTCTGAGGAGATCACATCCTACAAGGTGGTGAACATCATAACCCAATGTCACAAGTGAAATGCTCACTGAACTGCAAACATTACAGATACAAGAGATTCAAATTTGAGTTAACTTTTTTTTTTTAAATGACCCTCTGACACTGCCATAGAGGCTTGCCTGACACGATGAGGTGCTTCCACTTTGACTGTTTGCCTGTTCGATATTGTCACTAAAACAAACTGCTTTAAAATGGAGAGTAACTCCTTCTGCCATACCTCGCATAAATGCAGATGAAGTCATCAAAAACAACCAGTTACCTCAAATGTGGCACACTGTCAGTGTCCACAGTCTACTGAGAGGTCAACTAAGAGTCAAAAATACATTAGAGGCTTTCTACAGGAGGCAAAACACATAGTTAGCTGATCATAATACAGCATGTGGTGGAGAGAGACAAAACGCAGAAACTCATGTTTGACAGAAACTCAAGCTGACATGAAGGTTTCTCCTTGAATTAATGTAACCTTTTTTATAGTCAGCCTAATCCCTCACGCTCGTCTGTGTGTGTGTGTCTGTACAGTCACAGATGTGTTTGCTTTGACAGATGTGAAGAGCGGAGGCTTATAGTTCAAACAGAAAATAAACAAGTCTTTATTCATTCTGACGCATTCCATACAAAAATTTAATTTCCTGATTGGCTTGGCCAAAACGATCTTTTGGCACCTGTTCGCAAAAATCCACCAACCCATTAAGGAGGAAAAGTGGGTTCTGGGAACTGTAACTGTGCCCTTGTTTCAAAACCAGTCATGAATTAAACTATAACCAATCGCAAAAATAAAGACAGTAGACAGCCTGTCTGATATAGTCTGTTTAGGTCCATATCCTATATGTAACTGCTGTCGGATAGTTCAAGTTTTTTTTGTCATCGTACTGACATCCTGCATGTCATATACAGTGTTTTTCTGACTATACAAAATACTAAGCAGCCAAAGGAGTTGGCTGGGGGTGAGGAGGTGAAACATTTGAGATGAGAGGGGCAGACAGGGAGGAGGACAAGAGGAAGGAAGGAAGGAAGGAAGGAAGGAAGGAAGGAAGGAAGGAAGGAAGGAAGGAAGGAAGGAAGGAAGGAAGGAAGGAAGGAAGGAAGGAAGGAAGGAAGGAAGGAAGGAAGGAAGGAAGGAAGGAAGGAAGGAAGGAGTGGAGATGAGCCATGATACCAGACCAGAATGATAAACTGCAGCAATGATACTGTAGTATCAGGAGGTGAACAGACAAAGCTGTTGGTAAACTGGATGAAAGGGCTGATGGGTTATGGGAGAGACAAAAGGTGGAGGGTTTTCCAGATGAAGAAGCAGTACAGAGGATGGTCGGGAAGGAAGGGGAGGGGGGTGTAGCAACGCCCCCCTACATGTCCTATCGGTCCATTTCGTCCAACAGGGGTGTGGCGTCTCCGGCGATCGACATGGGCGTGCTCTCTATCATGGGGCTGGGCGACGGTCGTGGTGTCATCCTCTGTGTTTTCTTCCGCCCCTCCGCTTCCTTCTCCTTCAGCCATTGTTCCGCCATCTTGCCCCAGTCCACTGCGGAGGCGCTGCTGCCACTGGCCCTGTAGGGCGGAGGCACAGAGGGGGAGGTGTTTTAGTCAAAGACAGTGTACGACGGTAAAAAAAGATTTATTGGGCGGCTGAAATAATGCAGATTGTTGGTTTGGCTCCATCTGGTGGTAGTAAAATAATTTAAGAGTGCTTGATCACCCAAACTGGATTAA
Source organism: Lepomis macrochirus (assembly GCA_024633595.2). Taxonomy (NCBI): domain Eukaryota; kingdom Metazoa; phylum Chordata; class Actinopteri; order Centrarchiformes; family Centrarchidae; genus Lepomis; species Lepomis macrochirus. The sequence goes on along the minus strand of JALXJV020000021.1, from coordinate 15,522,237 downwards.
ACCAGGATGCTTTTTCAGGAAACACACGGTTACAGTCCATCAAGTCGACCACACATATTCCCCCTGTACTTACTTTGGCTGCTGCTGCTGCTGTGGCGTCCGTCCTCTGGATGATGTGGAGGATGACGGCGTGCCGGACGAGTGACCGTGGTGGCTGCTGTGATGGCCTTGATGGCTGTGGTGTGATGGGTGGCCTCCGTGTGTGTGGCCGTGTGCGTGAGAGTGCGAGGACTGCGGGGTGGAGCCAGGGTACTGTGGCGTGCCCAGGGCCTGCTGGCTCGGTGTGGTATAGGAGTAGCTGGGTGTCATCAGGGGTGTCGCAATGGGCTGCTGAGGTGTGGCAAATACCTGCAGAGGAGGAAGGTACTGGTAATGAATGTAGCTCGCCAAGTTACTTGGGAAAATTCAATATTTGTATATGGTGTCCAACTGAAATCCCATTCAGTCGTCCTCTTTTGCTGTGAAAAATAATGTCTACTGTATATGGGTGTCTCACATGATAAGCAGAGGAACTCCCTCCTCCTCCTCCCGAGCTGCCACCGTAGCCGTACTGGCTGGAGCTCCACTGCGCAGGGGTGGTGTTGGGGTTCTGGCCCTGGCCTGTGACTGCAGCGATGGCACTGAACATCTGAGAGGTCATGTTGCGTGGGAGGGCGTTGACAGCGCGTGTCAAGTCTAGGGAAGAAGGCATACAGCAAGGGATCGTAACGTGAACTCATGCTTTGTGTGTGTGTGTCTGTGTGTGTGTGTGCGTGGCAGAGAGCAGGACTCACCTGCGATGTTGATATTGGCTGGGGTGGCGTTCAGGGATGCAGGCGTCCTTGTTCGGCTGCTGTTGCTGGGAGTGATGCCTTTGGCAGGAGAGAACATGTTCAAGTTGTTGTTCAAGTCGTAACATACATTATGAACAGTGGGTGTAGTGCGTCCGTACCTGGCACAGGCTCTTGGTAATGGTCTTTAAACCAACGGAATAGTCCGTTCACTGTAGGGAATATCTGTGAACGGTAGCGGAAGCCATCTGGGGTGATGGTCACAAACTCAACCCTAGAAAAAAATTAAAAATAAAGACGCTGACATTCAGTTCTACAGGTATGTAAACCTTGTTGTAAAATGAACACTGAAATAATAAAAAAATGTTGTGGCACTGTGCTGTTTCTGTGGTTTTAATGTGAGCTTGAGCTACTTCAAGGAAAAGCAACATTAACAATTACGGGTTTTTAAATGTTTTTTTTGTTTAACTATTTTTTATTGGATAGGGACAGAGGCAGACGGGAAACAGGGGAGGGGTATGACATGCAACAAAGACAACAATTACGTTTTAATCCGGCTTTTGCTGAAATCAGTCCAACCTGATAGCTGAATATTTTCTATCCATAGCATCATTACAGTGAGTGATCAGAAACAGAGGAGACAAAAACATTCCTGCTCACCGTGGTTTTCCGCGAGGTTGGTAGCCCAGTATGAATTTTCCTGGCAGATCTTTACAGGCCGAAATAAAGTACGGAATAAAAGTGGGCTTTTCCCTTTTTGTCCTGACCAATAACTCCTCCATTTTCTATCAGAGGCAAACAAGACAATAGCACATGAGAGGTGCACCTTGTGGCAAAAACAGGTATTAGAACGAGATGAGTTGCTGAGTTATGCTTCCCACAGTAAGATAACATTCAAAAGACTACAGAATACTCTTGACAGTAAATCAGTATGCACCTCCTTGCTTCCCCCGTTGCACTCCTGGAAGTACTTGTGCCCCAGCAGATCTCGGGCAAATGACGCCATTGGCTGAATGTAACGAGCAGTGATTTCATCCAGATCTTCAAACTCCTGCAGAGAATGTCAAAGACTCTTTAAGAACATGCAGCAGCCACAGCAACACTGATTTCAAATTACTGCATGCCTTTAATATGAAGCACGGGATCACGCTAAACAAAGAGGAAGAAAAAAAACAGCTTACTTCATTATTGATCCAAAGCGTGTGCCCTAAGCTGAAAGCGTTCTCTTTGCCCTCTTCTCTCACATCCACGTGCTGGTAGATACCATCAGCCACCTACAAAGCATCATAGAATCAAGACTGGAACAAGCATCAAACAAAGTCTTTACATTAAAGTTTCATTATTTACTTATCTTCTTACAAGCGATTTGATGTAAATATTTACTCATCAGGACTCAGTGTCATTTGCTTCTGCTCAAGTTTTGCTCAACCTCCACGACACCACAAAGTCCCCCCCGGCAACCGTCCATTAAGTTTATATCTTAATCCCTTGCTGGCTCCCCTGCATCTGTTTCTTACTTTCCAGGTGACTGTGAGGTGGTTCTCTCCCTTGCTGCTGGGTCTGATGATCAAGTCTCCCTGGTCCAGGGTCTCCATCATCTTCTCTGCCTGGTTGAAACTGATATTGTGGAAGTTGGGATGGGCGATCACACGCTTTATATATGCTGGAGAGACAGAGAGTGTGGAAAAAAAACAGGCAGTATATAAAAACAGTGATGTGGAAGTTGAAGACATTGTCGGGTACACTAAGTGTATTACTGGAGAAATTTCCCAAAAAGCAGCGCAGCATACTCTTTTATTAGCTTTTTTTATTCAAACTCATTTCATTAATCCTGTTATTATACTAACGTGTTCGCTGTTGTTTCTTTTTGAGCTCTTCCTCTAGTTTTTGGTCTTCGGACTCTGTGTCAAAGTCATAGTAGCTGTCCTTGGGGAGTTTCCACTCATTGGCCTTGTCCATCAAATCCGAGGTGCGGCACGTGAGGTCAACGCTGAATTTCTCAATGTCGATTTTCATGATGCGGCAGTGAACTGTCATGCCCACCTGGAGGAGGATGGGAAAGACAATTAATTATTGGTCAATCAGGACCGGGTAGTGGACCTGGCACCAACTGGAAACTCTCAAACATTTTTGCAGGTGAGATAAACAGAAGGCACAACATCCAACAAGGGATAACAACAACAATCAGTGCCTCACCTTGACCCTCTCTTCAGGGTGTTTGACCACTTTGTCACTGAGAAACTTGGTGGGAATGAAACCCTGGACGCCGTTATCCAATCTGGACCGCACCCCAATGGCCTGACCTGGACAAGAACCGCTGTCAAAGTGGTTCCACACCTAAAGCAGGGATAAGAAACAGAACAGAACAAAATAAAAACAGATCAGACTCTCAGGTGTTCTAGTGTGAAGTTGTCAAAAGAAGAAACCTTAAGTGACTGGTACCTCGCTGAGTTCGGGGAAGTTGTCCTGTTGGCAGAAGGGACACTGCCACAGCCCTGTAGCATCGTTACGGATGGCCTGGTCGTAGCTCTCTCCTTGAGGCCGCCGGTGAGCAATACCAGTCACGACACTGGTGATCAGCTTACCTGGAAGAAACGGAGGGAGAGAAATCATCAACCACACCAGACTACAGAGCTGCATTTCTACCGTGACTGGTCCTAACGTCACATTGATCAAGTCATGCGCTATAGTTACTGCAACGTCTTGAGGGCTGATCTTTGGCAAAATTTAATTCAAGACAAATGTGCGTACTTCAGTGCAGTGTGTATTACCAATATAAAAGGTCTCTGGAGTCTCCTTGGTGAGCAGGTTGAAGACTTCCTCTGTGTTGGGAACTCTGTAGACAACTCTCAGGTCTTTGTATCTGCAGCTCAGCTCTGCACGGATATCATACAGAGTGATCCCCTTGTTGCCGTAACCCTAAAGGGACAAAAAAAAAGAAAAGAGGTTTTTTTTACAAACCAAACACTTAATTGATCAACGGAGAATATGATCAGCATGTTAAGCCATAATGAAAATAATTATTAGTTGCAGTCTGATAGAAAATACTACAAAATAAGTGCGGTGGGTGGGCTTTTTTCTGCTTTGATTAATTTTACTTTTAATATTTTTAAGTACATTTTCCTAATTATACGTAAAGTTTTACAAAAGTTACATTTCCATGTTATTACAAAAGTCCATCTCTATCTATCAAGGTAAACAAACAGTTAATAATTATATAAAGGCTTATTATGTTTTCTAACAAGTTAGGTTTGCACAGCCACAGCCTAACTCTGCTGTGTTACCAGCTGAGCCTCCTTCTTTAAAGCTGGCCTTGTGGGTACCCTGTGAAGTAGACTACCAGGTCTGTTGTGGGAAGCGAGCAAGTACCTGCACGTTGCTGTAGTCACAGGAAAGAGTATGTTATAATAGGTAGTTAAGTTATTATACTAAAGTCTGCCGTAATATAATAGTGAGCGTAGTTATTTACTTGCATTTGCCGAGTATTAATTGTGCTCCCTGTCTGCACTGTATCTTTTTTTAAGCTGTTCAGAAACGGTACGTTGGCAACAGAATGCATGAGACATTACTATGATAAAGCCACAAGCACAAACTGACCTGTCTCTCAAGCTCTTCAGCAAAGGCATCCAAGTCCAGATCTTTGAGACGTTCTGGATTTTCCAAGATCTCCTCCAGAGCTCCGGCTGGGTTGGCGTCCTCTGCCGACTCATCATACTCGAGGGCGTCCACGGCCATCTTGCGAGCCCACTCGTACGTCTCAGGGTGGACACGAGACCCATCCAGAACCTCGATGTAGGAGTCCGTGCTGTGTGGAAAAACAAACGCAGATTCAAACAAGATAAACGGTAGATCACAGCCTCGTCTGACAATTGTCAATTTAGCACTATGGGAAACATGGTCAGGACACCAACCTGTCTCCAAGCGATGCGGTGTCAATTTTGATGAAACCGGCACAGTTTATAAAGACCTTGGGTCCCATGTGACACATTGTGACCAGCTGGGTTCTGTTTTCCAGACGAGTGTTGTTCTGCTTCAGAATCTGCACAAATACAAGGAGCATGGGGTTATCAGGTCAGCATGTGAGGCAATATACTCTCAGATATCACACAAAAAATTAACGACAGCAGCACAAACTCATACCTTGAGCAGGTGGGAGCCCTTCCTTGGTCCCAGACCGCAGACATACTGGACCAGGCTCTGAGTGTGAGGATGGGCTATGGCTTTGTTCACATCTACTCCAACCTCATTGACGCGGTTGATGAATTCACAGTAAAGAGCACTGAGCAAATCCTCCTTCACCACATGTTCCTGAGAAAGAAGGGGCCATTAGTTACACAAAGCTGTGCTGTAGCTGCAGAGTCATGTCAAATGTAGCTTGATATATGTAATGGGTCTGTGTGACGCAAAGCGGAATAAGAGTTGGATAAACAAGTCACAAACTGTTTATCCCACTACCAAATGTCCAAAAAGCAAATAAACAACAAACAAAGCAAAAAAACAGACCCCCCCCAAACATCATTACACTACGTGATATCACAGAAAATGCTGTAAATCTGGCCATGATGATAAGAAATCATGCTTCAACTCCACAAATCCACCATTCCTTCAATCTCTCACCTGTAGCGGATGTAGTTTGAGGCAGAGAATATCGTCATCTGAGCTGCAAACCTGTGCATACTCTATCAGGGGATCCTGGATCTTCCTGGCAATCGACACGGCCTGTCGCAGCAAGGGTGGGTAATCCCTGAAATCAACCTGCACAGAGGGAAAGCAGAGGGTCAGGGAAAGTGAGCCGCAAAGGGAAAAGTGGGCCACCTCTTGAATCCACCAGTTAGTGAACTTGCTGTGGCTGACTGCCTTAGTTGTGTGTGCCTGTGTATGGTATGGATGGTATGGTGAGTGGATGTAGTGATTACCGGATTTCACTATTAACTGCACTTTAAAACATCATGGTTAATTAATCATAAAGGCTCCGCTGCACCGAGTGTTTCTATTGCAGGGAAAGGAAATGTTGCAACTTGCACAAAACGAAAAAAAAAGTCACACGAGCGGTGCACCAGCTTAAAGTGCTGTGCTTATCACAGACATGGAGACTAATACTGTAATACTGGCTAACACTGGCTTAACTATACCAGAGGGACCAAACTGTAAAGCTTTATTTCCACCAAAGAAACGGTTGAGGTCTACAGTGTGGGACAATTTTGGGTACACCAAGGACTGACCAGGATGTTACTTAAAAGGTGACGGATCACCTGCTCAAAAACTTGCAGTTAAAAGGTTGCTGCTAAACGAGTGAATATCTGCATCAAATTTGATTCAGCACCTGCGAGATCAGCACCCAGCTTTGCACGCCCAAGTAAAGTTAATTGGTGACAGGGGGTCACACACCATGTCTTGTCAAGAAAACAAACGTGAAATGTGAAACAGGAAATGACACAAACCTACAAATGAAACAGCTGTTATTATTGCAATTATAAAGACAAATAATCTGGATGAAAGAATGGATTAGCACATGCAGGTAGCAACGATTGTCTGAGCTACAGAGAGAGCAGGAGGTGAGTAAAAAGGGTTTTGCAGAGAAAAAGTATCTGCCTGCTCTCATTGGCTAGATGTGGATGTCGAGTTGGTAACTCTTCCAGGTATTTTCCAGATATATGACAATAACAGTTCGGCTTATTCCCCTCTTTAACAATTTCCCCTGGAGGGCTAATTAAGTTAATATTTGTCTTATATTAATAGTAATACTATAGAAAAATAAATATCAAAAATCTAATTACTAGTGTTAAGTGGTAGTTGTTAAATTAATGCATAATAATCATGTAACCATGATTATTTCTCTGACTATAATCGTATAAACAAAATCCCTTAACTATTGCATCCATAACAGTAAGGTGTTAATGGTTTACCTCAGACTTCTTGCTGTTCATGTACAGTGTGGCCAATTCATTGTCAATGAGTTCCACTCCAACAGCGGGCAAAGACGACTCCTGCTCAAGCTCACTGATAGTCCTCTTGATGTCCTCCATTATCATTTGGGCATCTCTGTGCACAAGACATGTTTTTAACATTTCAAACTCAACTCCATTATAAGTTGTGAATGCCACTCAAATGTCTACCAGCTTTCTAGCACATAAAGAAATAAATCCATTATTTACCGGTTTTCCCCAGCGACAGCTACCACATGAGGTTTCTTGCTGGACAGAAACTTCTTGAGATTTTCAATGTCGTGTGCCTGAGGATGACACGCACAAATGAGTGATCACCTCAAAAGATGCGTCAAGTCTGTCGACTGCACAGAAGACAATTAATGTACCTTCTTCTCTCTCTCATCCTCCCTAAAGGCATTCCTCCTCTTCATGAAGTAGGGCAGACGCAAGAAGTCTACCACCTCTCCTTCCCCGTTGATCAGAGCACAGAAAACCGGTGTGTCTCTGTTTGAGCAAAGTTTGTAAACTTTATTGTTACATAAGCGTGTCATTTATGCAGCAAACATTGCTTGGTCTTATATGGTTGCCATTCAAACGCGCAGTATATATACTACATTTAAAAGTTTATCATTAAGACTCAATCTATCTGAGGGGGAAAAAATAATACTGTGGAGCAAATACCTGCTTGGGGCATAGGCTACACCCAGCACCCGAATGCCTTTGCTTTGACTCTCATCCATCAGATCGTCGTCTTCCTCAACCTGCTGATCTGGCCTATAAGGAGCCACCTTAAGCCAGTTATACAACCGACGACAGCAGGACTACGAGAAGAAGCAGAGTTCATAATAACTTACAACACTAATCAAACATACACTGGCGTTTTACAGATTTTGTGAATATGTTGCTCTATAATTTTACAACTGCAGTGTGCAAGAAGTTTGCTGCGTGCAACACAGATAAAATGATGTGATATAAAAGTAAATGGAGACAGACAAAGTGACAAATTACCCTGACAATGCTCTCTTTGGCCTCAGCGATCAGTTTGCTCTTAAGCTCCTTGGCCATCTGCGGGTACAGGAACTGATTCAGAGCTCTTTCTATGGCTAAGGTTCGCTGCCTGTTCCACTCCTGCACCTGGTGACTGAACTCATCCCTGTAGTAGAACTGTTTGATCTCATCAAAGTATGTCTGGTCCCCGGCATATCTGAGGAGAGGCAGAGGAAAGACATAGAGAGAAGCGGAGACAGAGAAGAGTGCCTTAATATTACAAGTGTCAGCGATGTGGATAAAAACAAAAGCTGCATGTTACAAGTTCCAAGAAATTAAACTCAGGGGACCTATCCTACTTATCAACCCTTTTATCCTCCAACATCCGAGTAAGGTTTCTTTACTGATGCTAAAAATGGTTCATCACATTCAAACCTGTGCTACGGCAAAGATACTTGAATGAAAAACAAAACTGACAGAAATCATAACACCTCGGTGTGTTTGTATATTTATGATTTGCCTCATCCGGTTGATGAAAACTGACTTGACAGTGTTTCCCATACATTGATTTATTTGTGGCGGTCGTCCTGTGGAGGCGCAAAGACAGTCTGGACAAGAGGTATTAACAAAACCCTGCAAGTATACACTTCCGCGACGAATAGAATCAAATTCTGTGGGAAACACTGCTTGATGTAAGCGGTCAGCCTTCTTAATCCTCAGTCTGCCTATAGTAATGAAGAAACATACGATAGGAGTTTGCATTACAGTTTATTAGAAACTAGTGAGAGTGATTTTTTTAAGGAACTTTTTTAATGATTCCTTTGGAATCTGTATTTTGTAACCAGTTCATGCCAAACCCTTTTATTGTCCCTGTACTTACCCCTTCACCCCTATAAGGTCTATACAGATGTCAATGGTAAGGAGTCCCTCGTCCTCTGCCAGGCACATCTTCAAGAACTGCTCCCCATTCAGCTCTTTTACTGGCTTGTTCTTAAGATACTTGAAGGAGTAGGCAAAATGAGCCTCGTCTATCTCCTGCAGGAAGTAAGCAAATGGCAGGTTGAGAATGGCACTCATGTTCAGAAAGCTTTCTGTTTAGCAATGCACGTCTGTGATTAAATGTGTCCTTACCTTTTTGCCCTTCTTCGTAGGCTTGATGTTGATCTTGGCCCTCTCCTGAAAGGTCTGCCGGAGAACGTGTCTGACCAGAGGTTCACGAGCAATTTGCATGGCCACCATGTACCTGGTTCCCTCCAGCACTGCCTCGGGAGTGGCAAACTGACTGCAAACATAATCTTTGGCCAGCTCTATGGGCTCGGCAGGGAACTGCTCCGTCTCGTGACGCTGGTAACTGTCTCTCAGATTTTCTCCAAACTGCTCTGGAGTTAACCCAAACTTTTTAGCCAAGCCATCTGTAGTATGGAAGAAACACAAAAAATGAAGTGCTATCAAGGAAGGAAAAAAGATCATTTGAACAGTGAGAATGTGTTGTGCAAAGTAAAAAAGGAGACTAACCAAGTCCAACGCTCTGGCAGATACTGTACATATCTCTGCGAGACGCCAGCTTTAGGTCAGGACCTTTCTGTTCTTCTTCTTCTTGTTCTACCTCCAATTCCTCTTCTTCACCTTAAGAGGCATCCATCAAAATCAGTCATGTAGTAAATAGTTGAAAGAAGGCAAACACTCCCAACTCAAAAGTTGCTTCAGTTAGAAATGAACACTTCTGTAGTATCCATCCATCATCACCTAATGAAATGGTCAATTCAGACACCATCTTACCATCCTCCGACACTTCTTTGATCTTTTTCAGCCTCTTCTTGTTGTTTTTTGCTGCATTCTGCATCTTGGGGATGTCTCGGCCATAGTAGAGCAGGAAGTGGTTGTACACGTCACCCAGCTCTTCAAGGGTCTGCACATCTTTCAGCCTAAAAAAAAGGGAGGTTTGAATGGGAGATAATAGAGCACTGAGAATAGGTGAATAGCATTGTTTATTATCAATCACCATATTCAGCCCCCACTTAGTCCTTGTTGGTACAGTCACAACCACAATACATAAGGGATGATCTTGGTCAGCCTCAGCCCTCTAGTGTTACGGGGACATACCTCTCCATGTCAGCGGTGTCCAGAGGACGGATGCCGTCAGCCAAAGGCTTGTCAGGGTCAGCTGAGATCTGCTCAAACTGGTAGGACTGCATCTTCTGAAACAGACGGGTCAGGTTCTGCTTCCGGGTCTTCAGTTGAGTCCACTGGTGGGCAGAGGATAAGATTTATAAGTAAAGAAACCAGAAGTGGCTTGTGTACTCCTTTGTTGATGAAAGCAAACAATTGATAATCATTTAAAACAAGGTTTAATTCATTGAAGAAGTGATTTAAGCACAGGATTGGCTGTGCACCCAGAGGATTCCCCTTGTCATACTGACTCTCAACGACTGGCTTTCCGCAGCCGGTTATCTTTTCCATCTGAGAAAAGAGCAATATCAACACTACCTTTTCATCCCACTGCCACACCTTCCACAGGTCATTGATGTTTAGCTCTGGCTCCACATATTCTTTCCTGTAGAAAGCTATGAATGGAACCTGAAAAAAGAAGATGAAATTGGTTTAAGATAGGGATGCACCGAAATGAAAATTCTTGGCCGAAGCTGAAACCGAATATAATGAAAAACTTTCCCGAATTTTTGAGAGACTATGGGGTGTGGGTCTGAGTCCTGTGAAGTTCCGGTAAAGTAAATTAAATGTGTCCATTTACTTTTAATGGACACATGTAATTTGATTTCTACTTTCTGTGAATATAATCCAATTAATCTTATTTCCATTCTGTATACACACCATATCATCTTGTATGTGGTTCTACTATCGCGCAACATGAGGACTTAATAGCCTCTCTTCAGGTAGGACTCGCTTACTGCAACGGCAATTTTTGCATCTTTCTTTGACACTTTAAAATGCTTCCACACAGCTGACACGTAATTGTACGGTAAAATTTATTCAGTCTTTTGAAGTATTAGGTATTTTTTTGCTATTTGCGGTCGAATAATTTTGGGGGCTGAACATTGTTGCATCCCTAGTTTAAGACAATGTCACATTTTGCATCCCTTCTTAAAGACATAATGTGGATGTCTTTTAGAGAAGATTAAACTCAAACAAAAGAAACTGATGAAGCAAATGCTCTCAGTACCTCAAACTGTTGATTCCTCATGAAATTGAGGGCCTCTTTGATCTTGGCAATTGTGCTGGGGCCTTTCCTGCTGAAGTTTGTGGTCGTCCCCCTGTCTAGATAATCTGTGCTCTCCTGTTTAAGCATAGAAAAAAAAACAAGGGAAAGATATAAGGAAAATCCAATAATTTATCCTTACTTTGCATTCTTTGTGTGTGCATTTTGCCTGAGTGTATCTGGAAAAGGTCGTACCTGCATGGAGATAGTAAGAGTAGAGAAGCCATGTCTGAAGATCCATTCTGCTTCCTCTTCCAGCTCATCATCCTCAGCAGGTTTAACAGGGATTGATCGTAACTATATATCATAAATACATAAATATAAATCGTAACGCCAAACACAGAATAAATAAGCTTTCAAGGCTTAATAACGGACTAACTCATAAACCTGTCCCCTCCCTTTATCGGTATTCACTGAACACGGACAAATTATGAAGCTATATGGTCCAGGAAAAAAATGTAACAACAGTGCATAAACACTGTTAGCATCAAACACACTCACAAAAACACACACACCTGGAACCTCTCGGGCATGTCGGTTGTGCGGATCTCATTGTCTTGGTCAGTCATGTGACTACTTTCCAGCTCACTGGGTTCGTAGATCTCAAAGATGCTCTTCCTCCCTTGCCTCCTCTTGGTCTGTTTCTTGGGTCGGTCCCAACCCTCTTCATCCTGGTCCTCTTCCTCCTCCTCGCCCTGGTCGTAAGCGTCTGCGTCAAAGTCGGCAAAGTCGAAGTCGCCACCAAAGATTTCTTGGGCTTCCTGGAGGGCTCTGTGGGAGGATGAAGAGTGAAGAGGAAAAGAAGCAGTGTTTCACTTCACTCATGTCTTAAAGCAGCTTGTCATTTTGTGTTTATTGTCTTGTTGTTTCTTAATATATAACAATATTTTTAAATTGGTGAAATGAGGTGATTATATTATTTAATAGCAAGAAAATTTGAGGCAAAACTTTTAGCTCTACAAATGACACATTTTTGAAAGGACAGACGTCGCTATATCTGATGTATAGACACTCACGCATCTGTGTATCCTGAGAACTTCTTGCCCCGCTTTTTGGTGATGGGTTGGCCATCATCATCCACAATAAAATCATCTATATCTGTGGGACAACAGAACGAATTTAAACTTGAAATCAAGTATGGGAGTAAGGTTAAAATCAAGTACAACTTCAACCAAGTACACTTGCCCTTGATTTTAACCAACCTTGACATATATAGCAGAATCTTCACAGACATTGGTATTATAATATTACTATCTTATTTGTTCAATATTCCAAGACCAATGAACATCACTTATTCCTTGCCTACCTGACTCCTCATCTTCCCCTTCTTCATCATCATCTGCGTGTTGGAGAGGCTCATCGACAGCCTCGCCATCCTCCAGATCGCCCTCTGCATCACCGTGAAAAATCTCATCTGCGATCAAATCCTTCTCGTCGTCATCTTCTTCGTCATCGTCAAGTGTTTTTACGCGGTCATATTTCTTCTTCTGTGACACAAGACAGGTGCAGCATCAGCACTGCTAGCTTAAACTTCGTGTATAGTGTGCAAAAATGACATGAAAATGTGGGACGATGTAATGTGAGAGACAAAAGGTACAATTGTACACCGTTACTACAGAGAAAATGGTGATGAGAAATGATTCCTACCCTCCTTTTCACTTTAACACCCAAGTTTTCCTCAATTAGGTCAAGATCATCATCATCCAGGTAGTCGTCATGCCCTGCAAAGAGGAAAAGTCTCAGTCAGAGGAAACAACTTTGAGATCCGTTGCATTTCTTATAGTGGAAAAACAGTGCTTTTGTTCTTCAAGTGTTATATGCGTGATCATTTGTAGAGGAAATTAAATGTTGAGGTATAGGTTGGGGAATAAAATTAAGACATAAATTAAGATTTTTTTAATATGCCATCTTTATACCACAATGACTCAGGATCCACATTTTCATTCCGCATAGCTACTGAAGGCAGTTAATTATGTACTGGGTTCAATGAAGATATGAGAAAGCATAAATATGAAGGAAGATTATACACCAACACAAAACTAACATGAAGCAGCACTCGCCCAGGTTAATGCAACCAATGTGTGTGCACATCTGGCTCCACAGCCTATGGAGCTGAATGCAGGGGAATAAAAAAAAAGATGCAACCTGCTGTTTTGTGTGCCCAAGAGATGTCAAACATATGTTTGTCTATTCTAATTATTCAGAAATGTATTTTTGCCCAACTCTAAAATCTTAATATTACTGTAAATTGACCCCTTAAATAACTTCACATACATTTAGATTTAGATAGATTTAGATACACAGAATTCAGAAACATTAAAACTTAGAACATGGAATTTGGGTAGAACTTAAAAAGAATAGGGATTTTTTTAAAATTATTTCATAGGGCCCTAGTCCTCCGCTGCAAACACCACCTCTTATGTGAACATGCACATGGCTGGATTGGGAAAACTTGGGTTGCTGGCCTGATCGCTGTCAGCAGTGCTCTTGGTGTTGGTAAAACTGGCAATCAATCAACTAAAAGGCATCTTAAAATATAAATGTCCCAGTATTTCATTAAAATAATGCACACTCTCATAAAGTAAAATCTGTTCTGCATGTAAACTGAAGACCCAGTAACTCACAAATTATTGGTTACAGTAAACACTCTCTGAAAGTCATCTTTTCTGCACAAAAGTTATTCGAGAAAACATTAGGAAACATAAAATTTACTGTTTTCTGCAGATTACCTAATGATGTAGCTAGACGGGAAGACAGTTGACAGTAACGTATATTTATGTCACACAGTCTCATTAAAACGGCTATCTTTTTAATTAACACCAAAGGCCCTGCTGAGGGTTCAATTACGTTTGCACAAGAATGTCAGTGCACAGTTTGTCCCCATCAGCCATGTTTTTGTTTTTGTTTGGAGTCGTGCACCTGTTGGAAATTTCAACCAGGAAATTCTGACCTCCAACTTAGAATGGAACGCAGTTTCTTTTGTTTTTATTGTGACCAAGATACATATTAAGTAGGACATTTTACTGTTGAAAGACCAACTTGTCAGCGCTCTTTGTAATAGTGACACTTCTTTCTAATTTACGTCAAACCTAGTTTGGTATTTTCAGTACTGCAGTTTGTTTTATCAGTTACTTTTCAGCCGACACATAGACAGATGCCGATATATCTCAAAGCTAATGTCGGCCAAACTATATCGACCTGGTCCATTTATCAGTCTACCTCTAATACAAATGTTATTTCACAGCAAATGGCATGTAACATGAAGCATCTGCCATTTACCTCGACAAACGAACTGAAAACACTTGTGAAAGTCAAGTTTTTCTCTTTTCTATGTATCAGTTTTCCACATTCATCATCTTCCACTCTATTGACAAACCAGGTAACATGAACAGGTTACTTAATGAGGTAATACAGCACCGATACTGTAAACCAGACAACTAAAACATTCAGCAATAGCAGAGTATTGAGATTGCAACAACAGTTAATGTGTAGTTGTTTTTTCAGCCCCTTTCTATTATAGATACAAGTGAGAAGACATTTTACAAAACAGAATATTACAAATATTGCTCATTACTGCACAACTAGAACACTTAAAGAAAATTAACAGTGCTTAGGATTTCTTTTTTTTGTCACTGAGAGACATGTAGAGGGTGATGGAAATGTGGAGAATGTGAATATGCATGGAAACAGGCTAAAACACCAAGATGTGTATAAGAAATCCAGCACAGCCTCCCCACCTGTGACTTCTTTAAACGAATCACAACCCACAACAACACACTTTATTATGGCTACAACAGTTTTAAGACACCTGATGAACTTACTGCGCTTTTTACGTCTATGCCTCACTTCCTCCTCTGAGTCACTCCCCCCTCCACTCGGACTCCCCTGAGCTTCTTCCTCCTCCCCCTCCTCCTCGTCTCCATCATCAATGAGTCCACGTAAATTTCCTTGCTCATCCTGGTCCTCTGTGTTCTCTTCTTCCTCTTCGTCTGTTGAGAAGAGACAGATAAGTGGTCCACACAAGCCCACCTCTGAAACACAGCCTCAGAACTAAACAATTCAAATCTCACCGTCTTCCTCCATAAACCTCTGTGCCTTTTTAGGCTTCAGGTCTTTCTCTTCAAACTCCTCCTCCGACTCCTCAGCCTCGCTATCAATGAAGTCGGACATGACGGCTGTTCCTGAGAAAAAGTGCAGGAGGCTGTTAGTAAACTTTCTCAACAATATCCAAGCATTACTTTGTTCTTCCGAGGCTAGTCACAAATATAAAAGCTACATACACAAACACTCATATTTTATGTTCTGCTGTAATTGAATTTTCACCCCTTAACATTCAGTTTCCTTTATTTTCCCGTTTAAGCAGCTTAAATGGTCGAAAAATCTTAGATCACACCATCTGCCAGCATTACATACATATTCTTCATTAACTTGTTTGGGCTGAATTGTGTCAACATTTGACCTATTTAGTATCTCTGTAAACTTTAGGATCTCCTCAAGGGTTTAAAATAAAGTTCTGTGGGTTCAAGCAATGTTTGGCTGCAAACAGAGCATGCGTTTTTACTAACTGTGGTGCCAGCATTTCTGATTATGTGTACTCTGTGTTGTCCTGTCACACAAGCTGTACAATATGTACTCAATGTGATCAGATTTCCAACTGTTCCATAATGGTATTTAAAGGTAAACATATGAAAAAGCCTGGAATACACATGAAACCAATGCTTTTTGGCACAGACTCAAATTTTTAAACGTGTACTGAATCACTCACAAACAACCGATGAAATATTGTGATGTTCACATTACACCGGAGTGCTATAACATCGGAAAGTCACAGCAAAACTAGACTTAGCTGGTCATTTAAAAAAAAATCCCTACAACTAACAATGTCGCATTGCGCACACACATCGACAGAGATGACCAAACAAACGCGTTTTTTGCTTTCAATCTAAGTGTAGCGAACGTTATCCAGATTATATCTTTAAGTTATCTGATGAGCAGTCGGTGGACAAACGTTTCCGTTATGTTGGGATTGCTAGTAAATAAGGATAGCTAACGTTAACTTAGCGAGCTAGCAATCACCAACTAGGCTAAGTGGGCGATGCTTGCTAGCTAGCGAGAAGCTTTTGCCAAGTAGCTGGTATTTGAACTAACGAAACACTGTGCATCACAACACATTATCCGACAATAAAAGAGACCACCGAACCAAATGAACAGTTGTGGAAATAAACCAAGGCCTCTGAGCCAGCTTGAAAGTCTTATGGTAACGCTTTAGCAAATCAGTCCGTTAGCTTAGCATGCTGAATCGACAACAACAGCCAACTGCAGACACGTTAAACAGTTAACAGCGGCACAATGTAAAGATCACAAATGACCACGGTGAAGGTCGACTTACACGTCTCACTGCGGCGGTATATTCCGTTAATATTTACAATAATAGCGGGATTGTGTTGTGTTTGTGTGTCAGGGAGCTTGAACTTGTAAAAAAAAATGGCCGAGAACGAGTGGTAGCATGAAGACAATTCCGGGATGCAGTGAGGGAACTTCCATGCATTTCAGTAGCAAAGTGACGCCCCCTGCTGGTTTTCTTTGATTCTCCACAAAAATGAAACCACAGCATGAGACACACAATATGACTGCTGCTCTGGGGATATTATATTATGGCAAATATAAAAATATATCACAGCGACGCCAAATAAACCTAGTATAACCCGAAAACCAAGTAAGAGCCGTGCAGTGACCATTCCGGGCCGCCAGGGGCGCTGTTTCCCGAGCTTCGTCTCGGTGGACGGTACCGTTTTAATGACGTAGCGAAAAATTATACAAATCACTGAGAGGCATCAGGGGCTTCTTGGGATTTAGTAGGAATGGGTAACTTAAACTGTGCTGATATTTTACACTCTCTACCAACGCTTTTATTTTTGTTATCCTGCATATTTGGGCTCTCACTCGGGACGGAACTGAGCTATGTGACATGCGGATCGGCCATTAAACTGTTAAATATTAAGCACAATGTGAGACTACACTCGCACGACGTACGCTACGGTTCCGGTGAGTTTCCACTCATTTCAGGATTATTAAGCATTACTAAACAGTTACATAGTGTTATTTTTTACTAACATTGACTTAAACTACCATTACCCACAACTGTGATTAAAATGTTTTATATTGGTTGTTGAAAATGAGAAAATACTACAGTATCAGTCTGACATGATTCATGTTGATTCCATTATGTGTACGTTATAATCAAACAATAACACGAAAGATTGACATGTGATCTCTTTTAGGTGGTATTAACAAAGCAAATATTGACTCAAGTGATGAAAAATGAAGACAGTATATGAAAACGTTTGGATTTGTCCTAGAAAAGCTCACCCCCTTTTTGTTGAATCAGCCTAGTCAAACACGAATCCTTTCAGCAAATATAGTCACTGTCCGCCACAGCGTTCACTAAACGTTTCTGGTTTAATTTAATTTAAACCAGCTCTGTAAAGGTGGTCTTTTGAGATAATCAGGTGCTCTGTTGTTATAAATATGTTGTACAACACAGAGTTGTAGTTGTATGGCTCTAGCCTTTAAAGTTACCCCCCTGAGCTGTTAGTTTGCCAACATGAGTGCTTGGTAAGTAAGTGTTTTCACAGACCTTTATACCATATGAGTGATCAAAAGAAGAGACTGCCTGACAGCCTTAAACAGCTTTAATCAATAAAATTGGCTTTTTATAGCCAAAATCCACGTTTTGTTGTTCACTCTTCCCATGTTTTCTTCTCACTGTCTGTGTTAATGTGTGTGAGACAGGCAGCGGGCAGCAGTCTGTAACAGGGGTGACTGCAGTGGAAGATAGTAACAGCTACTGGAGTGTTCGAGGGGCAAGTGATGCCTTGTGCCATCGGGGTACCCCGGTCAAGTGCGGGCAGACAATTCGCCTCACCCATGTCAACACAGGCCGTAACCTTCACAGCCACTACTTCACCTCCCCACTTTCCTCTAATCAGGTGGGTGGAGTGTGAAGTAGCCTACATGTGAGAAGAGGACAGATTTTGGTGTTATGTGAAGGATTATCTTCCCTGCAGAGATTGGGAGAGGATATTATTGTCAAAAGTGATTCCCAGCTTGATTCAAAAAAGCTGATTTAGAGAATGTTTTGAAAAAGTGATAATAATAATAATAATAATAATAATAATAATAATAATAATAATAATAATAATACAATAATTCACTACTCTCCTGCCAAGTTAAAGTCACTGAGAGATGAATTGCAAGTAACATAACTAACATGTAGTCAGAGATGTAAAATACTAACAGGCTGCCATTCGCATTTAGTGATACCTAGACCAACATTTTGAAGTGTACCTCAGTTGACAGCAGCTTTTACACTTAAGGAAATTTACCAAAATCTGCAAGAAAATACAGCCTCAGGCCAGAAAAAAATCTTGACAAAGTGTGAAAATACTGTCTAACCAAAGTGTTAAAGGGCTGGAAGATGTGTACCGAAAGATGACAGAAACTGTCAGACATTTTGATATTCCTTTAACATCTCTGGGTGTATTAGATGATTGCAGGCAAAGTTGTATATCAATGCATAGGTCAGTTTGATGGCACGTTTTGATTTACATGATAGTTGTATCCATGTGATGAAGTTCCTTGATAACAATAGAAATTTCCTGTCTGGTAATATTTGCAAGCAGTTTCTCACCCCAGTTTCCAGAACATTTACCAAAATCATGTTTTTTCACTATGGGAATATGAAATCACATACTGGTATATCACAATAGAAGACTGTAATATCCACGGTAGCCTGTCTGGCCTCCTGTATTCACCCAAGAAGCCTGATACAGTAGTATCAATATCACCATTCAGCGCTCCATTCGCTGGAGACAAAAGGGTCTATATCAATTTTAGTGAAGAAACAGAACTCAGAGATTTTTTGACAAAACCAAACATGTCTTAATGTTTACTGTGTTGAGATATCTAGCTTGGTAAATAATCCAGTGTGTGAAAGTTCTTCCTATTGTACAACAACAAGTCCAAGGCAGGCTTAGTTTAGTAGCCAGAAAAAAGGCTTAGTTTAGTAGCCAGAAAAATGTAAAGGACAGAAGCAAGCTAAAAGATTTTAAAACAAACATAGCCGTTGTCTGGAAAGTTAACCAAAATTCTTTCACAAAAGCATGGCACCTCATCCTCTCCTCGGTTCCTTGTCTTCTATTCTCTTTCTACCTTGTCCACAGGAGGTGAGTGCGTTTGGCGACGAAGGGGAAGGGGACCACCTAGATGAGTGGACAGTTCAGTGTGGGGGATCTGTGTGGAAGCGTGAGGAGGCCGTACGCTTCCGTCACAAGTCCACCGACGCGCTGCTGTCAGTAACGGGGGAGCAGTATGGACGGCCAATCCACGGTCAGAGGGAAGTTCACGCCATGATGAGCCCCAGCCAGCACAGCCTGTGGAGGGCCATGGAAGGCATCTTTATGAAGCCCAGCGAGAGTCCAGCAGGCAGCCGAGACTACACTCACCCACACACAGAGTTCTGAACTTGACTTTTCTTCTCTGCTTCCATTGCTTCAGTTTTCCTCTCTGTCTACCACCGTATTCCTACCTCTGTCCCCAAATACATCTGTACCAGCAGCTTCTTCCCCCTCCCTCTTGTCTCTTTTTGCTCTCTCATTAACTTTTGACTGTCATCTTTTGAGGAGACTCTGCCAAAGTCTGTCATCAATCAGGGTACAATGACTTCATCTTATCGATCCATACCAACCTCTGTCACAATCATTGTGTTTTAGGAAACACTACTTGAATTGTCAAAGATCCAGCAGCCACACTCTGACAGCTAACACTATTTGAATACTTGATGGCCTTAACAGGTACAATAAGTATTGTTTCATTAGGTATTAAAGCTGCTTTACAGTAAAAGGCTCATCTTTAATCTTTACAGTTTGTGACATTTTACATCCAAGAAAAGGGTTCCTCTCAGAACAGAGTGCTGCTTTTGCAGATGAAGCAAGGACTAAAAAATAGTGTTACACTTGTGCCTTTATCCTTTTTTTAAGAAGTAGTAGGTGTTTACATTGTGTAGCCTTTTAAAGGTTTGAAAACATAATGATTTTATTATGTTTTCATATTTTTGGAAGCAATATTCTACTCAAACAATGGGTAAGCAGTGTTACTATGGTAAATGACTCCCCCTGCCCCCCTTCAAGCCAGATTCAGTGTTGCATATAAAGTGTCGGACACTAACTGACATGAGAGAATAAGCAGTTTTGTCTGTGGAGGTGTTTTTTCATTTTTTATGTACCTCATTGTACTGAATGCTGTTTATTAGGAGAAAGTATAGTGTTTTGCTGTCTTGCTGTCTGTGCATGCAAATGTGTTAGATCAACGCTTTGTTACAGAGGTTCATATGAACGACAAACATGCAGTGAATACCTCATATTAAATGGATTTTTTATGCATTCCAGTATCAGTGTGACTTCTTTAATGGATTGTCTATTTTTTCATTTGGTTTCTGCGACAGTTGAGATGATATTAATATGACTTGAAACTCTTCACAGCTGGTCTTTCCTAAGTGAATCACCAATGACATCAGTGATTCTGCATGAAGATTCTGCATTCACAATTTACCAATTTATGAAATAATGTCCTTTTATTTAATAATACAGTGCTTGTGCATATTGCAGTGACCTTATAAAGTCCAACCTCTAATTTCACTCACAAAGATGAAAACAGACTAAAGGATTTGCAAGTAAAAAGTGTTAATGTCTGTCTGGACCATTACACCCAGTATAATACCTTGTTTGTCCACATAATGGCATATTTTGGTTCATTATCTGGCGGTTAATGGGGTTTGGGTGAATCTGCTATGAGGCTGCTCTCACTTGTGTTTGACCTATGCTCTCTAATTATCATGATTTACTGTGAGTGCTGATGCCCTGCTCCACAGAAAACTCCTTCTGACACAACGTTGCCAGCAACATGTAAATTCACCTCTGGCGATCACGCAATGCATCAAGCTTAAAAGAGTTTGTAAAGTGCAGATCTCAGTTGTAGAAGGTTAACCTTTGTGTGCATGTCTGTCACACCTGCCAAGGTTAGTCCACTCAAAGCAGTCATGTTTGTTGTGCGGCCACATGTCAGAGCAGTGAGAGTTCTGCACTTGAGGCTGCTCTTCTGACTTACAGCTTCTTTATCGACACTTTGTACCTGCAGTGGGAAACACCAACGAGGGCCGCTCAGTGAAAATCATGCCGTGTTGTGTTGTCATTCTATTTTTAGAGTTGGTATTTAAAATGACAATGCAATGATGATAACAAGTGACAAGAAAACAAGCCTACTTTATAATGAGTTTTACAATTATTAACTGTGAAAATATTTATGCTCAGAAGCTTATTGTATGGCAAAAGTCATGTTTAATCTATGTGCCTTGTTGTAGAATGATTTACCTTTTTATGTTTTGTCATTATTGTATTGTACATGTTGTTGGTCTTGAGCCAAAATCTTTATCTGAATTACTGCAGATACTCAAGGCACAAACATTTACACAAGTAAACACAGATGTCTTATATTTCTATCAAAACAAGGTTTTATTGCATAAACATTTATGGATATATTTTTTTCGATTAAACAGATTGTTATTGTTATTTGCATTTTTAAATATCCATTCAGTTGGTGACTATTGCTGTTTTCTTTCTCCTTTTCTAAGCAGCATGCCAAGGTTGTATTACATATCTGTGTTTAAATTTTATCTCTATACAATCTACAAGGTAAAAACATGTTTTGGTAAAAACAAATCTCAAAAGCAACTTTCAAAAAACATGAAAACCATGAACTGACTCCGCCCTGTTACAGATGTACAGTATAATAATGTAAACTTCAAAAGTGTTGATAAAAGGTCTTTCCAACAAGTTTCCCTTACATAGACATGCAAGGAGGTCTGAATGGCACAATAATTAGAGAATTGTTAAGATAAAGTGGTCTATGCTGGTTTCAAAGGGACCATGACGCTAATAGACAAAGGTGAAAACATGGTCCATTGGTCAAATGTCAATGTGCTGAGAATATCAAAGACATAAACGGACTTACGAGGATAAGTGTAGCATACATTATACAGCAGTTTATACAAGACTATGAGGCAGTGAAAACATTCAATAAAAACCTAATGTGACTAAAACACACAATATATTGTATTCAGTGTTAATTTTAACCATCCACATGAGGCCTACAGACTCTACCAAAGATGGCGTGAAACAGAGATGATGATGATGATGATGATGATGATGATGATGATGATGATGATGATGATGGTGATGATGATGATGACAATGACGTTGATGATGATGACGATGTGACCTTGTATTTGCATATTTATGAAAATGCCCTCTCCTGCACTCTGATTTGATTAATAGCTGGTAGAAACTAGAAAAATGGCTATTACAGTATAAACTGGAAAGTCAAATATGTGACAGTAGGACATACATACCTACATTTAAACCAAGGCTGTGCCACCACAAAGAAAGATTAAATGGATTTCCCTGTCTTTCAAAGACAAGAAAATCGAAACAACAACATGCATACTGATTTACAGTATAATACATTTTTCCGTGATACTTGATCGTACAAAGCTATTTTTTATTTTATTTTAAAAGAAAGCCCTCTCCCCTTGATATTTCGTCTAAGCTGGACAGCATAAACTCACATGGCTGCACATTGCTTTGATTGATATATCTAGTTTTGTTTTCATCCACCCTGGCAAAAGACAAGAGAACAAATAATCACTTTTAAGATATTAATGGGAATGAACCAGCCTCCAATCCAATAATGTCCAAGGGCAGCACCATGCAATTTGTTGCTGTTTTGGCATACAATGTTGTAATCTATAGGAATGAACACCAACAAGTGTATTACAAAGATTGCATCTCCATAGGGCTGGGCGATGTGGTTAAAATATTTGTTACAATGTTAAGTCAAATATTTTTATGATATCTAATAATATCACAGAATATTCAAATGTAAAATAATTGTAATTATGTTCACTGTTACGAATCACTGACTCTATAAATGTAAACGTAATCTCAGGTGATCTTTGTTTTGAAAGATAATTAGCTTGGAATTCTTTGTTTGGATAAGAGCATTTTAGTAAATCCATGAAAGAATATGAACATTTAATGTGATACTAATACAATGACCTAGATAAACAGTGACATCTCTTTATCGCCCAGCCCCACACCCACATAAAAAAAAACATTTTCATCCTTAAATTTAATCTGTGGTGTCATTGGGACAAAGTCTTTCTCAAACTTTTTCATCCCAGTCAATTTTATAAAATTGTAGTGCTATCAGATCTGAACCATAAAACATAGCATTGACCTCTGAAACTATCGCAGGTGCGACTGGTGTGACAACACATTTTTTGTTGTGGAGAAAAAAAAACTCTTTCAAAAACCAAACCAAACTGACCTTGTGACACTGACATGACATATATCAAAGCTCAAATTCAGTGGTGTTGTTCTTCACCTTGTAAACATGGTTGTTTAAGCGTTTAGCTGCAGTTCTTATTTTAACCACTAGAATGCAACCTTATCCAAGAAGACAGCTATACCAACAGTATATCACAGCTCTACTGTATATCCCTGATTTATCTCACTAGTTTCTACCCTTCATACATTCTGTTGAGCATTATACATTACACAAGATAAGTACTAAATATACAGTGAAATCAATGGTAAACTGGAGTTAGAGTAATGTTTGGTATGGCAGTGTATATACTGGCATGCTTTTGTGTGGTTTGTAGTTGGGCAGTGTTACAATGAGATGCTGAGGTGACACATTTTCAATCATTTATATTTTCCTGGCCCTGTTATTAACCAAAAACATAGCACTTTGATTTGATTTTTCTTGTTTTTTAACCTTCATGTAGTTTACTCTTCTCTCTGAGCTTGTGTATGCGGACAACACCATCTTTCACACATCCACGCAAATGTTAAGTGATCGATCAATCAATCAATCAGTCAATCAGTCCGTTTAAAGACTAAAAAGAAGGGATAGTGGGATAATGATGATTTATAACTGGTCCCTCACTGAGTATTGAGTTGTGCTCCTTGCAGACACAGAGAAAGACTTCACGTGCTCCAAGATTAGCGGACTGGGCCGAGGATGTTGATGTTTCACAAAAAGTGTGGTGTTTATACGTGAACATATGAGATGTGAGGGATTTATACATTTAAATGCTGTGTCCAACATTCACTCTGTTCCCATCAAGAGCAACTTCTCTAGGGTAAATATGCAGTTGTCCATAATAACCATTGTTTGTTTTAGAAATTAGGAATGGCTCAAAGCACCTGATCAACATTTTTCAGTAATTAGAAAATCAAGTTTAAAGGGTGGTCTTGGTCATGAAAACAGCAAAATAAAACTCACTATTTATTCTCAGAATTTATATAAAACATGATTCCTTTCCATTTTACATTCTATATAAGTCCAGTAACTCTACATGGGTGACATCGTCAATGCAAAACAAATATAAGGTAAGTTCAAATTAAACTTAAAAAGAACAAAAAACTCAACTGATTGTTTAGAGAAGTGCTTGGGTTGTGGCTGGTCCAGCTTTGGCTGCAAAGACAAGATGTGAGGTCATGGCTGTTCTGTCCACTTCCCATGCTCACAGTGCAATTGGTTACTCCATGCCGTTCCGCAGCATCTGATTGGCTGCGATAAGCATGACACTGATAATGAAAGCCATAGCGAAGGCGCAGATCAGGCTTTTCCTGACACATGTCTGCCGATTCTTCTTCTTGGGATGGACTGAGAGGAGTGAAAGAGAAAATAAAATAAATAAGAGACGAGTATTGTTCTCCTATAAAAGAATAAAAAGTAGTTTTAAAACTACAGATTTTGTATGGCAAACAAATAAGATATAACGTGTTCATAAGTGTTGTGATTTTGAGTTTTGTTGGGTTAGTTTCTGTTTTATTTTGAAGTAATCTGTCTTTAATAAATCAGTTGCTGCTGGTTCAATTTTCTGCTTCTAGGTCCCAAACCGGACAGATATTGAGCTTTAAAGGCAGATTTGATTGACAGATTCTTGGGACAGAGCCTGGCTAGCTGTTTCCCCATTTCCAATGCTAAACTATGTTAACCCCCTGCTGCACCTGCTTCATATTGCATTATGCGCAGACATAACATTGGTATCAATCTTCAACAAGAAAATAAACTGTGTTTCTCAAAATGAACTATAATCAAATAAAAGCATATATTCTACAAACAATACAATTCTGCACATAAATTACAAAACCACATGGTCATACTTGCATTTCAGGTAAGTATGGCATTAAAAAGGAGTCAGTGGATGGCTGGAGAAAGATCAAGGAAGCCATTAACATTTGCTTCAAAGACTGCTCTTAATAGTTTAATATGACCACCTGTCACATAATCGAAACTCACATGTTGACACTTAAGCCACTTCTATTGGCTGAGTGAAGACTGTGACATGCAGTCAAAAGCTCAAAAGGCTGGTAAATTGACCTTTAAGTAGAGATTTATTTTGTCACACACTTTGTTCCCAAGATCAAGGAACTTTTAGAAATAAAACTCGCAGACACATTTGCAGACATGTCGATAATCCCCAAAGTCTCTTCTGTTGTGCCTTGTACATGTATGTAGTGAATGAATTTTCACCTGTTTCTCAAGGTGCTCATTTTCTTTGACCCAAAACAAATATGGAGGAAATAGCAGGTAACCTTTCTAGTTGCCATGTTCTGCAGCTCATTTCTGTAACCCAGATCATCAGTGGAAGTGTCTTCAGTGAAAAAAATGACCACAGGCACAAATAATTTGAATATTCTATGCTGCAGCAAAACCTAAGACAATAGGAGTGAATTGGAACTTTTGTTCTGCTACTTGTCTGTGTGGGCAAATACATCATCTCTAGCGCTTAAAAGAGGAAGAGTAGAGACAGATGTGTCCTCCAACAGGCCGTGTAGCAAGAACAACAACTAAAAGTTCCCTTTCTGTCACCCCCCTTGTCTCAGTTTGTAAGAATCACACACCGCATCAATAAATCAAGTCAGAGTGTTGAGTCGTGGATCTAAGAGAGACTGTGAAAGGCATTGAAGTCCCAACGGACAGGAGGAAGACGGTAATGAAGCACACAAGAGAGAGGGAAGTTGAGGATGTAGGAAGAGGGTTAAATGTGGGGAGACATACAGCTGTTCTTTATAAGAGAGGCTCTATACCGTTTCATCGCTTCTATATTCTACACCCTGCCTACTTCTGCTCTTTCTACTGTTCTTATTCCTTTCCCTAACTCCATGTCACGCCCTTCCCTCAACACCAGAAACTTTGTGAAAGAGAGTGCCAAGCCAGCAGTTCCCTGATCCCTTCTTTAGCCTCTTATCTCCTCCTTCACTGTCCCTTCTCTGCTAAGTTTCTCCAATTCCTCCCGGCTGTCTCTTTTTAGGTCTTCACGAAACTGTGGGCCAGTACCCAATGGATTCATTAAGACTTTCCTAGTTCTCTAGTATGTTTGATCTTTCTTTACCTTTGTCCTAGTCTGACTTGTGGATGTTTCACTGCAGATGGGCAATTTCTAGATACCATAACTAACACAGGGTCAGATTAATGTTTTTGTTTCCCTCTTCTCCCTAAAGCAACATCACTTGGTTTTATGTCTCAAGAAAGAAGCCTTCAGTGTTTCACTTGGACACTCAGACATTTGCAACCCATCAGCCCTCTCGTTTCTGGCTTTGAAATGCAAAGAAAAGCATGACCTCGAGATTATTAAATTAAATAATTTAAATATTACATCTGCTATGCCTCCCCAGCATTCTTGACCTTCTCTCAAGGTCACCACTGTACAGATGAAACCTCTATGGTGGATTTTCATGTTGGCACAGCAGCACATTAGAAATAAGAATTTTACCTTGAAATTTGCAAACCAAGACTAGAAAGCAATTTAAAAATCCGTGTTTAATCATCACCTTGTGTAAACATTGAATGTGTCAGTTCATCAATTCAACAATTTAGCCTTAAAGGAGTAGTTTGATATTTTCGAAAATATGCTTATTTTCTTTCTTGCCAAGAGTTAGATGAGAGGATCAATACTACTACTCTCAAATCTGTATCATGTAGTATGGAGGCAGAGCCAGGAGGTAATTAGCTTAGCTTAGCAAAAAGACTGGAAGCAGGCCAAAAGAGCTTGCTTGGCTCTTCTAAAATTCAAATATATGTATACCAATAGCTCTAGAGTTCACTAGTTAACACATTGCATCATGTTTGTTTAATCCCTACACAAACAAAAATGTAAAATCGGCAATTTGTAGTTATACAGCAATTTACATGCAGCTTGTAGGAGTCTTGTCACTGTGAGGACGCCAGGAACAACGTTTTTGTGATTGAAAACATTTCATTTTTTAATAGGTTTTAATAACATAAGTTTTCCTTGAATAAGTTTATTTTGAGCAACCTGTACAGTTACTTTTTCTTTCACTATTTTTATGAATGTAGCTTTACAGTAGCAAGCTAGCTATGTGTTGTCCCTAAATGCAGAAATCAACAAACGTAACAGCAGACATATTTGAAATGCTGAACAAATTAGAGATGTGGGTAGTACTTCAGAGATCTGGAAACAGGCTAGTTTAGCCCTGCTCCTACTCTTTATTCTAAGCTAAACTAACTGCCTCCAGGATCTTGCTCTATGCTATTGCAGAGATATGACAGCGGAGTTAGTCTTCTCATCTTTCTGCAAAATGTCAGACAGTTTGATTAAGCATACAGTTCTTATAATGATTAATGTTGGGATATTGTTTTGGCAATGGATACATTTACTTAGCTCAGTGTCAAATTACTGCATAAAATATCATCTGAATTACAGTAAAAGATTACTTTTTATAAGCACAGATATTTATACCAGCAAAGAACAGCTTCCTCACCTCCCTCATACTCAGGGCAGTTCCCTGAGGTTTCGTTGAGGCTTTCTTCCTCTGTGATGATGATGTTCTCTATGTCCTTCATTGTCAGGTGGTCCCGGAAGGCGTGGAACAGCACCTGCTTCAGCTCATCCAGAGACAGCTGCTGCATGTCAAACTGCAGGGGCACACGGCGATCAATGCAGAGACACAATCATCCACAAACTGGCTTTATGAGGGCAGATAAATATAGAAGAAAAGCAAGAGACATGAAATGTACAAGCTGCAGGAATGGCATGTATGAATGTGTGTTTTATTGGATAAATGTGTAATGTTCAGGTACATTACAAAAGTAGGAAAGCTGTCAGTTATAATTTGGCAACACTTTTGCCTGTGCATCCCTTTTACTATTTTTGGGTGTCTGAATCAGTATAAAAACATGCATGTGTGCATTGATATATGTGCACAATGGAAATACTGGCACATTTACTTCTTGTAAGTGTGTTCTCAGTTGTGTGTGCATGTTTGTGTTTAATATGATTTATGACCAATCTGACCAATTATTGACTTGAAGTCTGAACCTTAGCCTTGATCTGTCCTGTTCTCTGTCTGCCCTTCCAAAACATCACGTCCTTCCTGCCCCCTCTGCAGATCCCCCCTACAACCCATGGACACACATGCACACCATCCTCAAACCCACTAGCATCTATGTCTGGATTATTTACCTCACTGATAGCCTCAAACATAATCAGTCGCTTGGTTTAGCACAACAGATGGACATACTGAGACAGGCAAGGCAAAGAGGAAGAAAATAAGGGGAAAATAAAAAAAGAATGGCAAGGTCAGAGAAAACTGAGACGAAGGAAGTAGTGGGAGACACAGATGGAGAAAACAGAACTGGCAGACAATGGTGATTGCAAAGTAAAAGAGTTGGGATGGTGAAGAGGAGATGCTCATTTCAACGAGGGAATGATAATACTGCTCATGCTTTATTGCCATACTTGCTAAATGCTAAAAACAACATAATTCATGCTAAACCAACCGAGAGATATTGTTTGTAACTGATGAGAAGCTAGATATTGTACTACTAGTAGGACTTATCATTGGAATCAACCAAAATGTGACCATCAGTTGCTGAAACCTGACATTAAAGCCTTATCAGATTTGCATTTTACTTATTATGTAAATTAATAATTTGACATGCTTATTCACTGTTTTGCTGACAGTTAGATGAAAAGATTGTTAATACTCACATATCTGTCCATTAAATATGAAGCTATGGCCAGCTTGAGTATGTTAGCTCAGCTTAGCATAAAGACATAGCGGGAAACAGCTAGCTTGGCTCTGTACATCAGTAACAAAATCTGCCTACCACTGCCATTAAAGCATGCTCATTAACACACATTAACACCCTGTTTGTTTAATTCGCACAAAAGCTTAAGTATAAAAAGTTGTTGTTTTACAGGGGGTTATGTGTTGGACTATTTCTTTGCTCCCAGCCAAGAAATACTCCAGATATCCCATAATTTATTTATTTTTTCACACTACACTTTGTACGTATCAAAAAATAAACAAGATAGGTTAATTAGCGAGTTTTTTTTGCTTCCACTCTTTCCACTCATACTAAGCTAAGCTAAGCTAACTGGCTCCCGTATTTCCCAAAATTTCAAATGTTTCCTGTAACCAGATATACTGATTTAAGGCATAACTTCTTTTTTAGGTTCTTAAGTGTTATGTTTTTAGATATGTTTTAATATTGATAAAAACCCAGGTATTGTTTTGGGACTTGTTTTGCAAAGAAATCAAATTATACCACGCTCTATTTATTAGTGTTCTAACAAAGCAATCAATGGACCGTAACCAAGATATCAATGCAATAATTCAGGTATATTATCTACAAATGTGCATACATGATAACAAACATTTAAATTTTTGAATCGTTTTTTTTATGTATTTTGCATGTCTGCTTCTGTGTGCACTGATGTGAAGCCAAAAAGCTCTGCAAATGTATATTGATTCCCATCTAACCTCCATGGTGCCTTTCCAGGTGATTTACACTGTAATTATGGAAACATGTATGTGGAGGCATACACGTACACATACAGGAACAAAAACACAACACACAGCATTATTAACAGACCTGGGACTGGGCAGTAAATAGAAAAAAAAAATCACACATACACAGACAAACACACTTATTAAATTGCTCAGTTTCTGTCTGGTCTACTATCTCTTCACCCTCTCACTCACACACAGATTCAAACAAACACATGCACATACTCTATTAGATAGCTAAGGTGAAAGACAACAACCCAAAAGAGCTTGGGATCAATATTATTCACAATTAATAAAGCAAACTTAGATCAAACTAAAACAACCTTTTTATTTCCTTTTTAAAAAGACTTGTTTTCATTCTGAGGCTTTTTTAAGTAGCAGACAAGCAAAAGTGACGAGCAGAGGCTGCAGGGATTAGGCTTTTCCCAAAGCAAGCCCTTCTGCACCTCAGTGCTCTGTACCTGTGCCTGGAGGGCAGCAGAGTTAGGTGGTGATTGAGTGGGTGTGTGATGTCCTGTGCTACTGAGTTTGCAATGTGTGCAATGGCCTTATTGTTTAAGCTCTGCTAAGTTGGTGTGGGAAGACCAATTATCCTGGCAGCGGTGTTGGTTTTATGTGTGAGTTTGGACTGATAAGTAATGGATTACATGATATAGAAGCAGGTGGAACAGTGCAATAGGATGGGCTGGATAATGCTGTGCGGCAATAGGAGGAGATGAGGGTCAACATAATGTAAATGTCATGAGTTTGCTGGTTGGAACTATACAGTGTCACTCTGACGTATTTGAAACTATCAACCATTTTGACTGTTGTTTTTGATGAGAATGGGATGTTGAGGTTAGGTTTTATGACATTGAGGTCCAGATGGTTATCCTCACACCACAAGGTAAAGTGTGCAACCATGTTGTGATAGCCCGGAGCACAGTGGTTTTCTGTGAGCAGGGCAAGAATGGCTGTATTGTCTGAGTATTTGAGGTAAGCAGTGATGGACAATGGACTTGTGCAGTCATTGGTGTACAGTTTTAAACAATGGATGACAATTTAATCTCAGTTACTAATATTTTCGGATGCTGTTTAGAACTCATTTGCATCAGTCAATATTATGTTTGCAACAGCTACAAAAAAGCCTACACTCACTTATGATGAGTTATACCTACATCTCAAATTATATGTAATATTACTTCAAATTTCCATGGTCAAACAAAAAGGCACATTCAATGATTAACTACTCTGACTCATGCAACCTTGTGTGGCACTCCAGGACAGAGAAACTGGGAGTGATAGCAGCAGTTAGAGGGCCTGAGCTGCCTGATTTCTGCTCTGCTTTTTGCCAAAGCTGTCTGCCTTGAATGGATTCTGGGAAATGGAGGAACAACTCTTTGGACTGTAGCCGCAGGACAGACAACATGACAGCTCAGTGCAGGAGCACGGAGAATGTACAATGTTCCTGTCTGTCTGTCTGAGGGGGGAACTGCCACAGTGGTGCCGCTACCGGTTACCAACCAACAGAGTGATTTCTCTCTCTGCCCGGTCTCTGAAGGACATCGACATCCACACAAACACACACACAAACACACACACACAGGGATGAACAGGGAAGCAAAGACGCAAGAGTTTGCCTGTCAGAGCATTTCGTCTTCCACTGAATGAACTCAAATATGTAGTGTGTGTGTATGTGTGTGTGTGTGTGTGTGTGTGTGTGTTTGTATGCCTATGAGTGTGTGCGTGTGACAGGAAGACAGCAGGGGATCGTGGAGCAGTGACCGGTGACATACTGATGGAGCCAGGACACATCAATCAGAAGAACAGGTGCTTACACGCCGTCCCTCCCATTTAATCCTGCCTGCCCTCGAACAGCACAAGCTTGTTGCGTCAGCCGTTCACCTGCTTTGTCTTCTGACCCTTCTCTAAAAAGTCTCCCAGAGTGACAACCTGCAAGCATTGTTTCTTTTCTTTTCCTCCTGTTTTCTGTCTAGCAGCAGTTCTGTCAAGTCCAAGTGAATTTTCTGTCTTTCGCTTGGAAAACAAATGACGTTTGTACCAAGGTGCTTTATGAAAAAGAAAAATGTATACACAATTACCACCACTCACTCACACACACACACGCACACACACACACACACACAGAGGACAAATGTTAGTATAAAATAATTGCAAAAGTGCAGGTTATATGAGTTACTTTTAACAAAGGCTACTGCCAACCACAAATAAATAATAAAAAATTTAGATCAGTAACAGTTGTATATGATTTAAGGAAGCTAGAAATATCAACATTTTTGTTTTGATTTTGTCAATCTGAAGCAAAATGTTTCACAGCCAAGGTGCTGAAACCGAAGAGGCCATGTGCTGGTCACTTTTTAGACACCAGTGTTAAAATAATTGCACAAGTGGAGCAAATGCATCCCCATTATTCAATTAGAGGGAATAATGTTGTGGTTATGCTACCCCACTTTTTGTCTTTTTAAAAATAATCTAATCATCATAGTCGCCGCAATCAGGTGATCATTTTTAAGCAGACTATGATTGTTTTATAATTTTCAGCAAAAACAACTAATAAAAAACACATTTTTGGACCACCCTTCGGGTTGTCTATCACCTGTCACTGATCGTTTGCCACAGCACGCTTTGCCTGTCAGTCCTCTCAGAAGGCTGTTTACAAAGGTGAGAAACACGATATTTCCAAACTGTGATTATAGACAGAAAATAGAACACAGGAAAAGCTAATGCATGTTGAATGAATCTGCTTGGTCTTGACTCCAGCCGATCAGTTTAAAGTGGGATTGTAATGTCACCGAAAATGCCAAACTGATTTGTGATTAGGAGATGGGACATTCGAGAAGGACCCAAATCCAGAGTCAACTTTATGTAAGATGTTGTGTTGTTCTTGTTGTTGTAAATAAGGACAGCTGTACACATGCATTGGTTGATGTTTTGTTGATTGCATTGTTGTCACAATAGAAATCCTGCCCAGGACTTCAGTTCTTCTTAGTGCCTGTCAAAGCTCCTCAGCCGGAAGGGCAATGGTCATCACTAGCCCTATTAAAAGTCAGTGTACCATCAAAATTATTTTGAAGTGGAAGATAAAAATACTACATAATTTTTCTTTAAATGTATCAGCTATTAATAATTTGCATAAGCACTGTTGATTTTATTTTTTGTATATGTTGGAAGGTAAACACACAGAAACATAGTTTACCCAACTTTTTCAAATGTATCATATACAGTACATGCACACGCTCGCGCACACACACACATACACACACACACACTAACCTACAATAGTGTTTCCCAAACCTCTATTAGAGCATGCACCCCTTGTCCAGCATGTCACCTTCTAACCCTGCTTCACCACAAGTGGCAACTAGCTTAAAAATGGGATTTTATGAGTCATGCAGTTATATTCAAAAAAGTGAGGAACAAACAATCTCTAATTGTGTCATTATTAATCATCTAACTAAAAGTGACTGAGTAGAGCAAATACAAAATTATGATTATTTTATGTTTTGGAAAATATCCTCTACTGTTACCATAAGTCCATTTAAGTGGTGTACAAATGCAGGCAGTTTGTTTGAAATTACTGCCCCCTGCCGATTTTGTATCTTTCCAAATTTGCTCCCCCATTTTAAACATTAACAGGTACCTGCCTACGGTACTGCACTGTGAATGAAACCATACACCAAATGGCAGTTATTATATAAGAGAGACACACCACTTTTTTTTTAAAATTACGCTACATTTGGCATCACTGTGTCATCAGTATGAACACTACAGACTGTCTCAACAGATGCAGGGGGCAGTGATAAGCCTGTCACTGGCTGACTATTTCATTCTGCTTCCTTCACCCTTCTTTTCACTGTGCTGTAATTGACTAGTTTGTCTGTTCAGTTTGAAACTACCACCAATAGCTTAGTTTAGTTTAAAGAGTGGAAACAGGACTATTGTTTCTATTGTATTGTATTGTTTCCAATTCTGATAAATGATGAAACATCAACCCATGCTTTTTAACCTTTTTGATTTCTCAGCCCTTCTCCCCGCTGGTCACCCCGGTGTTTCAATTCCTCTGATGTTTTCCCCCCACATCACAAAATATCCAAATTTGCCCACAGTATCACTGCTGTTTGGTATTATGTTTATTTAATTGTATACTTATTCCACATATTTGCGAGTTGTGTCTATACAGAGTGACAGAGAAGAGCAGACATGGGATGACTGTGGCTCAGGAGGTAGAGTGGGTCCTTGGGCAAGACACTGAGCCCTGAATTTTCTCTGGTGGCTGTTCCACCAGTGTATGAATGTGTGTGAATGTTAGTTTCTGTTTGAGGCTCAGTGTATGAATGTGGAATTAGTACACAATTAAATAAACATAATAATAAACAGCAGTGATACTGTGTCTAACACAGTAAATGGGCAGATTTGGATATTTTGCAGTGTGTGTGAATGGTGAATGCAGATGCAGTGTAACAGCGCTTTGAGTGGTGGAAAAGACTAGAAAGGCGCTATACAAATACGGAGCATTTACATTACAGACAGGCAGGAGAGTAGACACAATGGTCGATTTTGTTACTGTTGATACTATTTGGACAGAGCCATAGCTGATTCCTAGTAACTTAACACCAGAGCTGGACCGTCCTATACTCTCATTACGCACATTGCATAGGGCCCCTCAAATGAAGCAGGTCCCCACCTTCCTCTAGTGTCAAAGCAAGTGTCAATGTTTACAATTTTGATGAGAGGATAAAAAGGGATTATCCTTCTGAGCATGAGAACAGAAAAAAAACTCAGTCAGAGTTACTTTTGGGAACAGCAATCAGGTAAACTTATGCTCTCTGCTCTGCTCTCCTCTCTTCTCCTCGCCTCGCCTCTCAAAGTCTGATGACAGCAAACAACAGTAACATTTAGTCTGTGCTAGCTTGCAGTGAGTCTCTCCTTTTGCCTGACCAGTGTTAGAATAAAATAGAATAATTTTTTACGTTTGGCAACAGTGTTTATAAACTGCAGCTCTGAAAAGATTACCACATCTGCATGAAATGAAACTCACGCATTCCAGCAACAAACCTCTGTGAGGACCTTTCCTCATTTTAAAACAAGACAGTAATGATCTACTCTTTCAGTCAAGGTTTAGTTACAACTCTGGATATATGCAAGATGGAAAGCAATGGATTGACACTGACTATTACAATGTTGATTAGTGGGGCTGCATGGGCAATATGCGCATCTCTCAGTAAATAAGCATCAAAGATTCAGTCAAGTCATAATATAAATAGTATTTTACCTTTGAAAATGTATTAAAGGAAACCTGAGGGAGGCCGTTTGAATAGACCTAATGCAGCTGATAACATCAATATCTATCTAAGTATTCACTGCAAAAACTGAGCTCTCAAAAACAAGAAAAAAACATTCAAATGGGGGAAATATTACTTAAAATAAGCAAAATTATCTGCCAACAGAATAAGAATATTTCACTTGCTATTTTAGGCCAAAAAACTTGGACATAAAATCCACATGGTAAGAAGAAATATCTTGTCAGACAAAAAACAAGTATTTTTTGCATTCAATTAAGATAATTAATCTTAGTAAGATTTTAGTTTTTGCAGTGTTGTTATCTACAATGTATAGGGGCTATATTTAAGTTTGTCTATAGAGTAGAGGCTGGATCAGCCAGAACTAGCACAGTTCCCGTACAGACGTCTTTAGCAAGTCACACAGACCCAGGTGAAGTACAGGCAGCCTCAGACAGTACGAGCACAGACAGAGATGTACAGCCAGCATCAGATATGAGCAGCTCAGAACCTAATGGAACAGTTGCTGCACCACTAGATGACCCAGCAGACTGGTCCCCAGTCCAAGGACTGAGTTAGTGTGAGGACGTCCAAACCATCCCTGGCCATTCAGGCTTATTATGCATGTTGGGCAGCAACGTATTTCTGTAATATTATCACTTTTCCCAGTAACTAGAAGTGTAAGGTATTATTCCAAAACAGTAATAATTACAATAATAATTTCTGAGTAACTTGCCCACTGCTTAATATAGAGACAGACTGTGAGAGCACTGCAGTGTCAGGTGTGACTGTGCAGCAATGACAAATTGTTTTCATGGCTCACGAGTCAGGTAGGAGGGCCCCATAGCAGAATAGGGCCCCAGGGAGGTCAGGATCGGCTCTGCTTAACAGTGTTTCACTGCGCTTTCTGGTTGAACATTTCACGTCTGTCTGTTTGGGGTAAATGGGGTTAAACATGCTTTGGTGGCCCTTGCGATGGCAGGTGGTAGAGAAGGGAGGGCATTTATCATAAGGTTGGTTCAATCCCTGAGTTGTCCTGTTTACATGTTTTCAGGTGCCATTAAAGGGGTGTGGTATTATGCTTTTTGGCTTTTTCCCTCTCCTTTATTGAGTTATATATGTTTTTTGTGCATATAACAGGTTTGCATAGTAAAAAGGCCCAAAGTCCAGCCCAAAGGGAGTTCCCATCTCCCATAGAAAGCTTTGCTCCGAACCGCTTAAAAACAGCTCGTTTGTAGTCCAGTCCTTCACTTCCTTGACTTGTGTCACAAAGCTTGCCAAGCGGCTGGCGGGGTCAGGCACGCCCTCAAACCAAGCTAGTCTGAGCGGGAGGCTCTTTGGCTCGACTCGCCTTTGTTTGGGTTTCCATTGTACAAATGTTGGACCTGTAACTGCTGCTTCCAGGTACTTTTTTTGTATCACCTCACCTCCGTTGAGGTTCCAAGCGAGCTGAGAGATACTAAAATGTAACGTGAAAACATGACAGACTGCTGATTGGTCAGAGAGAATATTCACTATTCACTGCATCATCATTGCTGCACCAGACAGAGGCCAGCAACAGAAAGTTTTATATTTTACAGTTTTGGTATGGAATTTCATCACTAAATCCACTTCTGAGAAGTTTTGAGGTGAGAAATCAGCTGTGTAGATTTCGAATATTGACAGTTTTACGAGAAGTGATGGTGGAACAAAAGTGTGATGAATACTTTCGTTGAGGAGCTCCGCAAGTGGCTGCGGGGGAAACCTGCGCCAACCCACGGGAGGAGCGTGTGAGGCCAGCCAGCCGCCCGCTCACAGAGCCCTCTGCTCCCACAGTCACACAGGCCGCTGCAGCAACAACGGCAAAGGAAAACACAGCTGGAAGGTTTTCATACCGCTTATCTGTCTTTACATTCTGAGGAATATTGAAACGTTTTAACTGTAGACTGTATATATTTTAAGAGCTGTGTGGATCGCTGGTGTGTGTGTCGCATTGAACATTACGTCGCGGCCGTTGTGTGTGTGGCGTTGCTATACCGACAACCTCCTATCTATCTCTGGGTACTATCTGCAATGGGAAACGGAGCAGGGCCGAGTAGAGTCGAGTCTATCGATTTGCGGTATGGAAGCATTTTCGGCAAGGCAGCATAGATCGTCAGAACACCGGCAACAATTCAACGTTTAGGCCTGATGGTGAGATGTGGAACACTGATGTTGTGGACAGGTAATAACTTCTACCATCTGCTAGGTTACGGTCGCTGTCTGAAGGCTTTGATTTGGATCCCACTACCTTGTTTCTTATGACCCGCCCTTCTCTGCTTCTGATTGGCTAGTAGTCCTTACCTGGGAAGTGCGCATGTGCAACTCCCATCAAAGATATGGTACAAGTAAGATGCATCACTCTGTAGCTCAAGAGCGGAGCGTACAACAGACAGGCTGAAAAGAGGAGCTGCAGCAATGTGCAGTATGAGGAAAATATGGTGTTTTTTGTACCTGTTCTGGTACAACCCCTAATTAAGATTTTGAACCTGAAAACGAGCATAATACCACCCCTTTAAGACAAAAAGCATCTGCCAAATGTATAAGTAATAACACTAATAACAAAATCTTTCAGCTTTTGTAAAATCATAGAAGATTATGCAGACCTGTCCTGCACTCGCTCAACTATATTTATAGACCATAAACACTGTTACTGATGTTGGCTAAAAAGATTTTTTTCATCTTTAGGGGTTGTAGGCTTAATTTGCAATGGAAGGCTGGATGCTTCTTTTTTTCAAATCTAATTTACTGACTGTCAGCAGAAATGTGGTAACTTGAGTCAGGAGTTTTTTCAAAGCAGATATCTAAATCTCCCAGAGGTTTTACACAGGCCATGCTAAAGCAGAAAATAAACAGAAAAACAGAATTTTTCCCCCCAGATATTTCAATGGTATACTGAATCAAACAAACAGGACACAATCACACACAAAATGTATTCAGCACACACACACAAATGCACACTCAGAGGTAAGTATAATTACATACAAAACATGCCAACTCTGGTCTCCCCAACAAAGTCAATCATTATACATCTCACTGTGCAAGGATATTATCGGAACATACTGAAGTGAGTCATTATGGCCCACCATGATGTGCTCCTTCTCCTCCATCTTTCTCTTTTGAATACAATGACTCTCCCTCTCTTCCTGTCTCCCTCTGGGGTCTGTGAAATATAAACACACACAAAACAAAATCCTGCTCTCATAGTCCTCAGAGACACACTTCCTCCCACCATTTCATCCCCCCCTCCTCTTCCTCCTCCTCCTTCTTCCTATATTCTGCTCTCATTGCTCGCTCCCTCCCTCTCTCCTCTCCTACTTCTCTCCGCTTCCGTCTCTCACTTTTTTCCGTCCCCTTCTTCCTGTTTTCTTTTGGTCTGACTCTCTCTTTGTGGGAGGTGAACATTTTAAATCACCCCTGAGACGCACACCGTCTGCGACCTTCATGAATCACAGTATCTCGTTCCTCTTCTTTCATTTTCATCCACTCTCTTCCTTTGTGTTTTTTCTTTGTATTCCTGTATCTTTATGTGGGGCATCCCCCCACACCACCCCCAACTCCCTCCCCATCCTCACATATTGTCCAGCTCGCCTCTCTATTCTCTCATCTCATTCAGCCTTGCTGGCTGGCGCACTGTAGTCCGTCTTGCTCTATCCCTCCGTCATAGATGCAATGCATCTCATTTATAAAAGGTGTTCTATTTCACTCAATTTATATTTATTTTTTCAATTATGTTTTCTGAAGTGCACAATAAAATCTAGGATAAAGAATGTCTATGTAAATGTGGCCCAGTATGTGTGTGCAACCTGAAATGCACACACCTCCTCATTTCAGTGAGTCACCCTCTAAATGTTTCTCCTCTCATTTTACTCAAGGAAAGCAGGGAACAGCTTCCTAAGAGCTGTCACCCTGCTCAACCAGCCGTCCTCACACTCAAACACACACACACTCAAAACGCTGCACTTTTCATTATTGTCGCATGTCTTACCTAAGAGGCAAAAACAACACTCTGAGAGCAAATATTCTGTCCGGAACCATTTTCAAAAACAAAGGAAGCACGTTCAAAAGCATGTAGATGAGCTGCAGCCTTAATCACCACTGAGCCCTAGTTTGGACATTTTAAAAGCACACAAGTCTCAGACTTCCCACATACAGGGGCACATCCCTTCTGTGAATGATAGAACACACGCACCCCAAAACATACACACACTCACATAAAGAAACACACCTAATTCTTAGCAGGTCTCTTTTGCTTCAGCGCCCTGAGACGAAAGAAAAAAGTCTCTGTTTTTGTCAGAACCAAGGAAGCAGGTGGGGGAGCTAAGAGTGTTTTGTGTGTGTGTGTGTGTGTGTGTGTGTCTGAGCAGAGTCCCTGCAGAAACTAGGGCTGTTCTTAAGGATGTAAGAGCTGCTCTGACTACTTAAATACACAGACAGAGTAAGTAAGATGAGGTGTAGAGGATGGAACTGATAAATGGTGAGGATTGTGAGTGATGACAAACAGAATCCAGCTTTAGCTGCTCTTTCACCTGCCAGAAGATATTGTCTATGGTGTTGCCCAGGAATCCTTCTCTGTTGTCGGACGACAGCAGTTTGGGCCCCAGTATCGTCATGAACTCCTCAAAATCCACCTGGCCGTCCCCTGCGGGCACACACACACACACACACACACACACACACACACACACACACACACACACACACACACACACAGAAAGAGAGAAAGAGAGAAAGGCAGGAAGACAGACCGGGACAATAGAAAATCAGATTCACAGACAGGAAGGCTGACAGACTGGAGCTAAATAATGCATTTTATGCTGAAGTTTATTTGCTTGCCGAAACAAGGAAAAGCGCCCTGAGACAGATCAACAGATGGATGTGCCCTCATCCATGACAAAGACCCATGCATCATCAGCACTAATTCACCTTTCAAATAAAGTGTGTGCACCTGTGCAATAGCATGCCAGCGTGCGTCTGTGTGTGATTGTGAGTGACAATTCAGGGAACATTCAAAAATTTAAATTCAAACGACTCAACTTGTGAGTGTTTGCATTATGTATTCTACTGCTGCATGTTGTTAGAGATAGCAATCAACAGCAAGTGTCCCATGGAATTAATACTCAGTGAAAATCTCCACGACAGCATGTCTTATAAACTGAGTTACTGCATAGACTCATTATAATATTATTGCCAATATTCATTTTACCACCAGTCTACAGTGTTATCATTTGTGTTATTTATTGTTTGATATAATAAGTAGCATATCAGAAGCATTAGTAGGAGTCTGCACAAGTCTCAGAGCTGCTGTGTC
This sequence comes from Lepomis macrochirus, assembly GCA_024633595.2. NCBI lineage: Eukaryota > Metazoa > Chordata > Actinopteri > Centrarchiformes > Centrarchidae > Lepomis > Lepomis macrochirus. The sequence continues at coordinate 15,481,790 of JALXJV020000021.1, read as the reverse complement.
AGTATTGGTAGTAGGATAACACTTTTTTTGGGTCTGTAATTTTTGAATCATTGCCAAGAAGTTCCAGAGAAAGAACTATGTAATTTAGTTCTAATTACAGAGAAAACAGAGACACTCTTGCAATGAATACATTTTAATTAATTGCTGTGAATTCCCAGAGAGTCTTTTAGTCAGTACACAAACCAGCCGAACAGGCAATAATGTAAGAATATGTGAAATCTGAGATTGTCCACAGGTAAGATTACATTTTAACATATAGGGATAATTAAATTTTTAATAATGTTTACTTGGGTTTAAGTGGAGACGGCAAGGTGGTGTGCAGTGGTTAGCAAAGTCTCCTCACAGCAGTGGAGTTTGCATGTTCTCCCTGTGTCAGTTTGGGTTATCTCCGAGTGCTCCGGCTCCGTCATACAGTCCACAGTAGTGGCTCTGAATTGCGCTTAGTTGTGAATGTGAGCGTGAATGATTGTTTCTCTCTACGTGTCAGCCCATATGACGAACTGGCAGCCTGGTGGTGTACTGGTATACGACTGCTGGGATTGGCTTCAGCCTCCTGCAATCATGCAAAGGATAAGCGGCTATAGATAATGCATGGATATAATTAAATGGAGCTGTTCTTCTGAGGAAATTATTTTATTCTTTCCCTGTAATTAGTGCACAGTTCTTTCAAGGAATAGTCTTGGAAATTCTTCTGAAAAGAATAGGAAATTGCAGACCCGTAAAAATAAACATTACCTTGTAATACAGTCTTCTGTTATTATTGAACACCATCAATTGTTGTGAAACCTGACTGCAGTTTCTCAAAAATGCAGCTATAAATTGACAAAAATATAATCTTATATTTTAAGAGTACTTTGCCTAAAACCTGAAGGAAGGATAAAAAGATAATGCAAGAGATCAGAGTATTACGCTTTGGGAAGGAGGGATTTAATAACATAAAATTAATCATCTGAAGGACTGTGCAGGTTGTCTCACAACCTGATAATAATTGACATTCTTCAACTAATTGTGCCATGACCACCTTCAGTGGCTTATTAGCGACGACATAGAGAAGATAGAAGTCAGGGGTAGAGATACTGTCTCTCCCCAGAACAAATGGCTGCGCTGCTCTCAGGTGGACTACTTATGGAGGCAAAAGCAAAAAGCTTTTAGCTTTGACCTTTGATATTTGCTACGGGCTGTGGAATCAAGAGCAGGCAGATAAGAACCAGTTGAAAGATTGACTAGCTTGTTTGTAATGCAGGGACAGCTTAGGAGTAATTGCAATCCTCTGTGAATTTACAAGCTGAGCTGGAGTTTAAGGAGCAAGAGCAGACAGGTTCTCTCTTTATTGTCTCCAGGGGAATTTGTTTTTGACAATTGACCACCTGCTGCTCTCATGGCAGTTTAGAAACAATTTTGCTGGAACATTTTTAAGAAAGCTGTAACTCAGAATGCCATTTTGCTTCAAGTAAGTGCGAAAGGAAAGGAAATCATTTAACACTGTTTTTCATTTACATCGCATTAAAATTAAACACAAAAATATTCATATGGCTTGTTTTATTTGGAAGGAAAATATTCTTCTTCAAGCTTGTACACATCATATTTTAATATAGACACAACTATAAACAAACAGTGTATACATGCAGAATATGTTAAACATCCAACCACTTGTCCTTTTATGAAAAGGTTCACCGTGTGTGTACATGCTCTGTGCATGCACCCAAGTGTTTGTCCTTATGTAGTGCCTCACCATCCATGTCCAGTCTCTGCATGATGATGGCCAGCTCCACTTCGCTGGGCATGTAACCCAGGGAGCGCATGGCCATGCCCAGCTCTTGTTTGGAGATGAAACCATTGCCATCCCGATCCAAAACACGAAACGCCTCACGGATCTCTGCACAACAAAGACAGAACATATCACCATACATCACTGTCTGTCTGACTTCCTCATTTCTTTAGTATTTTTGTAGAAAACATAGTTTTCATTCTTACATGCTAAGTATTCTATGACATATATAAATATATATAAATATTCTGTAGATAAACAGTATATTGTCCAATGTTTTGTTAACATTAGACATTATTAACAAAATCATAGGGTGGATATATGTGAGATTCAATTTATTTGTTTTGTTGCTGCTGATGTTCGAGTTTCTGGTTAGTTTGGGCAGATGTGGTGTAAGATGTGAATGTGTCTTTCACTTTTCCGTCACTTTTTCATTTATTTTCCTCTCCTTGTTTTGTACGTGCCTTAAAGGTTGGGGGGCTGTTCACAGCAGCTGTTCATCTTTATGTTTTATTGCCTCTGTGTGTGTGTGTGTGTGTGTGCGCGCACGTGCGTGCTTGCCTATTTTATTCATACATATTTGGCAAGCTGTGACTAACTCTGAAACATTTGTCATTTTATCAGGAGGTTTCTTTGCATTTTCACCGTACAAGTTCAACCACTAATTTTATTTTCTTGATTTGTGTGTAAAACGCGTGGCTTTTACTGTTTGTTACTCGCTGTCCTATGAATAATGACTGTTGTCTCTTAGGTGCAAAGTCAGAAAATAGTATGAGGTTGTCAAAATCTCTTAGGGAGGTGGTTGGGCTGGATTGTTGGATCATTAAATTGTGTGACAATTTTGTGATTGGAGACTGCATCCCTTCTGCAATGGTTTCTTTTAATCATTACCACAATCATTCTCTAACCCCTTAGTTGACTGCTTGTATGTGAAACTGAATCTCCATGTTTCCCAGCTTTTAGAGCTTTGTTCACTGTGACAAAGCTCTAAAAACCCACTAAATGCTACCTGCTCAGCACCAAACAGCAGACACCAGTTAGCAGCTAGCTGGTGAAAATAGTGGAACCTTTAGTAGCTTAAGACCCAACTACTCCTCAATAGGTGGTAGAAACCAAAAACAGTGTTAAAAAAAGTGAATGTTGGACTTGGATGTGTCAAGTGGCAAGAAACATAACTCCAAATAATTGCTAATGTTGCTCCATATCTACCTGTAAAGTGTGTAAAGGAATTGTTTGCTAACATGTTCACTATATTAACTTAATGATGATGATGTGTCAGTATTGTTTTTAAAGCTTGTTGCATAGCCACCAAGCATCTAAAACAATGATTTAATGCAGGTTTAATCAACCAATTGTTGTATCTTAATCTAACTGTTCTTTTGCTTAGTGTTATGTATTGTGTGTGTGTGTTGCTTCACCTGCACGCCTAAGTGCGGCAGGTAATCACAGCAGTCACGTAGCCTACATAGGGGAGGCACAGGTAAACAGCTACAGGGAAGCCACACAGTTTTTCAACCGTAAATGTGTGTCTGTGCTGGTCTTACCCTGTCATATTGTTAGTCTATTTGTTTTTTCATTATTCATTCAATGCACCAGGCTTTTGTAGATGTTTTGTGATCTTTATACAAATAAAGTGTGAGATGCATATTCCATGGGAGACCTCTTTTTTTGCACTACCATGCATTGGAAATACCATAAAATTCCCCCAAGTGGCTTATTTTGTTGATTTATTGCCGCCAAATTAAACTAATCTTAACCATAGTGGTCGCAGACTAGGCTCATATGTCTCATTTGTAACTATAACAAGGTTGTCTTGACAACAGAGGCACCATATCAGAAATTGCTCCTATGGGTTTATTTGGAGGGAAATCAAAACCAGCCTACTTGCTGTTCAGGTTTGAAGACTTTCTGATTTTAAGACTTCCACGACGTTTCAGTTGTATGACTGTGTCTGCAGCCATCGGATGGTGTCAGTGAGATGGACTAATCCATGAGATGAAATTAATGATTAACAGATTTGAGCAGGTCTGTAGATGGTGCTTCCCTGGTGCTGATAACAGGCTTTCCCATTAACAGGAAGTGCTGCCACCTTTCTCTCAGGCATAACAAGGTGAGGGTAATCTCCCTCTCTCTCTTCTTCTTTTCCTTGCCTCTCTTACATCTTTATAGACTTTGTATTGTATATTGTAACCCCGAGGAACCTGTACCAATCCTTCTACACAGCGCAATCACTACCACCATTGCCAAGAGCATTTCCCACTCCCTCTTCCCACAGAAAGGGCTTCTTTCTAACTTGAAATTGTAAGTAAACGCACACAGCTCATGAGGCATCTATTTGTTCGTGCTGCACAATTACTCAAGCCTCTGAGGACCTTCTTACAACATACCCTGGTCAATCTCCAGCTAATTACCTGTCAATCCGTTGGCTACCTGAGCAGGGGTGGAAGGGGGAAGGAGGAGCTTTGGGCAAGGGTGGAGGTGGTTGAATTTACCGACTTGATAACGTCTGCAGAGATAGGACAGACTTTGCAAGTCTCATTCAACTTCTTTACAAGGGTGAGCACTCCATTTTCCTGTGGATCTCTACACTTTGGGGGTGGGAGAGGGTGTTGTTTCAGCTGGCATTCAGCATTTGTGCAAATCTTTACTGGACAAACATAAACGAGAAGAGTCATAGCCTAATGCACGATGGAATTTAAATCACAATTTCTCCTAAGACTAATCCTTTTCCTAACTGGAACAATGAATTTTACATGAAGTTCATCTCTCTCTGTCTCTCTCAGGCTGCGTGTCATTAATATTCTCGTCCTGACATGCTGCTCCTTCCTTTCTCTGTGTAATAAGTCCATCTCAGATCTGCCGCCTATGTCTTTCTTTGCTACGTCAGTTGCGCGGGAGCCGAAGTTCAGTCACAGCCCTCATCTAAGCCTGTAAATATCCCCCTATGGGTGATAACTAGGCTCGAGCACTGTGCCACTGCCTCCCTTTCTCTTTCACTAAATAAAGTGAGAATCAGAGACGAGGGATTGGGAATGCGGGTGAGTGTGCGGCCTCCCAAAACAAAGTGAGTATGCATTTGTATGCAGCTCAACAGTGTAGAGTAGGTTTTCAATAGGGTACGAATGAGCTGGCCTGTGATGTATTACTTTACAATGCCTGTGGTTGTGCGTGCGTGCGTGCGCGTGCGTGCGTGCGTGCGTGCGTGCGTGCGTGCGTGCGTGCGTGCGTGAGCATGCAGCCCTGCCTGTGTGTGCCTGTGTATTAGAAAAGTCAACCCCTCAGGACTGTACATGTTCTCACAAAGATTGATGAAATGCCTCAAAACCAGAGAAAAGAATAGCGGCAATCCAACACAGGGTTGATTAACTACCCTTCTTTCTACGCTAACAGATGATCCTAGAAGAACCTTCCACATCTCTCTGAAGTGGGATTAGGAGTTTTCAAATGCTGGCAGCAAATACCACAGATATTTTGTCCACATCGAACAATCCCATTGGTTGGATCTGTGGCTGACGGGGGCCTAGATAATGCCTCATCAGAATGCCTGTAGTCTAAAAGTCCAAATTTAATTTATATAATAGCTCTACATAGGTCAAAACTAGTTTACCCTTCTTGCTGTCCTTGACAAACAAAACACAAAACAAACAAAACACAGACAGAAGTCAATTGAACTCACATTTCAGTCACTGTACCAGCTCTGCCTACACTAAAGCATGTGTTTTAGTGAACTGGGTTGAATCAAGTTGTGCACGAGGGACACTGGATTAAAAGATTTATGCGACAAAGTACTTCATATCAAAGCTCATTCGAGCAAACTACAATAGGCCACATATATAAACACAAACAAACAGCCTCAGTCAGAAACACACTCTTAGTCTCTCTGTCCTCACTCAGTGACAGGATTAGTTGTTTCTTTCCCACCAAAGCAACTCATTTCAGAAATATATGCACTCATTGCAGTCTTTGTATTGTCAATTAGCACATGTGAGATTCTGTCATAGGAAAGCCTCAAATCATGACCCAATTGTAAAGACATTCGGTATGCTTTAAGATCCCTGAGCCTGTAGTCAGTCTTGCACTCACTGAACACACACTGAAAAGACTGCAGGAAAGTAAAACACCCTCAGCGCCAGCTTAAGCCAATTTAAAGGAATTTGGTGGGTTGGGTTTCATTTTCTTGCCATGGGTTATGAAACATTTGTACTCACCAAAGCAATTGTTGAGATCTGTGAAAAATGCTCTAAATATGTCCAGCACAAAAAAGCACAAGCAGTCAGAAAACAAGCTGACAATTTTACTAGATTAGAAATCGCTTTATTTGTAGGTAATACTATAAGTGAGTGTAGCTGTAATGACGCTAATAATCCCTAATGCAAATGAGCATGAAAACTGTGAGTGCGCACAACTATGGTAAGTACTGCAGGCATAGACTGTATATAAAAAGACTGCAGGTCAAAGTTGAACCAGGAGGTCTGTCAGTGTACTGTGATAGGGATGTTTTACACTGGACAGTTTGAGCTGTTATTTTACTATCTGCCTCTGTTTTTTACAACATGCCGGTGAGCCAATTCAAAGAATCAGATTGATGGACTTTTAACAATGCTGCCACATTCCTAAATCTCAGGAATTACTTTGGTGAGTCCTATGTTATCAAACTGATACAACCAATGGCCAGAGCTATGAAAGCAAACCCCATGTTTTAAAAGAGTAAGTGATTCTGCAGAAGGGTTGTTGATATTTGAAACTTTCAGTGCTCCCTCAGAAACTTCGCCCCCCAAATTGCAAATGTCAAAGGTTTCTCAAGCGTTGAAATGCCTTGGTCCTTGCCTGGACATATAACTTTTGTCTTTGTTTATACTCTTTTCCTATCTGACTGTTTCTTGGCCATCTCTCCTTCTTCACAGTGCCTGGAGTCCAGTACGTCCTCGTCGCTGGGCACAAGCACTAATGTCACCTGTTGCTGATTGACTGAAACAATGTTGTGTGGAAAGGTCCACACCACTTTCTTTGTTTTCCATTTACAGAGCCAGGACTGTGTAGGAAAACAGGAGTTTTTCAGAGTACCACACAACGGAGAGCTAACAAACAGTGAGGAAATATTTGCTGTTTTAATAGAAAGTGTATTTACACTTACTATCCCTTTAATAAACCATAGTTTAATCATACATGTGCTACTTCAGAAACCACTAAATTTGTCTCTTTTTGTAGTGGTTATATTTAGACTGTTAAATGGATGCATTAGCGTGGAAACTACAAAGCTGATAAGGCCATGTTTGAATGAGGATACCAATATCAATACATTGGTGTGCTAATTCACGCCTGGTCATATATATTTTATTTCTGTCAGACGCTGCTTCATTCTGAGTCCTTTGACTGCTTTTATTTTCTAAGAGCCATAATTGGAAACCAATGCGTCAATCTCTGACAGAATGGCTAAATGGAAAAACTTTTCCCCTGAGAGAATTGGAGCATTGTAACTGCATTGTTCCAGTAGTGAAACATTAATTGCTAGTGCACCACACTTTACTCTGCAGCCCCACCTCCCACCTTCTCTTACTGTGTCAGAACACTCACCTCCCAGCTCCTCGGTGGAGATGCTGGTGAGCTGGAAGGCTTCGCTGCCCTCCGTCAGGGAGCTGCTCAGGTAGTTGTCTGGATAGAGCAGGCCCGCCCGCACATGGTGGAATGGCATCTTCTCCCTGGAGAGCACACACACATTCTGTCTAAATAAACCTTGCATGCAACCACAGGTAATAAGCATTTGAGTCTCACTGTGTGCGTGTGTATTCAAACCCCATGGCTACCAGCGCGGTCAAGAGCCTTTTTTAGAAACACCATCTCCTGTGGAGGGAACATTGTTCCTTCCACTCTGCTAATGCTCATTTCTGGGAGAAGCCACTGTCTCCTCGTGGCACAATCACACTGACAAATTATGTAATCACATTATAATTCAATGGAGTCACAAAAAATATTCCTCTGTTATTGTTCTGATAAACACCATCAAAGTACAATCAGGAACTCTGTATTTTCCAGCAATCATTCTCTCGCTGTCTTTCTCCTGCTCGCTCTTTGTTCAGACTCCTTGCTCCACAGAGGAAAAGCACTAAAATCCTGTCACTCGCTATCGTTTCTTCTAACCCCCCCCTCTCCCGTCAGATCTCCCGACTTCCCATTCCGTCAGACAATCCCCACTGCCACCCAACACCTCACCAAGAGACCTCGGGGCTTGACAGGGCATCAATCAACCGGGGCCCCTGCTGTCGTATGATCAGAGCAGTTCTCTGCTTTGATTCACAACCTCGAGGGCTTTCCCAGTGTAATATTTTGACACTTTGGCAATATGCTTCATGTAATATTCCAGCCAATAGTACAAGTTGAACTGAACCGAGGCTAGGTGAGGCAGAGAAAGAAAGATAGAGAGGGAGGAAGAGATAGAGATCCCAAGAGTCTTTTGTGAGCGGGCCACTGCCAGACAGGAGAGATAGAGATAGAAGTAAGGATGTCTCTGTCACAGGAAACATGGTCAGAGTATAAACATCCTCTCCCCATCTCTCCTCTCCTCTACTCACTGTTATTTGAGACTTAAATCCTTTGTGGATCTTGGAATCAGAGCCAAGGGAGTGAAAGGACACTGGCTGAGCATCAAGACAAAGACAGTTTAAAAGGTTAAGAGCCGTAGGATAGGTGCAAGTCTGCTCTGGCGATCTGTAGAGGACACCAGCTGTGAAAATGGCTGTGCTCATGTGTCCATGTGACAGAGATAGACCACAAACAGTGTGTGTGCAGAAAGGTGCGTATGTGCACACAGTTTGGGAGCTCTGAGCATTACGCAGTCTTCAGTCCATCTGCTCCTGGGTCTACACTTGTATCAACCGGCACATGAAAGGTACTTAACATTTATCTGTTCTGCAGTTATGAGTTTCAGTTAAGAAGATGCAAACACACACACACACACACACACACAAACACACACACACATATGCTAAGATCTTATTACTCCATGCCATTCTCTGGAAGGTACAGAATAAATAAACTCTTCAAAGTTACATTTAAATTTATATTTGTATTATATCCAATTGTGTCATTGTGTCTTGAAGTGAGACTATAACTTTCAAAAGAAGTAATATTGTGTTTCCTCTTTCAAATGAAAAGTTGAATTTATAAATACTAAAACGCAACACTGTTCAATTTAATACACTCAGGTGCTTTGCTGCTACAGCCAGCTACTAATGTTAGAGTTAGTAAATTAAATGTTGCTGTGTAACTGTCAGTTTGAGTGTGTTTGCTGACTTTATGACTCTTCTCTGCTTGGGCAACAGGTGTATGACTACTAAAATGACAAAGTGAGATAGGTAGAGACAAGTTGTCTCAATCTTGGCTGCTTTTTCTGATATGTTGTTGTTTATTTCTAACGGTAACTGATTAGGCCTTCAGGTTTAAACGGTAAATGGACTGTACTTATATAGTGCCTATCCAGTCTCCCGACCACTCAAAGGGCTTTACACTGCATGTCACATTCACCACATTCACACACATTCATACACTGAGCCCCCAATGTGTGTTAGTACACATGCACATAGTTGAGTAAACATTCAGGGAATACATGCATATTGCTTTGGGGTGCTAAGTTTATGTGTTGGCATGTACTGTACATACTGTACTCAAAAATGAACATTTTATGCATGTGCACATACACATAAATTAACGAAAGACATCTTTTGTTACAATAACGAAAGACATCTTTCATTAATTTATGTGTATGTGCACATGCATAAAATGTTCATTTTTAAGAGTGCTTCTGCAGAAATTGTAAATTAATCCATGTGCATGTGCAAATTACTGTGGGTGCATTAGTGCAAGCATGTCTGTAAAACAAGCTCGTGTGTACCTGTACAGTAGATGTTGGAAACGTGCATGTTTATGAGATAATTATTTTATCGTGATGGTGAACATGTATTAATGGCTGTTCAACTCCTCAAATTAAACCAACAATTATTTAGTCAGTGGACAAATTAATAAGACATATGATATGAAATTAATATGAGAATGTATTTTAACAGTCCATCTGCTCTCACAATTGTTCCTCTGGCAACACCCACTCACTCATGGCAAAAACCAGCAGACACGCATACACATATATATCTAACTCAGTCACACGCTGATTTTTTCTGTAGTTTTCTACCTCTCCCTCTCTCTCTCGCTCACTCCCAATTTTTCTCCCATATACTTTTGGATTGTGTTTTTTCTACTCGTGAAAACACAGCCTGTTGTCACAGAGACAGACATGAGAGCTGACAAGGACAAGCTTCAGCAGAAAACCTCCATCTGATAAGCCTCATTGCCTGGCTGAGAACAGTAGGCTAAGAGAAGCTGCAGAAAGACAGACAGACAGACAGACAGGTGAGAGATGGGGGTAAGGGGATGAAAGGAGCAAATGAAAGCGGGCTGACTGACAGTGTTTGAACTGTGAGGTCACCTGCACCCCAGGGAGCCGTGTTTCAAGTCTGAAGAGTGGTGATCAGAACGAATTTAAGCTCATACAGGCTGGAAGAGGCTGAGATGAAGGGAAAGAAGGAACCGGGATTGAGCCAAAAGCTGGGAATGGTCTGAAATCATGTTTATTCCTCACCTTCCTCTGTCCCCATGGAGAGAAATGCATTAGCAGAATGGCAGAAAAGAGCTGAGGGGTCAAAGCAGTATTTTTCCCAATAGCACATGCACTTGTCATCACAAAAAGACAGTCCTGACAAGACAATAGTACTAGAGAAGCAGACCTTAACCGCCAGACAAAAGGAAAAAGGTTGTTACTATTGTCACAGCTACCAAATAACCATCAAAACATGCAAAACTGTTTGATTTAACTTGATCCAAGGACTCTCTCAAGTGCACGGCCAGGCAGACTACAAGATAAATCAAAAAAATTCTCTTTTTCCTTCAAGCTACTAAAACATTTGTTAGTTCTCCATGTCTTCTCCAGTTTAGAAGGTAAGGCCCCTGCCGCCTGCCAAAAATAATGAGAGACTACAGTTGATCAGTTGAAACGCCAGCATTGGATAAAGGTAAACTGCATCTCTGTGATTTGTCACATAGTACACAAAGCCAAAAAAATGGGGACCAATTTTACACATCAAAGAAGGGCATGTACTGCCTCAACAGGCAACCAACAATAAAATGGCTTCTTATTAGATTTACAGTTAAACCAATAATAAAAATGATTAATTGAATTCAATTTGCTCTCTCTGTTTTTCTATCTCTGCTCAATGTCACACCGTCAGTGTCCTGGTGAAGTCACCTTGGGCAAAGATAGGCAGCCTGTGATCTCTGCTGTCTCTCTCTTACTAATCAGGGCTGTACTCTAAAAAACATTCCTCAGCAGAGGCGCTGGATGGGCTGCCCATCGTGTCACCTACAGCCGCTCTGCCGGAGGTCAACCTGGGTCGTCCAGCACGCTCTGTCTGACCCAAGCACCAGCCACCAATTGAAAGGCTCTGATGTTTCGCCACCAGGCAGAGGAGACGAACTTATGCGCCCTTGGTCTTCTGCCAGGTGGTCTGAAACGGCGCTTGTTTGTGATGATAATTATGATGGTCCACCACGCTGCGCGCATCTGCAGCGGAGGGAGCGCAACTCACACCGCCTGATGCTCAAAGCCGCTGCCACATATCACCCTCATTGCACCGAGAATGGGGTGTCTGAGAATTAAAAAAATCCATGCGCGTTACCCGCCAAAAATGCTCGCATCCACAATGCCACGCACGTAGTGTAACACCCTTCATCCGTTCCCATGAACAGACGGGTCTCCTCCAGGGTGGCAGATGATGAATGTGTGTGAGGCAGGTGACAGACTTTGCCTTCATGCTTTATGGCTGTGGAGTTTTGGCGCATCTGGCAATGAGAATGGATACTTTTGGGATTTAGACTGCAGCCAGTCTCCATTTATCAGAACCAATATGTGAGCTGCTACAGCTTGAGTGAGCAGCGTAACGTTGATAAAGCCACAAAGCACGATGTAGACTATAGTGTATGATGGAGTGCTCTACATCCAGCTGCGTGTTGAGACAATTATACTGTAATGACTTATACTGTAATAGCGCCTGTGTGATGGGCCGATAATCGCACAATCACACCGATCAAACCCACACAGCGCGCACTGACGCGCGCAGCGCACACAAACAGCTGGAAAGACATTTCAGGAGCAGTGGAAATAGTCAGATCCTGAATGCAAATAGACATAGACATCATCAGGTTGTCAGCCATTAAAACAGCACAGCTCAACACATAGAAGTCTATTTAAACACGCGCACACGCACAGCTCCGCACAGTCACACAGATTACAACAGGTGCAGTCCCTTGCGCGGCTCTGCGGCCATCAGCGGAACCGACACATGAGCGGGCGGTCTCGGTAATCACCTTTACCACCTTTAACACACCAACCCAGAGGTGACACACTAATTAAACGTCGGGGCATCGCCTACCTGGCTGTCAAACGACTGGTTCCCCGGTGTGAGATTCACCCCGCTCGGTTAAAACACCGTTGGAGGAGATGCTGAGGGTGTTTTGAATTGCCAAGATGTGTTTAGTCTGTTTGCATCCGTCCTGTGCTCTTGAGGAGTCCGTCCGACATCCAAAGATGGACTCATTCAGTCTGTGTGAGGGACCTGCCTCGGGGATTCACCAGTGTGTCATGTGCTGCACACTTTTTAGACAGTTATTATTTTTAAATCAACTGGTTAGATGAGGACGATGATGGTGGTGGTGATGATGGTGCTGGGGGATTTTGTCCGTTTTAGCTGAAGCCCAGAGCCACATGAATGGCCTCCCAGCCGTTTTCTACATCTCACTTCTCATCGCCATATCTTGAAAATTTGGGATGAAGCAGTTGGTAGGTAGAGTGTCAAATCTTCGTCCTATCAGCTCGCCCAGACGGACGCCACCCAGCCGCCCACGGGTCTGGGTCTAAGAACCGGTGTTGCTGCTGCTGCTGTTGTTGCTGGTCGCCTCTTAAAAAATAATAAATCACGATTTAAATTCAATATACTCTGTCGAATCAACACGGCGGAGAAGAGAGGACGGTGCCTTTGAGTGCAGATCGGTCAGAGGGATGGGAAGGGATCTCCCGACGCTCCCGGTGCATTTATCTTGGCTACTCCTGGTGACAGAGTTAACCCATTTAGCGGTCCAGTTCTGTGAGGGAGGGGCCACATCGGGGGCCAAGGCAGCAGAGGTGCGACTGTGTAGGCTAGGTGAGCTGGAAATATGCGACGCCGTGGCAATCAATGGGAGATGCCTTCCTGGCAGGTGTGTGTGTGAGTGTGTGTGTGTGTGTGTGTGTGTGAGAGAGAGAGAGAGAGAGAGAGAGAGAGAGAGAGAGAGAGAGAGAGAGAGAGAGTCCGAGCAATTAAGGTTTCAATGGATCGGTGAAGCTACAACATCTCCCCTGGGGAAGTGTGTGTGTCTCTGTGTGTGTGTTTTCATTTATTCTTCACAGCTTTAAGAGTCATTGATGACCAATTATGGTGCTTAGGAAATGACATCAGCTGCAGTACTTAAATGATGCAGTGTTTCGGAACCTCATCCCTCTTCTTCTTCTCCTTCTTCTTCTTTTTCTTCTTACCCTTCCTCCACACAAACCTCTTTATTAGACATCCTCTCCCCCCATTATCTCTATATCATGATCAGGCTCTTTTCTGTTTTCACCCCACCACTATCCCATTTACACCCTTATACTAATTATATAATAGCCTATGTGTCCCCCAACCCCACCACCAACAGCTCAATTTCAGTCTTAGCCTTGAGGTTGAAAACTGTGTCTCCCACACCGCTGCACTGTTATAATAATTAAAAGTAGTACAGCACCCAATGTAGCCAACATCCCTTCCGCTGATTGCAGTGGGTTAAAAGATTAAGCATGCGCCTCGGGATTTAACTGTGTGAGACTAGACTGCTGTTTGTCACTGGGAGTTGAGGCATCAGTGAAAAGTAAATATAACACAAGTGAGTCATAAATGTTTCACCCTGGTGCTCTAACAGCACTGTGGGTATATCTAATGAGCCTGACAAAGGGTTTGAACAGATCTTTTCTGGGTTCATGGGAAAACTAGGCCAATCTGAGATACAAAGTCACTGAATTTATTTACCCTTTAATACTCATCATGTTAAAAAGGTGGAAGGTTTTTTTGAACACGTGCTCCCATGCAGTGCTTAATTTTTTGTCTTGTCGCTGTCCATGGTGCTGAAGGGCTTTCATTACCATAGGCAGGACAAATGAAGTGTTCATCACCGCCTCATGTCAGCATTTACAAACAACCAAATCTGCAAGACTGCAATTTATGCTTATAAAGCAAGAATCACAAAATCAATCCAGGAACTAGACCTTTGCTTAATCCTCTAATATGTTAATATTAATATGATTAATTTTGAGTAGTTTTAGAAACTCATTACTTATATTAACTGGGTATTTTATATACTTATTATACTTTTTCCCTAGAGTGTGGCATCTAATCCTGTTTATGTTGTTTGCATTTATTGTTGTCACAATTCTTCAGTGTTTCCCCCTTGTCCAGGACTCTCTTGACTTTTATCTGGTACTAGAGGTGAATGCTTGGTTTATTAATTTTCACTCACTCGAAATGCTATGTTTCACAAATGATATTCATTTCAAAAAAGTGCTCTAGGATACTGTGATGGGCATTGTTTTTATGTTTTCTGATGATTCTAGACCAAATGATTAGGCAATGAACTGAGAATAAAATTCACAGATTCATTGATAATGATGTAAATAATCAAAAAATGGAAAAGAAACCTCATGAAAAGTCTCCAAAACAGTGACAGTGCTCCCTGTCCCTGAATTCATCTCTCTTAACTCTACCAGAGAGAACAGTTTTTTCAAAAAGATATTCTCTCGTTTTGATGATGGTGATGGAAAAGTCTCTCTCATAGGTGTTCATTTGGGTATAGATATGGTGACTGGGAAGGCCAGAGCTTATGATTCACAAAATTTTTCATGCTCATCAAACCATTCAGTGGCTCATGCACCATTTTTCCTTTTAATTTTTCACCCATCCGTTTGCATACAGAGCTTCTGTATGCATCTGCTGCCCTAAATGGACACAGCTGTGTGTGGCAGGTATCTGGTCAGGTGATAATCTAAATCTCATGGTGAGTTGAGGACAATTTTTGCAGGTGTTGAGAAATGCAAATTGGGTGTTTTTTAGATGGCGGGTAGGTTGGTCATACACTATTTATTATGCTGCAAAGATGAGACAAGAAAAACACTGTCACATAATGACAAAATGTCAGCAGCCTCTCTTTGTGTTTCCTTCCATGCAAACCTCTCCACTGAGGAAAAGAGCCTGACTTATTTTCAGCATCTTGATTCACTGTGTTACAGTTCCCTGCTGACTGGCTGACTAATACGCTTTGAGTATAACATGGATTGTACATTCACAGCTGGATCCTGCCAAGTGACCTGAGAGAATTGACAATGGCAAAACTTCAGGCTTCACAAATATAAAGAGGGGACTAATGAGAGGACGTTTAAACCATCAAATAGAGCAACAGGGACACACTACCATGGAGTCTGACCTCACAACAAATCAATATAGGGAGTCATGTCAACAATCAAGCGGGGCTGCCCTATTTTTCTTGTAATGGTTGCTCACTAATAGAGACATGCTTTTATCCTGCCTCCTGAGTTTTAATCACTACATAAATGAGACTGTGACTAAAAAATAGCCTGAAGTGACAGATTTATAACACTCCAGATTTTTTAAATTATGTTGCTGACAGTGGAAATTGCCAGGAATATAAGGGAGTGACATGCGATAAAAGGTCTTAGAAAGGCTAAATATCGGAGCAGTAATTAATTTTAGTAATTTTTTCAATAAATAAGTAAAATAAATCGTCCACATTTAAAAAAAAAGAAAAAAGAAAACTATGCATTAGAGATAGTGGAATGAACCTGAATGAATTGAAAGACTGAAAGAGTCTCTTTTGAAGTCACACTGCAGTCGTCAGAACAAGAATGTTAGCATTTCAAAGTTCGTTTCAGACATGGCAATTTATTTCCTCCACAACAGTGAAAAGTGATGATAATGTGCTGTTTTAATAGCCTCTTTCAGAATCGGTATTTATCAAAATAAAACCATTATCTTGAAGGGTGACAAAGTTTGCGATTTCAGTTGAGCCTTGTGAGGATAAAACTCAGATTGGAGCTATTGGGAAATGGAGGGTAACTTTCTGTCTTTACACAGCAGTTTTAAAGCGGTAAAAGAGGCAAGCTTCCACTGGACGTACATCTGTGGTACTTCTTATCTCAACTTTGTAAAGTTGCAACTGGCAGGAGCTGTGCCTTGATCTTTGTTTGCTGCTCCCTCATGAAGTGGAAACCTGGCAGCCAGGGGAACATGTTAAAGCACATTAGGGTTTCAGATCACAACCCTGCTGTATAATACATTCAACATCTCTCCAAATCCAACCTCATTTTCATTAGCATTTAAATATTGTCATCATCTATTCCACTCCACATCCCTGCCACACTTATTCCAAGTCCTGCTGCAGCGATGACCTTCTGTGGGGAAGAAACGGGACCCTGTCAGCTAGAATTTTGTGCCATAGGCATCAAAGAAAATTACATTTAAAATTTCTAAACTGGTTTATTCACATTCACTTATGTACTCAGGATTGTGAACAGGGCAACATACTTAAACAATCAGCAGAAAAGTGTGGCATAGTGCGTTCTGTGTGTCTGCGACAAAGTGGGAGTGTGCAGAGGTCAAGAGAAATCTGAAGGAAACTGGTGAATGCTGGAACTCAACCAGACATAAATATAATATCATTCAGTCACTCGCACTCGTCAACATTACAGCTCAAAGGTCAACCAGCCGAACAATGAGCTTGGCCACCCTGTGTGATTATAAAAAACAGTTGCTTACACACAAACGCACACCCACAGATAAATGAAGAAATATCCTTTAACATATACAATACCCTCAAAAGATGGGAATAGAACTTAAAGTTCCCCCCAGAAAGGTTAAGTCTGCAACAACACATGAATAATGCAAAGCTGACTGGATACAACATTCTGACCTATGTGTGTACAGACATGTACAACATGTGAGAGATGGAAAGCGACCAGCTGATTGCAGATTAAATAAGATAATGAACATTACAAGACAATTTTACACACAGTAAAAATGAGAGTAATCTTGTGTGGGCTGTGGAAACGTTGGACCAAGTAAAAAATTAAAATGTACTTCTTGTTGTTGTGTTGTCCAGGGCACGAAGGCCAAGGCAAGAGGCATCCTGGCAGTACATATTCCAAAAATACACACAAATGTGCTGTGATTGTGACGTTACCTTAAAAATCGTGAGTTGTGATGGGTGTGAAAACCTAGACCTTTTTGGTATACCAAAGTCAATAGTCAAAAGGCTGAATAATATTTGTCCCTACAGGCAAAACTGAATATATTTCTTAAAACTATTAATGTTTTATCTTTTCTTTGCTTCAGATATGATAGTATGAACGTAACTAAATGTGACCTGTCCAAGTCTTATTCTGTCAGTCTGTGTGTCCTGATTCTGTATCAAATACAAATAAAATATACTGCAGCAAACTGAGATATTTTGGCAGAACCATCGCTCCACCATCCACCCCCCTTCCCCCACAAGCACACTTTCATAGCATACTTTCATCCAGCTAAAAGTAGCTCTTCCATTTCTTTTGCAGATTGAATGAAATGATCTCCACCAACACCACACTCAAAAATGGAGCAATTTCAGATTGCATGGCCACATTAATAAGTGTATTTGATCTAAGCATTATTTCCACTTGAAATGTGCAGTATTTGCATACCGAAAACACCCTCTGAGTTAGTATATAGTCTGCAACTAAGACATAGAGAGTGCCTTCAAGAAAGTCAATGAAACTTTACCTGCGCTCACAGTTTGTAAGCTATCAGCTAAATAACTAAACTAATATATGTTTGACAGCCTGTAATAACATTAGCCACGGTAACTTTTACATAGTTTGTCGACAGTGCTGTCCAAAGACCATAAAATTAGGAATTACTGCCAACTCCGGAGTAGTGACAGGCAAAGTGAGAGGCTGGTATAACTATAACCCAGTTAGCTGTGCACTGTGACTCGCCTGATGACCTGCATACCTGCCAGAGACATGATGGATGTATCCTCAAAATGTAACACCATTTCCTTTTGGAGATTACTGGGTGACTCATCATCTCCCTTTAAGCGGATACACTCAGGAATACACATGCATCTTAACATCACACACACTCATAAAAGCTGGATTCCAATATATCGTCCTCCTGCTTGTCAGTCAGTGTCGTTCATTGTGGACATGAGTGATCCACAGATCCATCCTTCATGTTCTTTGCGGATTTAATTTCCTCAATTCCTAAATTATCCAGTAATGTTTTGGTAAATTAAAAGCTCAGTTTATCTCAGAGTTTCCCCTAGCATTCAAAATGGAGCTCCTAAACCCTGCAACAATTCAATTTTTAATGGGTTTCAGGGGAAGTTTTAGTGCAACATCATGGTCTAAATGCAATTTTAGTGGCTTTTTCCACATGTGAAATAGAAAAAAAATGAGGCGATAGATAAAGATCTTGTCATTTTTGGCATGAAAATACTTAAATATAATGCACAAAATGTCAGCTATTGAAACACTCAGTGCAAACATATCAGAATCAGCCTTCAAAAATCCAATATCAACTCTAGCATACATACACATGTACCACACACCCACATGCACACACACAGCATGAATAAATCTCACACCTTGGTAGGTTTAAGCTGTTCTAGTCTGTTTTCTCTTCTGAGCCAGGCAGCTGCCAGTCCATCATCCCGCCACACCTGAACTCAGCAGCAGCAGTTTTCTTCTTATCCTGTCTGGTTCCAAATGGTTTGACTTTGAATCAGCCAGAATTTATATCCAACAGGCACACACACACACACACACACACAAAAGTATGTAGACGTCAACAAACTAATAAAAACATTCCAGTGGACAGATTTTGTGCGTAACTTATAAAACGCAATAATAAAGTCACACACCCAAGCCTAAATATAATTTAAAGATGTAGAAAGGTAAAACGCAGTAAGAGATAAGTGACAAAAAGAAAAATGAAAAAAGTAACTGAATCAGTGAGATGAAACAAAATTGACAGAGCAGTAGCTTGCCTCTGTCTGAGCAGCATTTTGAGCACGTGTATGAGAGCAGTTCCTTCAAAATGGCACATACACTCAAACACCCAATACAACCACATCATCCACCTACACACACAAACACACACACACACACACACACATTACCACATGCTGGTAACAGACCCAAATGAGGTTTAATTAAAACACGATTACATTACTTTTAATTCATGATATGGTAATGTTGCTGGCATCGCTGCTGCTCTCTGAGAAAGTCTGAGGGATAAAATTAACAGGATTACAAGTTCATCTGAGCTCAGAACTTACGAAGTAAACAAACAGTGTGTGAGGCGATACTGAAACTAAAAAACACAGCCCAACAGAACTGAAAAAAGCCTCAAACGCTACTTAGAACCACAAAAAAATTATGCATTTCCCATTTTCATACTGGTTACCTAAAGGCATTTTTATTTGTTATTTTTAAAAAAGCAGATTATCTGGCTTATGCAGTTTGCTGCATACTAAATCCAGACACACAACTATTTGTAAAGTAAAAGCAGAGATATTTGTTGCTACAACTTTTCCATTTTTTACAATAATATTCTCGTATGACTGGAGCTACAAGTTTAACAATATGTATAAAGCAGCTCTGTGTTCTCATTTTATTTCAGCAGATACATTTCACAGATAATACTGCATAGACAAGATTTTACTTATTTTTTTTACTTTATCTCAAAGTTTCGGATCTGTCCTCTGCAGCTTGGAGTAGGTCCTTTGGGATGAATTTAAATGCCCAATACACTTTTGTCTTCATAGCCAGCATGTTTAGCAGCATTTCAAAACAGTCTGGAGATTATTGCAAGTGAAGACCATTCCCTGAAGCTAATAATTCCCTTGTCAATAATGCATGAAGTCACATAAATCACAATATGTCTGTTTATCTGGCCTCCACAAGGTCATTCCTCCTCTTCCTCTACCTCCTCTTGTCATCTATTTCTCATCCTGAAGCCCTCATTTCTTCCCCACTAGCTGGCTATCCGAACATTAGTCCTCATCATCCTTTCCATCCGGCTCGTCCTACTGTCTCCCAACTCTTACTCAGCCGTGTAAATAAGTGATGACCATCTTGGCATGATTGTAAGTTAGTTTGTTTTCTCTGAGACGAAAGTCAGGCTGCAAAAATCAAACATTTCTGCTCCGCTGAAGGCCACATCTGTGCATGTGTGCACACTGCAGACCTGTAAAAGCATGCACATCCACGTGATCGCACAAACACACATACACACACGCACACACACACACATGCGACAATGCAGCTACGCCCCTGGATCCCTGCTGAGCCATCACAAGTCGCGGCTCTCTAAATTAAATAACATCAAATTAGATTAAAGTAAATGAAACATCACTGAGGAGCAGGGGACAGGAGAATGGAAGGGTTGTGCAGGGATAGTGAGGGGAAGGAGAGGCAGTAAAACAGTTTGTGTAGAGTTAAGGTGAAAGAGAGGTCGTGGAGAGAAAGGGGGGAGGTGAAAGGAGAAGATGAAGTCAAGAAGAGTGAGAGAGAGGTTACAGTAAACAAATACTTGATGAGGAGTCGGGGGACCGTGTGGTGTGTGTGTGTGTGTGTGTGTGTCCAAATTGTGTAACATAAACTCTCCTTTTGTAAATGTAATCTGGATGGCAAATGATGTGATGGAAATACCCGCCATGTCATGTGTGGCCTTCTCGTCAGGCTCAAGCGACAAGAATAATGAACTCAGCTGCCATGGGAATTGCCATGGCAACATATTAGCTTCCTGAGTCATGCGTTCATTGGACCAAACACACAGCTGAAACCTGTGCTCATTTCCATGACAACATTATCAAATGTTTTACATTAAACGTACCAGTCAGACGGCTGTTTAAAGAATGCAGCGCAGCAACAAAAGGCAGTTTTGTTCCATTCAAGTTCTGGTGAAGGGCCATAACAGCTCTGTGGAGGGTCGCTATTGCAGAGCCGAGGAGAATATTTTGCAACTACAATAGCGTGCTACATTTTTTTGTGAGTAATACTCTACCTTTCTGGCAGTGAAGTGCCCTATAAAGTCCCTGCTGCAGCAGGTGAATGGAGGCGCACTGTTTCTTCAGGTATTAATTTCACCCCTGGGAGGGAGCCCTAAACTGGAGACAGAGGCAGACGACTATGGTGGGGTACTTCATTCGGTGGTGGGCAGTAAATCAGCTCCTGCTGGAGGCACAAAGAGGCTCATCACCCCATCCTCCATCGGCTGTAACCGGTCCCACTCAACCCAATCCGTCGACCTTCCTTCCTACTCAATTTACCCCTTTTACCTCTACTTTTCTATTCCTCCCAGCATTTTCTCTTTCACATACCCACCCCCTCATCTCCTTCCAGTGGTTCTAACTTAGATTTTCATTTAACTCCTTTTTGTCACCTCTCCTCCACCAACCCAATTTTCTCAGTTCATCACCAACAGTTGCGTTTTCCATTCCATCCATGTCTCCCTGGATTCCTCCCCCATCCTCTCTTCTCACCTCCTGCTGGCACAATCCTCAGAGAACCAGAAAAGGAGGTCAGTTTTGTCACAACATAGGTTCATTTCATTGCCAGGGTTGGGGCTGCCAGGATGCAGGATTGATGGTTTGGGGGCTTTCCGCTGGCCCAAAGAGTAGCTGTACAGAGCACACAATAATCTACAGAGAAATGAATGCACAGAAAGCCAGAGAGAGCCAGGTAGAAAGTAAAGGAGTGAAATAAAATATGGTGCAAGGGAAAATAGCCACCAAGACAGGGAAAAGAGGATCAACTGGAAACCCAGAAAATGCCAACAAATTATGTTCATACTGTAGTAGTGTCAATGTGGATTTCCCATTCAAAATGCAGTCAACAAACAAGTTGTGAAAGAAGTTACAGTAAAGTTAAAATGCTATCGATCCGATGAGCACTGCAGGGGGTTTAATCATTAGCCAATCAGTGGTGGGACTAGCTGCCCATTGTCAATCTGTTGTCAAGTGTTGTCAGGGAGTAATAACAACAATGGTGTAAACAGGATAGACAATGCTATCAAGGCCAAAATTGGCCGTAGTGTTTTATAAGTCCACTCTGAAAACAGGACAAAAACAGGATGTTAGCCTAGCATCAGTGTTGCCTTAAAACAACATTAGCTTCAGGTGGATACGCTGGTGTCTAGTGGTTGGTTAGGGAAACTTGAATACCCTTCATCAATATAAATCAGTTAGAGTAGAGGCAATGACAGACTGAGGATGGAAAAGGAGTGTAAAAGTTGACAGTTCTGTCTGATATCAGGTGAAGCAGAACATGGTGTAAACACAGCATTGTCAGCAAAAAGTTCCCAGCTAGAAATTTTACGTTCCCAGAACGTTTTGAGAACGTCCCCGCTGGTGTCAAGGACGTTGCCTGGTAACGTTCCCACAATGTTCCCAGACAGTCACGATGTGGAGTTCTTTAAAGGGTTTGGGGACATTATTTGGAGGTCCTTCAGGGAACATTCAGGATGTTCTGGGAACGTTTAGAGGACAATATTTAATTCAGAAATCCAATGTTTCCAAAACATTCTGAGAACATCCCGCTGGTGTCAGGAACGTTGCTTTGTAATGTTCCCACAACGTTCCCAGACAATCACGATGTGGAGTTCTTTAAAGGGTTTGGGGACGTTATTTGGAGGTCCTTCAGGGAACATTCAGGATGTTCTGGGAACGTTTAGAGGACAATTAGATAGGACGTTCCCTCTAGGACTCCACTACACTACATTCCCCAAACATTTAAAGAACCTTTACCTTTTGATTCTTGCGTCACCTTCCCAGAATGTTTTTGTCATGACTGTAAATTTTACAGTTGATAGCTGTTTAAGTTACTGTTAACAGTAAATAACTATAGAATAAACAAACAACTTAGCTATAATATAAACCTGTTTACAGTCTTCCTCAGTTATAAAAAAAGAACAACTCTTTATGATATATTACAGCATTTATTAAGTTCAACTTAACAGTAATGGCAGGAGTGGTTTCCAGAATTTCATTGCAAAAAATGCACTACAATACATCAGGTCATAAAGTTGGTGGCAACAGATTTTACAGTCAACCACTTAAATTAACGTAAACTGCAAAGGACATAACACATAAAGCCCACTGCAAACCAATACACAGACTACCATTAGGAAACTTTAAGAAACTGTTTTTGCACGTACACATCCTCTGAAAAACAGATTGAACGGATCCAATAACTTGTTCAGTATACTCAAAGCAGTGATGAGATCTTGAAAAAACAGCATGTGTCCATACATTTACATTTAGCTGACGCTTTTATCCAAAGCGACTAACAATTGCAATACATGTCAGAGGTCGCACGCCTCTGGAGCAGCGAGGGGTTAAGTGTCTTGCTCAGGGACACAATGGTGGGGGATTGAACCCGGGTCTCTCACACCAAAGGTGTCTTATCCATTGCACCATCACCACCCTATATGTATATGTGAAAATTAGCCACTGGACCCAGGTTGATCAAGAGTAATTGTCACTGCGTCCAGACTTGAATGAACAGAGCACTCAACATGGGAGTCTCACACAGACTTGATTTTCAGGAAACTTTAACTTCAAAGTGTACTGTCACCACTCACATGTTGTCCATCATATGTTGATAGCATGATCCTCCCTGCAGAAAAAAACAGAAACAAAGCAAAAGTTAGATTGATGAGGATGATGCCTACACAGAGAAACTTAACGGTTGGAAACCTCCAGCTATTTGCAGGGAAAACGCCTAAAACAAACCAATATGTATCAGGAATAACTCCTCAACCATTTGGCCTAAATGCATAATTCTGGTCTCCTTTGAAAGGTCATAAGGTAAGGAATATAAATCCATTAATATATTTATTTTACTTTTACAGACTACATGGAAATGCAATAAAGAAAAAATCTGATATTTTTATCCTCCCCTGGGAAAAAAAGCTATATTTTAATGCAATAAACCATCAAAACCATCCTGAGGAAACTTTTACTAGAATGCTAGAATGCAATTGTAACTGTAAATCTGATGAAAATAAACTAAAATACAACAGTTATCATACAACATTATCCAATATACCAGGCGAATGTCCGTATTTTGGCAATAGTTATTGTTAAAATGTTGACTTTTATTGATAGATATCTTTAAAACACTTTTTCTGTCCACACAACCAAGTTCCAAATGACAAAACATTGAAATATTGATAAACCAGGAGTATTCATCAACATTCCTGTCACCAAAAGAACTCGCACGCTTTACAGGCCTGTAGATTGAGAACGGAACAGTCGCACAGTGACGGGGGTCACTCGATCTTGAGCAGACCTTTCATTTGATACCTTGCATGTCTATATATCTCCAACGGATCAGCCACAAAATGCCATTTTAGATTGCGCAATAATCAAGATGGCGCCCGCTTAGCAACAACATCGGCGCACTGCGGAGTTAAAAGGCAAAAAAACAAAAACACTTTTAATCAGTAATATCGCCCAGAGCACCGTTGCCCCCGATTAACGTTACCATTAAATTACAAGCTAGCACTTTTTTGCAAGAGCAACATAAAACAGCAGAAAGGACAGCGTTAAAACTGTTTGAAAAATTCACTGGCGACAGGTCGACCGTCAATGTTTTACCAAACGTGACCCAGCAAACATTAACATAACGTTATTCCAAACCCAGACAAACCTTCAAGAAAGCTTTTGACGCTGGAAGGATGGAAGAAATTCTGTAAAACTTACCTCAAGAAGGAATGTTTCCTCTCCGGGATCCAGAGTCCGGACATAGCGCTTCAATTTCAAAATGTAAACAATCGCAATGGATGCTGGGCGCGCGCACAGGTCGCAACTGCTAGCGTCGCTCTCTCTCTCTCTCTCTCTCTCAATTCAATTTTGCTTTAATTCAATTTTGCTTTATTGGCATGACTGTTGAACAATATTGCCAAAGCATCATACATACAACATAACAATCATCCCAATACATATAAAATATCAATCACCCCCATACATTTCAATTAAGAATTCGAGCATAAACTAATCAAAGTATCTGTGTTTGTGTTAAAAAAAAGAAATATGTATATATTAAAAAATAAAATAAATAAATAAAACAGTGTGTGTGTTATAAATACTAAAAATAGAATAAACAAAACAGTAGGTGTTACAAAAACCAAAACAGAAACAAAAAAAAACTAAAAACTCTCTCTCTCTCTCTCTCTCTGTCGCTGCAGTTTGCTATACTCCCTTTTTTATACAGTCTATAATAAATAAATAAATAAATAAATAATTGAAACACACATAATAGATATTGAGGTGTTGGTGGAGCACTCACCAGTGATTCACAAGTTTTTTTCTAGCATAGTAACTTTAACATGGTTCTCTGTTGACCATATGAGAACGTTTTGTCACTAACTTAATCAGAACGTTCTCATATGGGTCTAAGTTGAACGTCCCCCTAAAGTCCTATAAAGAACGTTATAATAGGACCAACTTAGAACCATATGAGAACGTTTTGATTACGTCCTCTTTGTGACGTTGTTATGTGACCATAAGATTACCATTACGGAACATCCCCCTAAAGTCATTTAAGGAACATTGAACTGCACCACTTTCATTACCAAAAGAGAACGTTTCAGGAACGTCCCTAATGTTCTGTAAAGGTTCGGAATGTTCGTCACCTTTAGAGAACTTTTAGGAAACGTTACCCATGGTCGCGGGAACGTCACCTTCTACCTGGGTTGTCTCTTTACAAATCAGCAGAGCAACATTAACAATATTATTTAGAAGTACTAAATATTTCTGGCCAATATTCATTTTGTTAGCTGTGTTTTGGTCTCTACCAACTTGGGAGGAAAATATCTAGCTCTTCAACTGGTAAATTTTCAACAGCTAGTCTCTAACTTGGTTTGTTTTTTAATGCTTGAAATTTAACTGTGGGATTTTAAAAAAGCTGCTGCTTGTTATGGCTGAAAACAAGACTGATGAGAGTGATACAGTAACAGGATGCTAAAACTCTCTGCGGATCTGAGGGGAACTGTAAAGTCAGGTGATAATTCCCTGTAGGTCCGTCACTACAAGCAGTTTTACATTACATCTAGTCATTTAATCCATTTTTAATAAAATATTGATAATAGTGCAGCATAGAGATGTGAATAAAATAGGTATCTCTGGGCATGTGTTCCTTGATTGGCAGGTGTCTCATGCTATTACACTTAACTTGGTGTTTGTCCAGTTCAACAACTGACAAGATAGCAGTTCGAAGTAAATGCAACTCAAGACTTAAATACACTCTTAACTTAGACATCACATCCAAATTTTTCTTCTTTGGTCTAACCTCTAACATGTTTGTGCAGTCAGCACTTGTTATACAATATATGCTGTTTATTGTTTATATGTTTCTTGTCATCATGTTTTGTTTCATATTTTGTTTCATGTTTACTGACACACAAAGTCTCTTTGAACTGAACTGAATTGAAAGCGAGAGATAATGAACGGGATGTAGCTAGCGTGTGATTCATTAATACTAATGAGTAAAGCATAGATAAGCAGCATCAAGCAGGTGTGCTCTCTCTCTCTCTCTCTCTCTCTCTCTCTCTCTCTCTCTCTCTCTCTCTCTCACACACACACACACACACACACACACACACACACTTGCACACACAGGAAAAAATGGGTCCAGGCCAGGGACAAAAAACAAGGTAGAATGATTATATTTGCCCTTGTTTGGACTAGAACAGAGGCCAAAGGTCTCCATCTGTTGCCAGTTTAATGCCCCATAATAAACTCACCACTCTTTCTGTCAATAATGCCTTCATAACACCACTTTTATTGGCCATCTTACCCAACAAGACACTCTTCAATCGTCATTGTCTGATCCCAGCTACGATAATTTCTGACCAGGAAGTCTGATTCTAATAAATGTTTGTAATCACAGAAAAAGACATGAAAAAGAAAAGTACATGTAAAAGAAAGAATGTTTTAAAATACGCTTTTGCATGTCTGGGTTGACATTGACCTTGGCCACCTCCTGCACGTCACCATCTGTCAACAGCTTGTGAGGAATAAACAAACATACATGTACCATCCCTTTTGCATGTAAACATGCACAGATGCTCATGAACACACCAGCTCTCCTTTTACAAGTTATCAAATACAAATGAAATAACAAATCTGCACTTAGTCAGTTCAACCGCTGCAGCATGGTAGAAAAAAAATCAAGTTTTGTGTCCATCAGTGACAATGTGTAAATGTAAAATGCACCATAAAGCCTTAAAGATATAATTATACTTATAATTATAATCATAGGCAAGTCTACATGATTTTGTTTGTTTGTTTTTTTGGGGGGGGATGACTGGCACATGAACAGGGCAGGATAGATGTTCAGGGACAAGCTCACATTGATGTAGGACAGGCAATCAGAGTCCAGTATGACCGCCCATCTCAAACAGAGGTGCAAAAAGACCTCCAACCGTCCTGGAGAGCGGACAAGGCAAAACAACAAGCAGAAGAGCGTGATGAAAGAGCTGTCATCTCTGTGTGACATCATCAAAGCACTTCACACACTCACTTAAAATACAGTGACACACATCATAGCTGACATCCATCTGTTAATGGTGTGAATAAAGAATTACCCGGAACTCAAACGGTGCATTATTTCTTATATTCAATCTTTCTGAATGTCAAACATGCAGTTACAGAAACACTTGTATGAGAAGATTGAATGTCCCAATTGATTTCCTCTGAAAATCAGCGTGTGTGTGTGTGTGTGTGTGTGTGTGTGTGTGCCCTTGTTTGTGACTGTGAGTGTGTGCGCGTGCATCTCAGTATGCTTTCATGTGAGCAGTATTGATTCTGCAACAAGAGGATCAAAGGCACGTAGGAAGGGAGATTTCTAGTGAACAATTAAAGGCCAATTTGTGTCACTCGGTTTTACACGAAGCATCCCCCCCTCTTGCTGAATTTTACCTCTTTTTCTGTAATATTCATTCGCTCTTTTCATGTGGGGCAGAAGTACAAAGAACATGAAAGATGCTTGGATGAATGAAATGATGAGGAGAGAGAGATATCAGAGAGACTGAGGGAGAAGAGGTTTTGCAGCAATTACTATGTCGCTGGTGCTGTGAATGAACAAATTAAGGTTGTGTATAAAGTAATTTTTTCATTTCTTCTGTCTTTGTCTGCGTATTACCAACCTCATGAAAGGCAGAACGTGAGCCAGTGTTAAGAATTGAGAACTGATAAGACTGTGGATTGGATTGGATTGAGTGATTGGACTGGCTAAATGTGTCTGTGCGTGTGTGTGTGTGTGTGTGTGTGTGTGTGTGTGTGTGTGTGTGTGTGTGTGTTGCGTGTATGTGTATGTGTATGTGTGTGTGTGTGTGTGTGTGTGTGTTGTTGTTTGTTTGTGCATGTGCGGGGCATTGTATGTATAATGGGATTCAGGACCACAGCGGTAGAAGGACGGAGGGATCAAGGTCGTACTTAATATGGAGAGGTGCTCCCCATTAACATGACAGCTAACTGCAGAGTAACAAAATAAGAGTACCTGAACATCCCTCGCTTTAACTCGCTTGTTCCTGTAATTGCAGTACTCTTGTGAGAAAAAATATTTTTTTAAATCAACTCTATTTAGCCAGAAAGAGACACTTGAGTATGTTTGTCACTTTCTAGTGATTACCAGCTCAGCGTGTGTGTGTGTGTGTGTGTGTGTGTGTGTGTGTGTGTGTGTGTGTGTGTGTGTGTGTGTGTGTGTGTGTGTGTGTGTGTGTGTGTGTGTGTGTGTGTGTGTACAGAGGCAACATGGCATTAATAAAGCAGGACTTGTGGTTAAAGCACTGCGAGGACATGTGTTTGAATATGCTGGCAATATACTGATTCTGAATATCCAACATGTATTTTTTGCTGCCTTGTTATGTATTTGTCCTTGTAAACTGTTATGACAGTGTTGTGGAGAACGTTTAACTGGAGAAAGTTTAACTATACTTCCCAGCAATGTTTGGGTTACGTAACTACTTCTAGTAGTGAGATATTTTTGCCACTAAATAGCAGGACAATGCAACCAGCCGCTAGATCTCCATGTTCATTTTTCTCTTGAATAAAAACAAAACAATCAAACATCAGTCTCTTCTCCACTGCACTGTGAACTGTTTTCTGATTCAGGAGAAAATTAAGCAGGGGGGTGGTTTGATGGTACAGAGCAGAGACACTGGCAGCTGGTGGACCTGTCTCAAGGGATGCACTGGGCTTTGGAGAGCTGTTGAGCAGGATGGAAGCTGGTCTGAAACCAGTCCCCTTCACTCCCCATTCTGTCCACCTCCTGCTAGTGCAGGTGGAGCCCTACTAATCTAATGATAGGCCTACTGCTGTTTTAAATTTACTATGCGTAAATGTAAAAGTAAAGAAAACATTAGTGCCACTTTTTCCTTTTTTGTCGGACCCACTGCTGGACTACACATGCCGACCAAATGTTTGGTATCAGGAGTGGAGTCGCCTTTTCAGCGAAGTATATCCAGAATGATGCAGTTTGTAAAACACAGTGGAAATACAAGCCTGAATCTAGAACCAAAGTTTTTTTGAAAGGTTCCTGATGGTCCCGTAGTGGAAGAGATCTATTAGTTACAGTGCTACGTCAGACATGTGAAGGTGAAAGATGATGTGAAAGATGTTGTGATGAGGGATTGTTGCAATTGCACTGGGGAGGCTGAATACCAACAGAGATCAGTCTGTGATTCAAAGGTCACCGTTTCAATCCACAGTTGAAAAATTTCCATTGAAGTCATGAGTCCTGCGTGCACTTAAGCAAGACACTGAACTCTCTTTTTAGTGTAAACTGTAGTAAGAGGAAAGGATAGAGGTACATAATGTAACATAATATGACTAGACAGCGATCCTGTTATCAGACTTAAAGTATTTAACATCCTAAGAAGATAAAATGGGAGGTTTAGAGTCAAAATGGTGAATAGTTAAGCTCAAAATATTCTCTCTTACACGTGCAAACAAAAATCTAAAATTCCAGTGCCCTCACACACACACACACACACACACACACCAGAGGCGGTGTTCGCTAATTACTGACATGAGGATTCTCAAGAGGGCAAGGAAAACAGAGAGGTGCCCCTCGGCATCCTGGGACCTGTAGTGCCCTCCAGCATTGTTGGACCTGCGTTCTCTTCACTTAATCACCATCGCTACCAGGTCACATGATCAGTGAGGAAGTAGGCCAGACCAGAGTAGCAGTGCACACATTGGCTGTGTTTGAGGCAGTTGCCTCGCTGCCTCGATGCCATAATAGACAGCTGCCTCAGAAGGCATCACTTTCAAGTGAAGGCAGTTCTGTTTACATTGGTTTCAAAAAGCCTTCTAGGGCAGCACTTACGGCAACATGTGACGTCAGCACGCCGTCTTGCGTCTCTTCTGGCTGTCAGAAGAGACGCTAGCCTTAGCATACGCTAACTAGCTATTGAAAAGCCAAACAGCTAACAGACGCCTCAGAAATAAAACTGAACAAACTTGGTTACATTGACAGGCTAATATTATAGTTCAGTGTTTAGTTCTCGCTAGATTTTCAAAAATCGAAGCGGAAAAACTACTAAAAAAGGTAAAATTGAAAAGGTATATTTCTGTACAAATTCGGCTTATTTGTCTGCCATCTTGACCAGTTTTTGAAAGCTCTGGCGGCCGCAGCTGTGCTGCTTTATGGGTAATAGTCAGCATCAAGTCACCATCGATGCTGCCTTCAAAACTGGCTGTCACTGGGGCAGCTAGAAGGCATCTCAGGAGGCAGGAAGAGATCGTTCGAGCCGTTTCGAACAGGACTCACTGCCTCGCTGTCCTGTTAGACACCTTCTGAGACAGCAATTTAGCCCGTTTCGAACACAGCCATAGGGTACACCGTGTACACTATGTACTTACCTAGGGTAGTGTAATTAGTGACCACAACATTTGACCTCTTCTTCTTCTTCTTTTTAATAGTGAATTGTAAACAAATGGATCCTTATCGCCAACATTTGCCACACCAAAATATCTGCTGGCTTGTTTGCGCATTTGACTTTTTATTTATTAAAAATTAATAAAAATTCACACATTTTATTTGCTTGTGCAATCGGTTGCCATTTTCACAAGTTTGAAAATAGGTTGGTGGTCCTACCCCTTCCGCTACGTAGCCAAGACAGCAACCAGTGTAGGTGAGAATACACCAAACTCTCACAGTGCGCTGCATTTTGCCATAATTGTCACTTATGCACTCAAAATAGCAAGTGTAAGCATGGGAGAAACACAGCTCTAGTGTATGAGAGAGAGAGAAGGAAGGAATAAGAGACCTTATTAGCATAGTTAGACTTCTTGCACATATTAACACAAACACACATGCACACACACACACACACACACACACACACGTTTTAATATCTAAATATACATACACAAACAGGGAGAAGCTGCCAAATCTCAAATGATAAGATGAACAGCCTGAGGATTTAGGAGGTTGAGCCAAAGCACACACACACACACACACACACACACACACACACACACACACACACACACACACACACACACACACACACACACACACACACACACACACACAGTCTTGCTTTTGCTCTCAGTTGAATCAACTGAAATCTCTTAAAGATAAAAGCTGCTACCTGGACTATATTTTACCATCAACATTTTGCTTTTATGTGTGACATGTGGATTAGCATTTTTAGATTTTTTCTTCTTAACTTCTTGTATCAAAATTACGAACAACTCTGTTTGTGATGGCATCCTCTAAGAGCACAAATGCAAACAGACATTTTATGGTTTCAAAAAATGTGGAAAAATCCTTTGCACATGTCAGCCTCTGACAACAACAGAGGCCAGAGCTGCAGTTTGTTGTTCTGTGCAGACATCCATCATTCTGCTGTGTGCAGTTTCCTCTGCTGAGTCATCTCCTTCAAATTGTCTTTGTTCATGCCAAATCATGTTTTGAAACGAAACAACTGAAAGTTTGACTCTCTGGTGGCAGAGATGGAGATAATGGAGTGGCTCAGACTGGCTCCTCCATGACCCCCTTAATATGATACGTGGAACTTAATATATGTTCGAATATCACACACAAAATTGGCATATAGCACATATTCATTATTATATTTATATATTTGTTATACATATTGTTATATTTTGGCACTTTATACGTTTATATACAAATCATCTCCCCCTGTAATATCTCTGCACAACACAAACCCTGAGTAACGTCCATTGTAATTCCCTGCCACATTGTTCTTTCTCTACACACTGTTCTATTATTTTGTTAGAACTTGCATCTGTTTATTCCATATTCAAATATCATTAAATGTATTTCGGTCAACTGTATGTTTGTCTACCTTATCACCAAGGCAAATTCCGTGTACATGTAAAATGCTACTTGGCAATAAAGCTCCTTCTGGTTCTAGATTCTGGCAGTTTGATGAGACAACAGGTCCCTACAGTCACAACATTGACATGCTATTACCTTAGTTTTAACTGTTTGCAATAAAACAAGTTCCAAAGAGATCCTCATTCTTGTACAAAATCACATTGCACACCAAACAAAATGCATTCAAAGCTGCATCAGTAAACATATGATGCTAATGAAGTTAGCTATATGATGTTAATTTTCTCCTGGTTTGACAGCATCCTGTCCTACTGATCCATCCCCAAATCAACAGTGTCATAACAGATAAACCTCAACCTTCACAGGGTCAGTCCACACAAATGAGAATCGATCCACTTATATTTGTTGAATGCATGACACACACATACATTTAAAGAAGGGAAGACGTATTCAACAAGCCTCTGGCTAATTGCTCACATACCCTGCAGAACTTGATATCAAAGAATGACCAGTAGTTCACACCTGCTATAAAGGTTTTAGATGAATCGATTATACGGAGAGCAGACAAACAAGAGTACCCACAAATAAACTCACAAACACACACTTAAGATCAATATCTAATTTGACACAGCCGTCACCTTCACTATCTGCAGAGCAAAGCAAAACGCAGTGGGACCTTTAGCTCCAGTCACTGAGCAATGACAGTGACCATCTGGCTCGTCTTGTGTAACCAAGACCCTTCCCATCCCAAGCTTTTGTAGGATGACTTCCCTGAGGGAAAGGAAAATAATGTTGGGATCAGACTGCACAATGTATGCAAATATGTTGGGAACAGAAATCAACGTTGGGCACAATCATTGCTCATTTTATCTTTGTTGTGTGTCATAAAGTCATCCATTTGCCTTTTTTGTACAGTTTCAATTTCAACTTTAAAACACTGGTGTATGTGTTGGTGGTACCCAAATTCCCTACATGCCAAATTTACCATTGATTGGGAAGATAACTTTTAAAAACTAAATCCCATTTACTTCAATCCCACTGAGTCAACCAAAAACTTTTGGTTATGATGGAGCTGAAATGAATATATAATGTTTTGGAATACAATGCTTCTGTAATTAAATAAAGTCCCACATGGAATACCTTTGTTGCAGAATGATTGGATTTTGTGAGGATGATTGGTTTAATTCAATTTGTGCACAGGATTGCCTAGACTGCTCGGTGTGCTGCAGCTGACACCGATGGTGTATGAATCGCTAAGTGACTGATCAAGAAGAAATTTTACTATGCAATGTCTCAGCAAATGCATGCATGTCTGAATGAAGCGTTTGAAGAAGAAAGTTATAGGCTGTGTGTGAGTGCGTGCAGTAGCCCATCTCTATTGGCTTTTTTCCCTCCTCAGTGCTGCATGGATTTGCATCTCATTGACAAAGTTTATCAGCTAAAGATGCCACTCTCTCTGTGAGTTGCACCAAAAAGCCACTATAGCGGCCTGTTTGAACCAAAATAAAAGCATCTCTTTCTCCTGTCATTCTCACTGCATCCAGTCGAATGAAAAGGATAAACAATAAAAGATGATGTTCTCATACTTCTGCCTGGTTAGTCCCCTATGAGGCTGCATGGTTACAGTATAACAAAGCAATGCCTATATAAAGGTTTGTCTCGTCAAAGAAAGAAGCATACGAATATAACACACACACACACACACACACACACACACACACACACACACACAGTCACGCACACATAAATCATACTGAAACAAGCCCTGTAGATAAAAAAAAATCAGCCTGTCAAGTCAATTATTTGCTCCATGCAGTCAACTGATGCCAGATTTTGACAGATTAGAGATATCAGCCCAGATGATCATGTGAGGTGTTGACCTTGCCAGGTACAGACAAATGTCACACACACAAATACACGTGCACATACGGTACAAGCATATGCAAACACTCTCAGACACAAGCTTCCCCCTCAATTTGTAAAATATGGAAATTTGTGTCCTCCAATATTGGTATTGACCCGTCATAAAAATCTCTTCAAAAGGTAAAAAAAAGCTAATTTCTTCCCTCAATATTCAATGTTACACCTTCTCCAAAACACAGTGGATGCTCAGTGTACTGATGGTACCCTGACTTGTAATGGGGTGAATGGTGTCTCTGTCATTGTTACTCCAGGCCCACAGCACCTGCTACTGCCCAATGTAACATCAGAATCACGGAACATTTATCACAGCAATGGCGTAATGCTTTACAGCAGCAACACAACCCTTCAGTAAGCAAGCTATAAGAATAAGAAAAAAGTATATAATGTACAATGTCAGTTCTTTGGTAGAAGCTAGCTCAGTATTTATAATATGGATATCATGGCAGAAGCTGTGAAGAGACCAAATGATACGTTGTCGGAGGAAGCGAGGAGGAGAAAATGAGACAGTGACAGAACAAGAGACCGGACAAAAGTAAATATTGGACTTTAAGTTATTAGCTGGCTTGCTTTGTCTTGGTTTGTTTCACTTGCTTGATCTTTGGCTGTGTTAGCAAAGTTGTTAACTTGAGCAAAATCAGCAAGATGTTTTACTGACAGAAGTTTAGCCGCTAAAGTTACCTGTAAATCTCGAGTTGATGTTTGCCAACTAACTACATAACACACTCGGACATTGGTAATGTTACTGTGAGTGCTCTTGTGTTGGTGGCTGTCTAGCTTTGGTGGCTACCTTGCCACCCAGGATTCAAATAACATTACATTACGCTGCTACTGGTGGAGAGCCAGTTATATTGCTCGTTTGCCCGACTCCAGCATGAGACCAGGGCAGGCGAGCGTACTATATAACTGGGCTCAGCAGCCTCCATGGACACAAAGAGGATGTTGGCGGAGGAAGCTAAGAACAGAAAAAGAGAGTAATCAATCAAAATGCTCCCAGACGTTGGCGAGAGCTATGTGAAATAAAAAGCTGCAAGACAGACACCAAGCTGACATTCTTGCTGTTGATCTAGTAAGTAATATTGCTGTGTCTTGTGTTGTCGCACTTGCTCGATGTTTGGCTATGTTAGCAAAGTTGGTGTCTTTCTAGATCTGATCATAATGCAATCAAAACAATGCACGTTTACAGCGGTCCTTATTTACGATAGCAGTGAATTACACATCGGCAGGGGCGCCTAATCTCACAAAATCAAACCACACATAATGCTTTAACCAGGTTAATGCTTTAACCACAGTCTGTTTAAGTCATAATCACATGTTAAATATAAACCAGTCTGTCAAGATGATCTGAGTTTCACAAAACTGTGTCACAGTAAATCAACCAGGTTACCACTGTGGGTGGAATTTCTAAAACATATTTACAGTGGATATGTATAGTGTATATTTATAGCGTATTGTGTGTCTTTATTGTATGTTTGTAACTAAACTTGGTGTTTGGTGCACGTCAATGTAAATTTTACTTATACAGCTCTATGTCAAAAATCGCCCCAAGGGGTTTTACAATCAGTACAGCACACCGTCCCCTCTCGTTTTAGACCCTCATTTTGACTGAGGGAAAACACCCAAAAAAATAGAAAGAGAAAAAAGCCTCAGGAAGATAAATAGAGGGATCTCTCTTCCAGGATAGACATCCAAAAGATGTTGTGTGTTCACAAGAGATTCACAACACAACTTCATGGTTTACAGTTACAATGACGAATGCAGATTGTAAAACATAAATGGAGAGGATGGATCCAGGAGGAGCACAAGTGCCTGCATGATGAATGCACACCAATATGTGTCGTGCACATATGGTACAGGCGGCTGTGGCTCAGGAGGTAGAGCCACTTGGCCATTAATTAATTAATTCGGAAGGTCGGCGGTTCAATCCCTGGCTCCCCCAGGCTGTGTGTCGAAGTGTCCTTGGGCAAGACACTCACCCGCCAGTGTATGAATGTGTTAATGTTAGTTTCTGTTTGAGCACTTAGGCTCAGTGTTTGAATGCAGAAGTAGTTCAAAAGCGCTTTGAGTGGTCGAAAAGACTAGAAAGGCGTTATACAAATATGGAGCATTCATTTAATGCGGATCACGTTCAGTAAAGGTTAAAATAAAGACACCCTTTTCTCCTTATCTTTCTGGACATGTTGAACAATCATGAATTGTCCTTTTTAACACTCCATAATAAACAAACAAAAATCACATGTGAAAGTTCCTTCTTGACCTTGAAAATAAAACCTAGCTAGCCGTTCCCCTGTTTGTAGTCTTTATCCAGACCTAATCACCTCCATTCTCCAGCTACGTACTGAATGCACAGACATGTCAGCGGTTTCCATCTTCTCATTTAACTGTTGTAATGAAGGTGAATAAAAATATTAGACCCTGAGCTAAACCTAATGCTAAATATGGCTTTTGATTTTAATTCCAAGTACCATAAGAATTAAACAAGTCATCATTTTGGAGAATTGTCCTCTGCCTTTTCCATTTGTGAAATTTGGACTTTTTTGTGAGAGAGGGAGCGATGGGACAGGAAATAGAGATGACAAAGTGAAACTATGACTTTGGTTCTCAGTTTATTTAAGCCAGCTCTAACCAATAATTAGACACAAGATAAAATTATAATAGATTAATGAATAAAATATTAGCCAAATAACATTAACTCAGCTCCAGTCAATTACCATAAACTGAATGAGCATGAATGAGGATAAACCTACACAAGCATTTTCCTGTTGATCTTTGAACCACAGCCGAACTGCAGTAAGAGCAGGCGTAAGAGCAGGGATTACATTCAACTGTTCTGCCTCCATTTCTTTCTCACGCATTCATTCATTCCTTGCCAAGTTCACAAGAGTGATAACAAACAGGGAAGCAGCTCGCTTTCATCTGCAGTGGAGCAGAGTAGCCATGAAAAGATCAATATCTCTGGAGAAGCAATATAGTGTTTAGATCCCCTGGTACCTGTGTATAGTTTTGCTTCTTCCCAAAATACAATTCTACAGAAAAGGTAATGGCCTAATTCTGTTTATATTGAGTGTAGTGAAAGGAAAGATATTAAAACCTATTGGTTGGTGATTTTACTGGATGACAACCCCTGTCACCGACTTTACCTCCTCCACGTGCCTCACACTCGTGGAAAGAACAGGGTTTGCATTCTTGCTTTTGCTGAGACGAGGCCTTCAGCATCCAATTATTTCACTCCTTTAAATGCCTCCACAGCAAAACCTCTTCAAAGGCCTATTCTCTCTTTTTTTTCCTCTGTGTAGGACGTGATTTCAGTCTTTGTAGCCCTTCCTTTCCAGCCAGCGCTGCCTAGAATGCAATTCACAGTCTTTAAATTTACCACTACCCCTTCTCTCCTATTACTCTAATCTGTGTGCCAAATGCCATGGGATGGATCGCAGCTAAAACAGATGGGAGAAACAATCTCAGGGTTTAGTTAAAGAAGTATAGCAAACCCATCTCTGGAGAAAATGAACTCTCTGAATGATAGTCATTCTCCCAAATCTGATATTCCTGTGGCTGCTGGACATCACGCTGTGATGAGTCCCTGTGAGGGAAACCCTCTCCCTCATCCACTTATCTCCCTCACTCTTCTTTAGTTCTTAGAAAATCCTTTTTAGTGTGTAATCATAATCTCGCTCGAGCGGATCCATCTTTGCCATTGAGACTGTTTATTAAAAAAAGGCCCTTAAAGTGATTCTATAATAGGGAAAGTTTATTTTTTATTACTATGGAGCATTCTAGCTACCTCATTTCAGCCTTTTTCTCCACGCATTATAAACAACATTTAGGTTAAGCAGTGATTTGGTCTTGACCCCTTTCTATTTTATTTTTTTCTATAAGGTGTCGTACAGTCCATGCACTTAAACAGCCAAGGCTAAGGACATTCATTCAAGCTAACTTTCTATTCTTTAGTTGTTGTTTTTTGTATTTATCACAACCCTCTGCTTTATTGTTCAGTCTGTCCTATGCATTTGTTTTTATTTACAAATATAACAAATGTAGATTTTGCTACTATGGGTTGGATGCAACACTGCATTTTGTTATACTGGTACTGGTACTGTGCGTAATGACAGTAAAGCTGAATCTAATCTAATCTAACATATTGCACCTGTGTGAAGGAGTGTTGTGAGAATGATGACATGATTTAAATGTGCCACAAAATCACAAAAGTATGTTTTCATTAGGTGGAAAGTGTAGTTCAGTTAAAAGTTTCATTGGAGAATTAAAAGCAAAGAGGAAAGGATTGATGGAGAAGTCAATTGTATCATTGGCAGCCACTGGGAAGATGTAAGTACTAATAACAGGCTGTGATAGACAGACAAGCAAACACACCACACAAAAATTGTAATAAGCAATAATGGGAAGTAGCATTTACTGGAGAACCTGAGCATTTCAATTGTATACTACTTTACATTTCTGCTCCACTTTAGAGGGAAAGTATTGCACTTGAACTCAACTACAGCTACAATTAGTCTTCAGGTAAAGCTTTTAAGTCAAAACTGTGATAATACTAGAAAATACAATGTATTGTTAAAGATTTAACCAGTGGTTCCTAAATGTTTTGACTTGTGACCCCTTAAAAAGAAGCAGTGTGTAGTTGGCACCCTATGTCTATGATTTGTTAGCAGTTTCACACACACACACACACACACACACACACACACAAAAAAAAAAATTCCTTCTAAACTTCTCAGATGGTTTAATTTAAATAATTGTTTGAGGCCATGCAGGGCAAGAACCATTGCACTAAATCCTCTAATTGTTTATAAAGTAGGGCACTTGGTGACACAAACAGATATTTTATGTCTATATATACTTTTGTCTATGAAATATTAGTTACCAACAGATTTTCACTTTCATTTACCAACCTACAATCCAGCTTGGGTTGATGGGGCTGTATGTAGTTTTCAATGAAATCACTTATTAGTAAATCAAACTTTAACTCCCTTTTTTGTCAATTGGCTTTAGTAGCCTCATTTAGAAATGAAGCACACGCCTGTTTTCTCTGTTGCTTGGAACACATGTCCTCACATGAGCCACTATTCTGCTTTTTAATTTGAAGGCACCGGGTCGGGATGTAGCTACATGTGCGCTCCCTAGCCTCTACCCGACTACAGCAACAACACCACAGCTAACGTAATGCAGTCCACTAATACCACAAAACAATTCGGCTCCCAGCAAAACGCAGATTCCAAGTAAGGATACAAATAAATAAAGGTTTATGTGATGAAGCCTACCAGGCCAAACGAATCAGATGGGGCAGCCAGCTAACTTAGCTCAGACCTGCCGCTGTTTGCTTCATTGCTTCGTTCCTTTGGTTCAATTTAGATATATTGTCGTTTTACCGATACTCAGGTACACAGCTTCTCCACAATCTCAGTCGCTGTAAATAATGTGACCCACGTAATATACAATACTGTAACAAAACAGTGCAGGACGACACACAGAGGAAGACCCATCCATCCACCCATACAGTGGCCTCCAGTAAAAGACACACAAATTGTAGTAATAAAAATTACAACAGTAACAATTTGTTTATTAGAAATTGTTGTAATAATGTTAGTTACTGAAAAGTAGACAGGTGAGCTAATGCAGATGCATCCCATTGTCTAAATGCAGTTTATGTAACATTATCATGTAACGAGGATGGATTAGTTAAATTTGCAACTGATAACAATAGTACTGTAACGTTGCAGTGGGAGTTTCCAGCATGTTGTGTGAAGCTGTCTCCCTGTCTCCCTATAGCCACTGTCACACTGCCTTTTTTTATAGGAGGATTGTGCCAATATGCCAGCTGGCTATGCTGCATGAAAGGTATGGAGCCTGTGTTGATCTGCCTCTGAGCCGGGAAAGTTGAAGTAACAGAGCCTGAACAATGTCTGGAGAAAAGCAACAGTCGGCATGCAGGTATTCCCGCATTTATTGCAGGATTTCTGTATGAAAGCGGTTATGTTTTGGATTATGCTCTCTCATGAATTCAAGCATATGGTTCAAGCATGTGTACGGGCACATGCCTGGTTGCACTCTCAAAACCACAGAGGTACAGATTACCCCTTTACTATTGCTCAGGTAGTGTATCATCAAACGCTGACTTAGGCTTTACAACAGGTTTTAATCCAGATTTGAAACAGTTACAGCATGGAATTCATGTAAAGTTTCTATATACAGACCGACACTAGATGTTAACAAACAGAATCTAAAAATCTCAATGTATTTTTTATATTTGAATGTTGTTTTCATCTTAAGACAAGAGGAAACTAGAGAGAAGTCAGAATCACATTATTTGATATATGCAGTAAATGTACATTTGTCTGTTTGACAGTGGTGCTGAGATATAGCAGCATTTTCCCAGTGTAGCCAATAACAACAAGGTTTGAAACAAATCAATCACAAGGCAGCTTAAACAACATCCTTACAGTGGGAAGTGAAGGGAGCCACTGAAGGTGCTGTGGTTACCTCCATCTTCATAAACAGAAAATCCTGATGCGAGAAGCAGATTTCATCTCCTGCTATCAGCTCTAAGACAACAGAGCTTTAACACAATCTCTCGGTTGTTCTTGAACACATATAGCTACCCACACAATCTGTTTGGTGACCACACACAGTGAACTGGAGATTGTAGACCCCTTTTACTGGTGCTGTGAAGAAACCTACAAAATAGAAAATGAAAAGCAGTAACAACTGATTAAAGGGGCACTATGTAGTTTTCAGTGACCTAAAATGAACGTTACGAACAGCGGCAGGTCCGAGCTACTGTAGAGTAGGCTGGCTGCTCTTGGCTCTATCACTATAAGCTAACGTTAGTAAACAAATCGCTCCACATTTGCTTTTTCCCGTTACATCCTTTCTTGCAGGCTAAATCAACAGTGGTACACAGGATAGTAACATGGGTCGCATTGGAGAAGTAATATGGAAAGCGATATGGAAATATGGAAAGTACAACTTTGCACCGGATAACATTAGCAACTGCTCAGCATTAGCTGGCAAGCTAATGTGGCCTTTTCTGTGTTTCTCCAGCTTTACTAATGCTCACTTTGTTCTCACTCGACATCATCTGAACCCATTTGGTCTGATGGGCTTCAGCACATGAACCTTTGTTGTTGTTTTGTATCCTTACGTGGAGCCTGTGTTTTGTGTGAGGCAGTTGTTTTATAGTGTTAGTGGACTGCATGTCGTTAGCTGCCGTGTTGTTGCTGTAGTACGAGAGAGGCTCGGGAGCACGTACAGGGCTGAATCCGACCCAGAGACCTAACATAGACAGTGTCTGTCTCGTATGGTTCAGCAGGTCCTGCATTACTCAGAGCTGTGTAAAAGGCCCCCTTTGGCTTCTCTGTAGAAAGTTAACCTCAACTAAATAAGTTGTGTGTGTATGTGCTTGTGTGTAAGGGCGTCACTTTGTGTTGAAAAGTGGTGGGAACATAGGGGCTCAGATCAGGGTTGTGAAGAGAAACTTAGCTTGCGAGACATCACAATACACAATATTAGGTTCATGAGAACGAGACGAAAAGATCCTTAAACACTGTTTTAAAGATATCATCAATGTCGAGATATATGACCAGGAAATTTTGGAAATTTTGTTCATTAAATACTTTATTTCCGGCATTCTGGTGAAAGTTTCATTTTATGTTAAAAATGTTTTTATTCATCTAAAAGGAAACACCAAATTCAGGTGGCATGTTACATTTCAAAATACATAAATATAATAGAATATAATGCAGTGCAGTTCTCAGGCATTCTGTGTTGCTGTCAGATCTGTATATCCTGTTAATCAACTTTTCCCATGTAACATTATGCCTGCTGATACAACACATATGTAGGCATGATTTAGTTCCCTCCTCTTTTGTCATGTTCAAAGGGAGAGAATGGAAAACTTGGCCAAAAAAGAAACTTTGTCAAGAAATTGTTACTGGTTGGTGCATGCATGTTTTTGGATCATTTTATAATCAGCAGCTTGTTTTTTTAGCTTAACTTACTTTTTTTGAAAAGACCTGTCATTTCAAAAAGACCTGTCCCCAGTGCCTCCAGTGTAAATGACACCAATGCTTGATACAATCCTCACCTGCACTTGCACCTGGACTTGTTAAAGGAGAAGTTCCCTCTCACTGCTACTCAGTCTGGTCTGCAGGTCTGGAGTTAATGCGATGACAGTGAATTAAAGAGCAACTGTTATATATTCTAACTCATCTATTCAGTGTGCGTTTTTCATAATAAAAAAACCTTCAGAACGTCAACTTCATCATCATTCATTACAAAGAAAGTCAACTCTTGTTATATCAGTGCTAAAACCTGTCTTTCATACTTCAGATGTGTTCACATGTGCAACAAGAAAGTAAATGTAACCACTGGACATGTTCATCTAAACCTACACTATAAAAAATGCTGTTGTAAATAACTGATGACACTTTTTAGAGATGGTTTACCATTTTAAATAAACTGAAACTAAATTACTTTAAAAGATGTGCATTACACAACTAAAGCTATTAAACCAACATGTTTGTTTGTGAAATACCTGCATTCTCTTTCTCTAGGTCATTTGTTTTGCTCTCAATGGCAGTCTAGTCTAGTTCCCAAAGATGTCAGTTCTGTGTCTTGGATTGAAAAATAGCAGAACATTTGATTTTTATATATGAATGGTTAAATTAAATAAATCAATGAGCTCTGTTGTATTTTCTTATATATGTAGAATAAATGTAGAACAAATGTAGCTAAATTATCTTATCCAGACCACATAGACTTTTAAAAATGTATTCTGAATCTCACAATAAGTGCATCAGTGCTCTGACACACTTCAGTCAAACTCTTAAAG
Organism: Lepomis macrochirus; assembly: GCA_024633595.2. Lineage (NCBI taxonomy): Eukaryota > Metazoa > Chordata > Actinopteri > Centrarchiformes > Centrarchidae > Lepomis > Lepomis macrochirus. The sequence continues at coordinate 15,438,731 of JALXJV020000021.1, read as the reverse complement.
GATAACAATATGAACACTCAGGAAAAGTAACCAGCCTGTAACAGAATTCTCTCTCTGCAGCAGATCCACGTACACTTTGGTGACGATCAGCTCAGCTTTCAGCTCTTTCAGCTCCTCCCCATGAGCCCCTAACCCACACAGACCGAGCAGCAACAGCAGCAAACCAGGAACAACCCTCGTTGTCCAGCTACATGTCCTCACAAAAGTACAGAGGTAGAATTGTTCTGTTTATATAGTTTCCACACGTCAGCTGGTTGAATGAATGGGAACAACAACAAGTGTTTTTGTTTGATAGTTTCATTCAAGGACTCAGGTGATGCTGCTGAGAAAGTAAAAGCTGCTACAGGCTGGTGAAACACCTTTGCTCTGATACCCTCAGTACAGCTGTACATACATGTTTATTAATACACAGACAAACACTCACAGAAACACACTTATCCTAATGCTGAGACCTTTTACTGTGACTGAGGGTTATCTGATTAGATTCAGAGAAGTGAATAAAACAGTTTTCTTCACTCTGTCTCAATACTTATCTCATTCTCTCTGAATTATAAATAATATAAAATCTGTCTTATGTTAGAACATAGTGATAGTCTTTTACATCTCATATAAAAATTTTTTATTCATATTTGTTAAATCCATACATTAAATTACTAAAGCCCATAGAAAGTTACTGTTCTCTTGCGCCCTCTTGTGGTAACTAAAACACTTAAAATCAGTTTGCACAATTCAAAGGTCCTTCAGATAGCTGAACTATGCTCGGGGGTCAAAGGTCAGTAGTCAGACAATCATATATACACTGTCCCTTGATATAAGATAGAAACCCTCCTGTTTTTGAGTGACTCAGATTGTGAAGATTTTGTTTAGATTGCTGATTTTCATGTGAGATAATGAGCCATGACTTCCAGTATTTTATAGTATTTTTATAATGATTTCCAACTTACTTTAGACCAGTATTTATACATTGGAATTCAGATTGACGTGATGTATTACTATCATGCATCTGTTTAAAACACTTTGATCCAATACTTATCGCCACAGGATGTAAATTCTCGCCTTATAAAAGGTATCAGCTGCTTATAGAATTATACCAACTCTACAATCACTTCATATTGTGTTTTTGTAAAGACCAAGGGTCACCATCACACTGGTAATCATGATCCTTTCACTGGATGACCTGGCTCACTTTCTCACTGTACTCCTGCAGAGATTTCAGCTCAGTGGCTACGTCCTCCGGGCTAACAAGCCACCAGGTTTCACATTATGCATTCAACTCTGTCACAGTTTTGTCAAAAGAAAGTTTCATCTCACTGACCTGGTTGTGCTCTATCTTCCAGGATTTTTTTTTACCTTCTCTCCATCTGTTGGCAGTTCAGGTTTCCCTTCAAGGATAGGGTTTCCATCTCTTTTTCTTAAATTGTTCTTTCCATCTTCTTGCAAGTGTCAAACTGTTTTTGACTCTGGCAGACTCAAAACATTCATCACGCCATTCATGTCATTTAGGCCATAAACAATGGTAACTAAAACCTTGAGAACAATGATTTGATTTCCATAATCAGTTGTTATAAAGAAAGTCAACTCTCTTGTTATATCAGTGCTAAAACCACTGTCTTTTATACTTTAGATGTGGTCAAAAAATGCACCAAGGACGTGACTGTGTCCTCTGACTAAGGTCATAACACATTTATCTAAAACTGCACTATAAAAATGTTGTTGTAATACACTGACATATTAAAAGTCAACATTGTAATAGCTCATATTTGAATCAGCCACCTGTTTACTGGCTATCACTTATTTATTCATCATTCTCTATTTCAGAGCTGTTCATATTGTACATTGTATATTATATATACTGTATACCAAATCCTCCTATACCTCAAGTACTGTACATAACACCTGCACATAATACTTATTTATTCCAGCATCCTTTGCACTATGCTTCATCACACTACATGTGTACATGTGTATGTGTAATGCTTGCATGTGTATGTGCACCTGTGTATCTCATCCACCTCCGACGTGTACATAATAATAATAATAATAATAATAATAATAATAATAATAATAATAATAATAATAATAATAATAATAATAATAATATCAATAATAATATCAATAATGGTAATAAAAATTTACACCTGCATACTTTGCACTCTGATCATTGCACTATTGTCTCAATCTGTCCACAATGTTTTTGTTTATAGTGTGTATATATGTGTTCTCTATACTGTAGCCTGTGTCTGATTTTATTATTGTATTATTATGTTATTGTATTATTGCATAAGTAAGCACATCGTTGTGAGCACTGTACAATCCAGAGTTAAATTCCTCATATATGTACCTGGCCATAAAGCTAATTGTGAATGTGAATCTGATATTTTCAAAACTTTTTAGAGATATTTTTCCTTTTTTCCTTTCTACTGTCCTGTTTTATCCTGTTTTTATGTTTTAGCTTTCTACATACATATTTATTGTCACCCTGATTGTCCATACTGTTATTTTATTATGTTGGACCTTTTGCATGTCTGCAATCCCTCCTCTTTTGCTCTTCCTGAGTTCTCCAAAGCGTTTTCCCCATTGAAGGATTTTTTGAGGGAGTTTTTCTTATCTGAATCAAGGGTCTGAGGGTGTCATATACTAAACAGATTGTACAAACCCTTGGGGTAAATTTGTGATTTGTGATATTGGACTACATATATAAAATTTTATTTGACTTAACCTGCACTCAATGCAAAAATTTATTTGAATATTATTGTCATGTGAAGACACAAGAGGGAAGTCAGATTCAGAATCACTTTATTTGATACATGCAATCTAATCCAGTGGTTCTCAAACTTTTTCACATCAAAGTCCTCTCAATTGCAACAAATTAGTGTGTTAGTGAACCTCCTTTGATAACATTTTCTCCAAGGGTCCTCCATCTGATAGGATTTTTGTTTTTAGATGTTTTATTACATAAAATATATGAAACCTATGACCCAAGTCGTCATACATTCAGCCATTGTGTTACTTCTGGATGGAATTATAATGAAAATAAATTATTCCCCTATATGCTGGGGTCCCCACTTTGAGAATCACTGGTCTAAACAACATCCTTACAGTTGGAAGAGAAGGGAGCCGCTGAAGGTGGTGTGTTTATTTCCATTGTCAAAGAGCGAATAGCCTGATGGGAGAATCAGGTAAATTTCATCTTTTGCTATCAGCTCTAAGACAACAGAGTTAGTCATATACTCAAGTCCCTCATCATATTTCCACTCCGAAATATGCATAAGCCTTTTGTTATTCTTGTACACATATACACCCATATAACCTTTTCGGTAACCACATGCAGTAAACTGGAATAAGTAGACCCCTTTGACTGGTGCTGTGAAGAAACCTACAGGGTAGAAAATGAAAAACAGATGATTAATGTACATTTACATGACCGCACCTGCTCATGTGACGTGCAGTACCTGTTGCTGGATTGTAAGCATTGCCAGTGTTCGTGAAGACGTTGCTATATTTCAGTGTGATGTCTGTGTTGTATGGCCCAACATATCCTGCATCAGTCAGAGCCGTGGAAAAGGCCACTTTTGGTTTCTCTGTTTACACAAAAAGTATCTTTATTGACATTAAACTTTAGACTAAATGATTAATGTGTGTGAGTGTGTTTTGTATAAGAAGATACAATCCACACCTGCATTTTCTCTCTCCAGTTGGTCAATCCTGGACTTGCTAACAAGAAGTTCACTCTCAGTGCTACTCAGTCTGGTCTGCATATCTGGAGTTAAAGTGATGACAGTAAATTACAGAGCAGAGCAGCATCCAAAACATGCACAACACTTTTTACACAGTATTACCCACATCTTAGCTATTGACCCAAAACTCAAAAATGCACAAGAAACTAATGTAAAGAGTCATGACTAGAGTAAACCATATTTTACTCTTGCTATCTGAGGAGACCTTATGCTTAACCTTTTGGAAACAGACACCAATTGCCGGGAAAATGCCTAAAATAACATACCCAAAATCAATCAGGAATTATTCCTCAACCATTAGGCCTAGATGCATAATTCTGGTCTCCTTTGAAAGTCAGAAGATAAGGAATATAAATCAATTGTAAATTAACCTATCTATTTTGCTATTAAAGAGTAAATGGAGATGCAATAAAGGGAAATATAATATTATATATAATATATTATAATATAATATATTATTATTATAATATTATCCTTGCCTGCTATAAAGTCTATTTTGATAGCAATATCACCATCAAAACCATCATCCAACTGATTATAATGCAACTATATCTTGCAATAACTGTAACTGTAAATTTGATAAAAAGAAACTAATGTATAAGTTATTGCACAAATTTTCAAAAATATACCAGGCGAACATCCATGTTTTGGCCACATTAACTGTTTACATGTTCACTTTTATTGAGCGTCTTCTTCAAAACACTGTTTCTGTCCATACAATCACGTTCCAAATAACATAAAGCTTTCAATACATCAAATATTGATGAAAAGTGAATACTGATCAACATTCCTGAGACCAAAAGCACTCCCATGCTTTACAGGCCCACAACTTGAGAACAGACGCTGATGGTTTGATCCTTAATGAACATGATTTTTTTTTTCATAATACTCTTCAACAAAGTTCTTATGAAGAGACTGTTCACATGCTTACAATAAAGCAGGTGCTGGACTGTGTGCATCCCGGGGATGGTCCGCATCCATCACATCTTCTGCCTGGGTCCCATCAGACCCAGGCAGAAGAAATTCCTGTTCTTCTCATTCAGGGGAATCCGTTAACGTTACAGATTTCCTGAAGGCTATTTCGGAACCTTTGAAATGGCCGTTGGGAAATGTGGGATTGGATTCCCCTGAATATCTTCATAACTTTGTTACAGCGTACAATAAAAACACAGACAAGAAGGAAAAAACTGAGCTAACCAGTCACAGTGAAAGTAAATTGACAGACACGCACCAGCCGACCCCTGTATTCAGGTACGGTTTGTTATCTCAAGATCATCAGAAAATGATCCCATTATCACAGGAAAGCTGGGGGAAAACTATTTGAATGGATGGCCGCTTAGGGCTTCTGTACATAACAGTATACAATGCATTTAAGTGTTTAACTATGTGTGTAATATGTTCTTATGTATGTGCATAGTGAAGGCTCTGGACTCAAAAAGAGAATTACAGAGTTTACTATGTTAACAGGGATACAAGACAACAACAGTTTAAACAGATACAGGTTTATGGCAGGCAGGAAAAATCTAAAAACTGGAATACTACTGGAATAAAAAATCATAACAAATACAGTATGTTTTCCCCACCAGCAAATATCATTTGAAGAACACATGTTTTGCCTCATGTCTTGCCCCTACTCTGCCTCTGATTGGCTAACCCTATTCCCATCATAACCCCAACCTTAACGAGCAGAGTAAAGGAGTACTAACCAATCAGAGGCAGATTTGCCAAAAGGCTGCAAGGCAGGCCACTTGGTGTCAAAAAAGCATTGAATTCATTTTCACACATAGAATAAAGGTTCCACAAATCTAAAACTATGTTGAAAAGAAACTTTACCCTCTGTGAGACAATCCAGTCCAGATTTGACAGCTCTTGGGGTAGTGATTATTGATCTGGACCTGATCTAATGTGGTCTACATGTGAAAAAAGCAGATAAATTGTCCTTCAAAGTATTGACCGTCTGTTCCAAAGCAACACTACTTCTCTCCTTCATTTTGACAAGAGAAACGAAACCTAAGAGCTGAGGGATGGCTCAATACCAAGACGGCGGCCCAGGAGCTATTTTTAGACATCGACAACAGCTGGTTTTGGACTTGAAAATGGTTATTAGCTGTTGTATTGGTGCATTTGTTGTAATTATTATCCGGCTTATAACTCTAAACTGAGTTTGGTGATTTGAGCGATATGAGTTACACAGCTTATCAGAGCTGGAGCTGAGTTTCTGTTTCTTTAAAGTTGTCGGATTGTGGTGTAGGATGAGATGAGAGCTATCTGGGTGGCAATAACTGAAGCCATGTACAGTGATTACAGAGCGATTGGTGTTGTGATAAAAGCTATTTAGATTCTTGGTGTTTGTTGTGTGTTTGGTGTAGATAAAAATGGTGGGTTTGACTTCTGGCTAAGCCTACTAGCTCCACGGAGGGGCGTGGCATGCATAAGGTGACAAAATACTAGGATCAGATTTGTCATTTGCATTTAGTGTGAAAGTCGATCGTCCTCAACTATGCCGAGCAAGCAGGTTGTGTGTCTGTGTTGTCAAATATTGTCAGTCCACCACTTTGGTCCAGACTGACATATCTCAAAAACTATTGAATGGATTGTCATGAAATTTTGTACAGGCATTCATGGCCAAAGAATAAATCTTACTGACTTTAGTGATAGCCTGACTTTTCCTCTAGAGCCACCATTAAGTTGACATTTAGGGTTTTGAGTAAAATATGCCAACAACTGTTAGATAGATTGGCTTGAAATTTATCCACATATTCATGTCCCCTCTGGATAAACTGTAATCACTTTGGTGACCTCTGTATTTTTTGATAGTTTTTTTCGCTTGAACCACAAAACGAACAGACTTGTTATTTGAATTTGGTTTTGTCGTATTTCGTTTTTGGATTCAGAAACCAAAAATAATGTTCTTGAAACAGTATAGAGAGGGTGAACAATAATTAACCGAACCTTTTAATCCGTGTTTGATTCATCAATATACAGCTTGACATTTAACTAATAACAGTTCATGTTTGCTGTGTACCATCGGATGTACTGACAACTATCAGTGAATGTATACTGAAGGTATCTTAAAAACCGGAGGATGCTTTGGCCACTTCTGAGGCATTTTTGTTACTGTCCCAGTTGCTAGTGAAACTGAACAGTGAACCTCCTGTTTTTGTTACTAAAAACCCACCTATGTTGATGATCAAGCTAATCTTAATTACATTGAAACAGGCACCACCCTCGCTCAAGTGTATCTGCTGCAGGTTTATTAATAGTAACACAAAAGGCAATACTAATCGGACACATATCAAAATCCATATTATTCCTTTTTGGTTTTAAAACAGAAAACGATATTTTTTTTTTCTGTTTACATATGTCCAACATATGTAACTGCAAAATAATAGCATAAATCAACATGACAATAAATCAACATGTTTGTCAGTGAAATACCTGAATTCTTTTTTTCTAGGTCACTTGTTTTGCTCTCGGTGGCAGTCAGTCTAGTTCTCAAAGATACCAGTTCTATGGCTTGGACTGAAAAACAGAAAAACTTTGATGATTTTTATACATAAATGGTTAAATCAATCATGTATTTTGTATCACTGTTCTGACATGCTTCAGTCAAAACCTTAAAGGACATTATCAAAACTCAACAGGAAAATTAACTAGTCTGTACCAGAATTCTCTCTCTGTAGCGTATCCACATGCACCGTGAGCATCACCACCATGTCTCTCAGTGCCCTCAGCTCTGCCCAGATGTCAGTGGTAGTTTGCTCTGTGGTCTGCTTGGTCGAATCCTCATCTGCATCTCTTGGGGCTGTCTTCTGAAACTGGCTGATTTCACCCACCTCGCCAAGGCCTCCACCCTCCCCATGAGCCCCTGACCCACACAGACCGAACAACAACAGCAGCAAACCAAGAACAACTCTCATTGTCCATCAACACGTCTTCACAAATGTACAGTGGTAGAGTTGTCCTCTCTTATATAGTCTCCAAACTTCAGCTGGCTGAATGAATGGGAACAACAAGTGTTTCTGTTTGATAGTTTGATTCAAGGACTCAATATGATCTCTGTGCTGCTGAGAAAATACAAGCTGCTACAGGTTGGTGAAACACTTTTACTATGATAGTTTTACAGCTGTACATGCACCATGTATTTTTTTAATACACACACATAGACAACATTTGACAACACAATGTTGGATGTTGTGAGAATTGGCTACATCTTCTCCACTAAATATACAGGTACATCTCAGAAAATTAAAAGATCAAGTAAAGTTTTGTAGCAATTTAATTAAAAGTGAAACTTTCATATATTCTAGATTCATGACATATAAAGTAAAATATTTCACGCCTTTTTTGCTTTAATATTGATGATTACAGCTTACAACTCATGGGAATCGAAAAAAATTCTCTGACTCATTTTTTTACTTGAATGAAATAATAAACTTTCTCACAATATTCTAGTTTTCTGAGATGAACCTGTGCAGAGAAATTGTGTAATATAAGCTGCTTGATTTGCAAAGAGCTGTGCGACTGATGAAACTGATGACTCTGATTTCAAAACACATAACAGTAATCCTGAAATAATGTAGTGGTGATTCACGTGTTCAGACAGCACTACAGCAACATGATCAATGTAAATGGCCATTCCTCAGTGGTTCCTGACTGGTATGAAATGTACAATTCCAAATTATAATATTGCTGGAAAGGATTTAGTTTATCAACCAGCCAGCCATTGAATTGTCAGTAATTATTTGTATTTCACTTGATTTAAATGAAGATTATGAGTTTCTAAGCATGTTCCAGAATTAAAATAATATTAATGGAATTGTGTGTCCTTAGGCTCATTGAAGTTAGATGACTGCATTTTACTGACATGTTAGGAAGCAAGAATGATTATATAATTATCAATGAGGCAACTCCTAATGTCTGCACAAACATCAGGCAAAACTTTATGATCACTGTTGTAATGAATACACAAAATAACTTGAGGTTACACACAATTAACAAAACTTTTGTGTGTTTGTGGAGTTTTGTCACTTCAAAGTAAACCTAAACCCCTAAGGCACAACACTGTTTCAGATGTACAATTATTTTCTAACATGGGACTTGGATTTGGCAGAGAAATCCCATTATAAAAAAATAACACAAACATTTATTGAACCCCCACAATGACACTAATGAACTCGAGAAAATGTGTGTGGTGATGTTATTAAAGGATTTATAGCACAAATAAATAAGGTTAAAGATGCAAACTGAAGCACTTAAGCAATGTGTTGATGAAAAAAAGAACATTTCCACTTAGACATTTGACACATTACCATTTACACAAGACCAAGGTTAGTCCTCATTTAGAAACCAATCACGCGGGCAATAATGAACCAATAATATGTCAGTGTTCAGTCCATAATGAAGTCAGTCTAATGGGCCAGTCCAAACATGCAGAATCTCTGGCTGTACTTTCTGCATCCAGCCTCTCCCTTTTTGAGGATGTAATGAGGAGTGTAGTACAATAAAAGTTCACTCAGGTTACCCACCTCTATATTTGTGAAATGAAGCACAACCACTGAAGGGCAAACAATGTTTACCATGTGAATCCTACTGGACTTAGGCAGGTTCAATAAAAATAGCCTGTTCAAAAAGGTAAACATTAATGGATACCATTCTGTATATCTCAGTGGGGGAAAACAATGAGATTCTACCTGTGATTGTCTTCAACACTAACCCTGAGAAGTACATGAGCGGAGTTCAAAAACAGGCCATCAATATCTTGTTCTGTGAATCAGTAAGGGTATGGCATCAACCCCGAACTAAAGTAACACTAAGACACATGAGTACAGTGATATCAAATAAAACCGTAGTAACTCAAATCCTAACAGTAAAAAATAAAGTTCAAGGCACATCAAGAGTCTAGAGTACAAATTATAGAAACTTGAAATGGCAGAGCTTAAGCCTGTGACTTTACACTACATTTCAATTAATTACCATGATGAGGCACTAGAAACAATAAAAGGCATCTGTGTGCTGTTATCAGTAGAGGCAGCTCATGAACCAAGCAACAGAAACAGCAATCAAATACAAATGAAGACCAAACTAAAGATCAAACACAGCATTTTACATTTTTATGGAGCGTCACTTCTGGACACTGTCCCTGCACACATCTGCTCGTCAAGTTTAGACTTCTCTGTGAGCTGCAATTACTACTTTGACAAATTACTTTTATGAGCAATATCACAAAGTTGACTTTCACATTACGTATCATTGATTAAGAGTTAATCTAATCTGTAGTTTAGTTTTTAGCATTCAGAGCTACATTGAACAGTAGCTTGGAAAATGTATGATGACAAATTTGGGCATTTGGGTTTCTTTGATGAACTAAAGCCAATCTTGAAAGAAAAAAAATACCAAAAGCTTACATATTTAAACAATGTAACTAAAAAGATAATTTATGCAGAATCGTTGCCAAACTCCGGTTTGTAACTAATTTAATCCCTGTCCCAAATCGTAGTGAGGGCATTCATGTATAACTTGTCATTAAGGCATGCTTCTATTTCTGATCATCTTACAGCTAAGTATCCCTTAAAACCACAAACAAAACATCAAAACTTGTTTGTACAGCCATCTTCAGCACCATATCCTGGATCAGTGTTAGATACATGGCACATGTTAATGTGTTCATTACATAAAAAAGACATGTGGAAGGTGCTGTGGTGTTGCAGGTGGCATGACTAGCTACAACCTTGCATGACAGCCAAACTAGTGACTGGTTTGTTGTTGAGGAGAGTTTTGAAGTCTTTCCAAAGCACACAGTCATGGCGTATGTTCATATCTGTCTGTTAGTTTCAGCCAGGTAAAAAATTAACCAAACATTTCGAAAAAAGCACAGTCACAACAGCTGGTGTCCTCCTTCCTCATCTTTCAGGACCTGGATCACACTTCTTCAAAGAAGGCCATCTGAGACATGTATGCAGAGTTTCGCTGCAAAACAAGACAAGTATGAGCAGGGTGAGAGTGATGCAAAGGTGGCTGAAATTCTGTATTATTCAAAATGGACAAAGAGTAAATGTATAGTATGACCAACACAATATTAGATATATTAAACAAACACTGTTCTTTCTTGTGAGTCAGGCCTGTGTTATGATGAAATTAGGTGATGGATGAATTATTATTAGCAATAGTGGAGAAGTAGTTTCAAATTATAATAATATGAGACAGATAATTCGAGAGTCAAGTCATGGCATTAAATAATATGACATAATATCATCTGGTCAGCCTACAGACCACAAGAAAAAACACAGTTCACTACAGAGTGTTATACAGTAAGCGCTCAATACAAAACCCACAGTTCAACCAGCAATTAATGAGTCCTTATCTCAATTCAAATCCCCTAGGAATCCATCTTTCAGTATCCCAGTAAGGAAACAAAAAATACTCAGTTTGAGGTTCAGTTCTAAAGTTGGACCAAAAAAATAAAACCAAGTGACGCCTCTCGTGTTTAATAGACAAGCTAGTAATTTTCCGACAACACCAGAGTTCCCCCGCAGCCTCTGATACTGTAAGCAGCGCACTGGCTGTAACCAGGCTGTAACTCGGGACAGACTGGGCCTCTTTTGGACTTGTGCGTTTAGTTTGAAACATCGTTTCACACAGATATTTTCTGAGCTGACTGGTGGTTGGTGTGTGACGCTGGCGCCAATCGCCACAATATGCTTATCTTACAACGCGTCTTTCTGTTGTGAATTTTTCCTGTCCGTCAAAGCAGTGGATGGCCCGACGATTTTACCCACCACCATGTTTCACGCGGTGGCGGGTGCTACTCTCATTCCATGTTTGACACTAAAGATTCTGTAGTGTCAGCTTCTGTCAAGCTTAAGGCCGTTGTACAACAACAAGACAAGGTACAGGGTAACGAGCGAAGTTGATGCTTTGTCTGCAGACTGTTTTACTCTTGGGTGTCATGTCACTAGAGTGTAGTCGCAGCCTTGGCGATTAGTAAATCTCGTTTTATCAGCTCGCAATATCGCAAATGCAATTAATCGTTCAGCCCTAGTACATGGTTATGTAAATATCCAATTAATATCTTCCACAACTACTGGGTTTCATACGCTCTACATCTCATCCTACAACAGAATATTTAAAACAGTAATTCTGTTTTGGTTACATTTTTTCTTCATCAACAGACATGTAGAGTAGTCACTACATTGCATACTATATATTGGTATTTCCAGGACAAGTTAGGCTCCTCGGAAATGCCATCATTAGGCATGCGAGTGGTTCTACACATCCTCTGACGTCCTTTATGTAGTGTGTACAAAACACCAAGCAAATATCTGTATATGAAAAGTATAGAGTAGAATGTTTGAGCTTCAGGTATGCAGGAACCATTAGGATATTAAACATCTTCGTACGGTTATAAAAATGTACTCATAGTATAAAATGAAAAGAAACCCTTGTATCAAGGGGTTTTCCAATTTCCATTTGGGAGGAATATTTTTGGAACCGTTGGTCCCATTATGCTTTTGGCAATGTGAATAGGAAGTCCTGTGTTGCCATGCAGTCAGCTGGCTGTGGTCTACAAGTGAGCTCATTATTATGAAACAGTAGGCAGAGGGGAAACACTTAATAGTATACATGTGATTTATTCACTCCATTAGGACATTCTGACTGGTGACCAATCATCAGTAAAACAAATTATATCCGTATTAATACTAAGATGATCACGTGACATGATCATACATACATTGCTGTGAGGTATGTAGACAGGCTCCTGGACGTATCCCCTTGCTTCACTGCGGAGGTTGTAGAGGCCAGCCTGTTGCTGCTGCTCCTCCAGCTTCAGAGATTCAATCTCTGTCTTCAGCTCCTTTAGCTGGTCCTGCAGGTGTTTACTCTTCTCCATGTACTCCAGCCTGCATTAATGCATGACAGGATATCATAAACAAGCACAGCCAAACCGTCTCTCTGAAGTATTGTTGCAGGGGATTTAAACTCACCTCTCTCGCTCGATCTCCATAGACAGCCTTTTCATGTCTGAGTCCTTGAAGTCAAGGCGCGTAGACGACGATTCATAGGCAAAGTCCGCTGCTTCAGGAGGAGCAGGGGGAGCAGGGGGAGTAGAGTAGGCTGCTATGAGCTGAAAGACAGGCACAAATTTGTCAAGCAAGTACTTAAAGCATGTTACACAACTACAATGACATGCAACGCAAAAACTGAAAGCTTAATTTAATGCACATTATCAGCAAGTCTGTTTTTTATAGTAACTATAGTACTTTTTGACAACTCTTACCTTTGAGCAACAATACAAAACCAAAGCAAACTATTTGTATCCAACTAAATCCCCTCCAAAATAAAACATCATGATGCTTATAATTACAATCACTCATTTCTTATATACAGTAACTTGATTGCTAAAAAAGGTTTATCTGTACCGAAAAAGGTATTTGTTCTACCGTCTAGAGAAAGAAAAAGGATTAATGTGCTACTAGTTGTTTGTTGTTAACTTAAAAATCGAAACCTGAATATCTACCAAGTATCAAATATATAAAGCTGGTTTTATTCCTGCAGTGTTTCCCACAGGATTTTGAGAGACTATGGTGAGTGGGCCTTGGACACTCTTGAGGGTCTAGGGTCATGCCCCCCCAGAAGAAAATTTGGTAGATTTTAAAGTTAAATGCATTAATTTGGTGCAAAATTAAGAGGCTATCTATCAAGGACTTTGCACTCTTGTAAAAAAGTTTTGCTTTACTAAACTATTTGAACATAAAGCCATTTTATTGCTATTAGTGGTGATGAAACAGCAAAAAAGTCAACAAATTTACTTAAACTTACTTGTTTTTTCAGCAACCCTAATTCAAAGAATAGAAAATAGAATAAGTGACTTCCCTAACATTTTATTCTATGTTTGTTTGGGGGTTTTTGTGAATACAATCCAATTAATCTTATTTCCATACTGTATAGACACCAAAACCAGACATTGTCACATGTATTTCCTGGCGCTAAATTCATCAAGTCCGACCCATTTGATAAATAATGTTGTATGTGGTTCTCGTACGGCACAAAATGAAGACTTCATAGCCTCTCTTCAGGTAGGACTCTCATACTGCAACACTTTGTCGTTGTAAAGAGAGAAAATAACAGTATAAAGTCACTAACCTGCCTGTTAGCTCGCACTGGTCCATTTCAGTAGATTTACCATAAAGGCTTGAACACGTATGCACTCCGAGCGGTTAGCTTAATCGCCTTCTCACAAACGAGTGACAGAAACAGGCTGTTAACGTTACCGTAGTTACCTCAAAGGAAAAGTGGTAGTCTCGAGTCGGATGTGTGTGAGCGTGCGAGCTCACAGCAGCCTCAAGCAGTTCCCACAAAAACACAACGTTGGAGGTCTGTGATGTTATTATGGGATGTGTAAAAATATTTTCAGTTCATTTTGAAACTATGGCGGAACAAATTAGACTGTGGCAGGTCGCCATGGTCTCATTAATTAATGGGAAACACTGGAAACATAAGAAATAACTAACTGAAGAAGAAATAACTGAGGCAACAATAATCAGCTCTAAAAATAACTCCTGATATGCACTGACCATCACAAATTGGTGAATCATTCTTCAGAAGTATCAAATATAAATCCAAAAGAACACACACACACACAAGTGTCATCATCACCGTACAGGGTATGTTGTTTTTGTGATCTCCAGCAGCTTCTGCTTGGCTCTCCGCTCAGCGTCCTTTGCCTCCGTCAGATCCTGTTTCAGGTGATCTGCCTCCTTCAACCTGGAACCAGAGGTTTAGTTAGTTCAAGGTTGACGGAAAACAGTAAAAACAGTAATAGGGTTATTAATATATAGTAAATACTTGGGAGTGTTATGAGCAGAATACTGTATGTGTTTCTAACTTATTACGGATAGAAGGGCTGATAAAACTTAATGGTAACTATTGGTCTTTTTTACTGAACAGCTAGCTTTTTATTTCAAAGTAAACTCATGAATTTGAGCTGACACAAATTGTCCCACTACTATCTGTAGAGCTATAACGCAGAGGAGGAACACGCTGTCTGACATTTTTTGCGAGGTTCCCCCTCACATTTAGACATTAAAGTCTGTTTACAAATGTTGTATAAAGCCTTTTGTGGTTCCACAAGGAGATGCGTGAAGTCTGATGTCATATGACACAAAGTCGGACTGCTCCTCATCCCTGCATGAAGCAAGCGACGGAAGGCTGGGTAGGTGTATGTGCCAGGTTGGGCACCTGATACCTAATTTGCAGACCAAAAAACGTTTAACTGGCAGAACAGACGCTTAAAGTAAAGTTTAAAATCATGAATTACATTAAATGTGCCACTTTAGACAATAGGTCCATCCATCCAGGACGAAGAATGCCTGGAATAAATAAAGACGACCTCTAGTTCTGCTGCATTGTTCTCAATCATTTGTAATACATCAAACGTAATGCATACTGAAAAGCTGTAGGTGAAGTAATAAATCAGTAAAACAAACGCGACACTAGTCAAGATGATGCCAGACCTCCTCTCGGACTGCTCCACCAGTTTGACAGCGAGCTGCTCTGCCTCCCTCATCTTCTGCTCCATCAGCCTTTTCTCTTCCTTGGTCTTCATGGCGGTGACCTCTAACCTCTGCCTGTCCTGCTCAGCTTCTGCAGCCTTGTGGGCCAAGAGTTTGGCCTCCTCCTCAGCAATCTGAGCCTTCTCTGCCAGCAGGTCCGCTGTCTCCTCAGATCGCAGCTAGAGAAAATGCATTGTAACGGTAACTTAATGAAAAACAGGAATGATGGCCAAACTTGAGCTCTCCCAAAAGACTGGAAGTCTGGAATTCAACAACTGTCTCATGTCAAGGACGAAGCTCTCACCAGTGCCTCGTTGGCCAGTCGTGCCTCGTCCTGCAGCTGGAAAAGTCTTCGTTCCATCTCTTCTTTTGCTCGTTCTGCTTCCTCCCTCATCTGTTTTTCCCGGGCCAGGATTTGACGCTCCATCTAGATGGAGGCCAAGAAGCGCAATTAAAGTTAAGCCAGTCAACCGTGATAAAGCAATTATGACTGTAGTTTCCGTATGTATGCAACTTAAAAAATCACGTCTAATCTGCAACTCTCACTGCTCCGGTGGAGCGGGGAGAGCACTGACCTTCTTGCGGGCCTTCTCCTCTTTAGCTTGAGCCTTCATCTGCTGCACTTCAATGGAGTCCACCTTCCTCCTCCTCATGAATAGATCATGGTTACCGATGCATAATTGCAGGATCTAGAGACGCAGGCGATACAAGCAATATCTTATTTCATTGAACTCTCATTTAACTTTGTTATATTACATTTATGAGGACTAGGCGGTAAACCCACCAGCTTGTTGACACGCAGCTGAGATGAGTAGAACTTGAAAACATCTTTCTTCTTGTCCAGGGGTTTGATTGTGAACTGCAACAAGGGAAAGTTCAGTTCTTCTGCACTGTTTTGACAGACACCACAGCTTTGATGCCTTTACAACAGTGCAGCCTAGAGTGAAATCCCATACAGAAAGTTTGCAGGCTTCACAAACAGCTGTATGTACTGGCATAAATAACAGAAGTGTCTCAACTCAGGCAGCAGGAAAGTGATGAGGGCAAGAAAATGATCAGTTATTCAGTCAATTTTCTTAACAAAATCATGGATGCATTATTTCCATCCCGTTAAATTATGCCACAAGAGGTTGCACCCATTTCTCCACCTCCAAAGTGACAGGAATTTGGCAAAAAAACAGTTTACCTCCTTTTCACTGTAAGAGATGTTGCGGATGCCACTCCAAGGAAAGGACTTGTTAGGGTTGAGTTTGCTGTTGGGGCTGTAGATGTGAAGACCCTGAGCATCCACTCCGAGTAACAGCTCTGTGTCCCTCTTATTTTGCTGTTAATGTGATGTGTAAAGCAGAACAGTAAATCAACATGACATTAATGTTCAAGGTTGCATTTTTTTAAATACCATGCAAAATATACCTGACAGAACTGCAATGCACAGTGATTTACACTCACAGTAATGGCAAAGTAGCTGACACCGTACATCTCAAGGTCCTGGGCGATTTTCAGGTATTCCATCTCAGCTTCGTCCCTGTATGGTCAGCATAACAATAAAGAAGAGAAGGCATTTCAAACCGTGATACATTTACCACACTTCAACTGCAGAATCAAGGACAACAGCTCTTGCCATGGTGTTAAATTCTCTTTACATGCTGGACTTCAGAAGCCCTATTGGGTCAGTCCTACCTGGCGATGCCTCTGTGCTCTGCGTACCAAGCTGTGATCTTCTCCTCCCACATGTCCGCTGTCATTTGGTATTGCATCAAAACCTGGGATTCAGACACAGGATCCCCGGAAAAAAACATTATATACACACACAAAAGCACTGACTTACTGCGGTAAAAAATAAACCCAACAGACAACTGCTATAAGTGAATAAACTGTTTTAACATGCCTTCATGGTTAGTCACATGAGCTGTAGTGTGTACTTACTCTTTTTGGCAAAAGCTCATCTTGTGCCAAGAAGCCTGGCTTGTGAAAGTTTGGATCATAGTCCCCATACTGTGAGGGGGGGGGGGGGTAAATTAATAACAGAAAGAAAAAATTTCAGGTGAACTTTAATCAACACTATTTTCTAGATACAGGTAGGACAAACATACTGCAGGTGCAGCAAATGACAGTAAGGGACATTTAACCTTGCATAGCTTTCTTACCTTGGCTTGGACAGCATATGAAGCCAGCAAAACAGATGCTTCAGGGGAACAGAATATCTCTTCATCTAATATCTGTTTTTTCACCTACACAGGAGTTTGAAGACGTGTGTCAACATGCACTGAACCAAGTAAACATTTTTCATTGAGTTTTCTAAAACATGGAGATGAATTCGACCTACATATTAAAAATATTAAAATCTCCAGAAGTGGTTGTATAAAAAATAGAAAGAAAAGGAAATGTTATTAGTTAGATTACCTGTAAGAAGAAGAGGTGCTGAGTTATTTCTTGGACCAGCTCTTCTTCTACTTTTTCTGGGAAGAATTTAGCCAGGAAATGAAATGTTATGGGAGAATCCTTGGGGACCTCCTGGTCCAAGACCTTGGTGAACAAATAAACAGTAGAAGAAAAGGGCACAAGAATATGTTTATTAGACCGCACTCACACAAAAGCCTGAATGTCGTGTCATGATCAATGTCTGTGTAATTAGTCACTAGCAACACACTAAAGTATTTAATTGCTTAATTTGTTGACTTATAATTTATCAACAATTTAAATAATCAATGAATTACTGAAGTAATTTATCAAGCAAAGATGAAAGGGACATTAGCTCCAGATTCTCATATGTGAGGATTTACTGTTTAATATCATCATAAACTGAATATCTCTGGGTTTTGTACTACTTGTCAGATAAAACCAGTAATTTAGGATGTATTGGCTATGTTCTGACATTTTATAGAGATTTAAAATAAAACAACTAACCACCTAAGCATTAGTTTAAGACCTATAATCCTAGCCAAAACTTTCAAATCATCTGCATTATGCAAAACATTTAAACCACATAGTATCTGACATATTGTTCAAGTCCTCACTTAGCCAGTTTCACCCCCACATGTTCCTTCACTCACCCTTTTCTCTGGTTTTAGCCAAGCGTAGGTGTCTTTTACTGTGTACCTCAGTCCAAAGAACCAGGTCTCCCTCAAACCAACAGTGCGACACACCAGGTCAAACAGGTCTTTACCTTTCCACTTCACCTGAGGAAAAAAAGCAAGTGATAAAGAGACTTAAAATGCTAAAAGCAAATGTGTTGGTTTGTAGCCTCTGTACTCCTTTTTCAATAATTGAATAACTCAAAAGCAACCCAAATATGAACTAATAAGTCACGCTTTCTTTGTAAAGAACAGAATATCACTTTATGTGGAAAATCTTGATGGGACTGATTGACTGACACCCTATATTTAACATCATAGAAAAATCATACACTTTTTTATTGTGAGATAAACCATTAACATTCAGGGGAAAAATAGAGGCACTATATCACACCACAAAAGCTTCAGACTGTAATTTACAGCCTAAATTAATGGTGCATATGACGTGACGCATCATGATGGGTCATGTCATATTTCAGTTGGCATAAATCTTTAAATATATGGAGAAACATGCTCAAATCGTTTCTCCTTCTTTATGTTTAGTGCAAGAACTTCAAAGCTTATATACAAGGCATCACTAAAGTTTGCAGACCATGACTTATGCAAAACAAATATTATTTATGTTTATGGCAGTTCTGAGATGGCTAATTTCATGTGAGCTAATAAATGGTTATAGATGCAAATGCATGCAATAAATATTATGTACATGGAAATGATACACACATCCGTACAGATATAGATAAAGCATCCTTTAAGGTTAAAAGGTTGACTACGTAAATCTATACCTCACAGCTGAACTCCATTTCAGCATCCATGGTGATAACTTTGACTTTGAAAGTCTTTGGCTGTTTCTTCTTTAATCCTAGGATTGACATTTTGAGGGTGTTGCTGTCAAAGAAACCTGGGGGAAATATTAGAATAAGTATTTTAAGAGTAGAACTGCAAAACATGACATTTTCTAAGTGATAAGATGGATGCACCTAGTATCTAAAATGGCATATTTAATGTAATTCAGGATTTTAAACTTAAGCGACTGTTCTGCCAGTTCAATGTTTTTTGGTCTGAAAATTAGCTATCGGTTTTAAAGGCGTTTTACAGAAAAAAAACAGTTACTTCTTTGTTAAATACAAAGCATGCAGCTGAAATGTAGATGAGGCCCATTACCAGGGAGCACAGTTACAAACTTCTGCCGTCCAACAAGGCTCAGAAGAGGATGGGCTTGAGACCAATGCTAAGCTAAATGATATCACTACACAGCGTTAGGTTTCCAGCTATGCCACGAAAACGGACCAAAACAAGTTGTAGAAAGAGTGGAACTTTAGAGAGATGTCCATAATGAGCGGTATCCAACGAGATTACTTTGTAACTATTAAATGTGTTTCAAATATCACTTGGAAACTTTGCTAACGTTATCGGAAGCTACGTGGTTTAGCAGGGTTAGCTTGCTGTTAAATATCAGGAGGACTTTCCAGAAGATTTTTGTTTTGACTCCTAGACACTCTACAGGTGGGAACACGAATAGCAGCTTGGGATGCCGCTACAGCGCATGTGCAAGAGTTTGCGCGGATGTCGCCTTCAGGGGTTGTCCGAAATATTGCGTTTACCGGTGCTTTAGGGCAGAGAATATGGTGGCTGTTCATACAGCAGCAGGGGCTCCGAGTCAAACCTTTGGGGCAGTATTATCTGTGTGGTTACTGACTATAAACATGTAACATATAAACATGAAAGCATCTAAACATACAGGCAGCGGAGACGGCAAAAGATGTTTTTGTTTGGTAAAAAAGTAGAAATATACGTGGGCTTTCATTTCCCTGACAGTCCTCGCTGAGGGAATTGCGGACCCTGAACCCACAGCTACCGCTTCCTGGTCCATTTAGCTCCTAACAACACTGTGTGCTGTGAGTCTTCAATGTTGTTCCATTATATTTTTTGAAACAGCTAAGGGAGCCAACTTTAAATCTGTGGGTAACTCTGTTATTAACTTACTATGTATGTTCACCTCTTGTGTAATGTAAAGGCTGTATAACGTTATTTTAGATAAGGTCAGAAAAGTCTAGGCTCCCAAACATTACAAACACTGCACCTGAACTGAACTTAACACTGGCGTCCATGTAGTATCTGCGTTACGTTTCAAATCGTTCCGATATTTTCCATAGATTCATATAATTAATAAAACAGTTGAAATTAGCTTTTGCAAACTACCTCTTGATTTCAAATTTTAAGTTTGCATTGACATCACAAAACATGTCACTGTAAGGCCAAATTAAAACCAAAATTAAGATTGGCTTGTTAGAAGACGAATGGTATCTTAAGGTCACCACTTAAGATAAGCATACATACTGAACTGTACTTTCATTCAAAGTTTAAACTTAAGGATGTATAATGAATTTTCTGATATCTGTTATCATCTTAACTATATTGTCTCTTGTTTTTTTTTCTTTGAACAGGTTTGTGTATAATGTCAGCTGTCACTAATACATTTGAAAATGTGAAAGCAGTTATCTTATCAGCTCATAAGAGCACCACATCAGCAGAAAAGGTCAAGTTCTACAACTCCTGGGCCAAGAACTATGATCAGGTGTGAAAAATGAAGTACAATAGGGTGATATTAGCTTAGATTTGCAGTATGTTTTTATATTTTTGTCCAGTTAAATGATGGGAAAGGTACTTTGATATATTATTGTGCAGTAATTAAACAAAAACATGAAAAATAATGCAGTCCAACAATATGTATTATGTGGCTCTGTATCTGTGTATTTTTATAAAATACAAAATGGCTAGCAAAATGTAGTTTTACAGTGCTCACAGCAATTCTACAGTGTACAGTAAAGGCCACTGGTCTTTCTTAAAACTCATTTAAATAGGATGTGGCTGTCCTGGACTACCGTGCACCAAGCCTGGCAGCAAACAGTATCTCCTCCCATTTCAGCGGCGACCGAGACGCAGCTGTCGTGTTGGATGTGGCCTGTGGTACAGGACTGGTGGCCAAACAGGTAAACTCAAAAGACAGAGAAAAAATGTGTGTATTGACTCCTTTTTTTCTTCTCAGAGTTTGATTAACTGGACTGATTAACAACCAAATGTGTCTCTGTTGTACAGATGAAGAGACATGGATTTGGTCATTTTGTGGGTATTGATGGAAGCGAGGCAATGTTGGAGTCAGCCAGAGAGAGCGGGTTGTACAAGGACCTTAAGCAGTGCATGCTGGGAGAGGAGCCACTACCTGTCCAGTGGGGTAATTTAATGGTTCATTATTTCACCTGGGTCATTGATCACTGATTTAATAGGTGATCCTCTGGCAGTGTGGTTTATTCGGTATTTGTTTTCAGATTGATTGCCATCATTTGTCTTTGTTATGATTATTTTGCTATCTGTTTACTCAGTGTTTTTCATTATTTATTTATTCATTATTTATTACTGATTGGTTGTTTTATGGTCAATCCTGTATGTTCCCCTG
Organism: Lepomis macrochirus; assembly: GCA_024633595.2. NCBI lineage: Eukaryota > Metazoa > Chordata > Actinopteri > Centrarchiformes > Centrarchidae > Lepomis > Lepomis macrochirus. The sequence continues at coordinate 15,416,911 of JALXJV020000021.1, read as the reverse complement.
TGATCGACTTTGTAAACTAATCTTCAGATATTACGGCTAGCAGGCCTAAATATTATTAATCTTCAGTGTTGTCATCAGTAGTAGCAGTAGTTGTAGAGACTACTTGATAGATAGAACTTTGATAATCTCGTTTTGAATTCTCTTATCTTCTTCACTTCTCCACCTTTCCCCTCTTCACTTTCTCCTGCAGGTTTCTTCGATGTTGCTGTGATCGTTGGAGCACTGAGTGTTGGACAGGTCCCAGTTGGTGCAGTCAGAGAGTTCTGCAAGTCCACCAAACCAGGTGAGAATGTGTTTTGTGGTTTGATGCTGTCTCAACTGCATTTCTGAGCTTTGGTTGTCTTTCAGTATCTCCTCACTGTAGGTGAGTTTTTAGTTTTCATCACACAACAGCACTGCACTGTCGCCTGTTTTACACTAGGTGGCTACGTTTGCATGACAACCAGAAGTAACCATGACAATGTGGATTACAAAGCCGCCCTGGAGCATGAGCTGAAGCAGATGGAGGAAGAGGGGCTCTGGACATGTGTAGAAGTCACAGAGGTGGATGAATGGGAGAGAGCGGTGTCAGAGCTGGAGGACGGCTACATATCTGGTGCAGTGTACCTGTATAAGAAAATATAGCACATTGCATTACAATGTAAATGTGACATCACACCAGCAATTCAAAGCAGCATTACATGAGAAGATGCAAAATATGACTTACATTGCACTTCAAAAATGAAGTTTTGACATTTTCAGTCTCTTAAACACCCGAAGTTGAAGATGTGAAGCTGCACTTGCGGATGCAAATGTAACACTTGAAATATTCATGAATAAATGTTTGAATTTCGTTTAATAATGTCCACATTACATTGCATAGACATGTTGCAGTCAAATTGGTATTGGAAAAATGCTTTTTGTCCTCCTCATAAACAGATACAGATGTGCAGTATCATGTGGATATATAGTAACGCCTTCCTAATAGAAAGTGATTGCATAAACAAGAGAAATGTGTAACAAATGAAGGTGTAACTATGTCTGTTTACTCACTGTATTTAGTGCATTAATGTCTGCAATAACCAAAATAATTGGCTTGTTCATGAGTATGGGTAAGAATCAGAGAAATAAAATAAATAAATAAATAAATAAAAACTAAATAAAACTGTAAGGTTACATGATCAATAGGCTACACCTGTAACCTCTTTCCAGCCATCGACAATAATTAATATGATGGCAGCCAACGGGACGTAAATAATTACGTTAATCGACCACCAGAAGTTTGGAAAGTAAACAAACGCTCATTCATCTTTTCATGATGAATGACAGAGTACATCTCTCCTAGGTCGTAGCTGAAGCAAGAAGCAAGCTAACGTTAGATGGCCAATGCTGAGCTAAACATGTTTACTCACCACAGGTTACTAACCTATTTGCGTTCAGCGCTTCTTTGTTTGGGTCTTGTAGTTTATGTTTATAGTGAATGTATAAATAGTGAATGTATAGTGAATGTATAAAATTTATAATGAATGGCTCCGCATCTGCCGCTATTTGTTGTCCTTTCTCACGCGCGACCGCGCGCAGCAGGTACTACGTTCCCATGTGAGTTATTAGGAATAGGAGTGGAACTCTGTACAAGCCTAGTCTGGCTTCGTTCCCTCCTTGCATTGTTCTGTACTTGTACTAAACGTGCTAAACAACTAAATTAAACTAAACTACGTGTTACGTGGTTATTCCCTACTTTCATACAGCAGGGAAATTTCTCCTTCTGGTTTAGTATTGCATCAAAAAAAATCATGTTGCCTATTTCTAATTTTGAGTCAAGATTAGAAATTTCATTAACTTTTCACTGTTGGTACACATGAACATGAATTATGAAAATACTGTATTTTGTTAAATAAAAATTGTTTTGGTTACCATCAGGGGGCTCAAGAGAAAAGATAATAACTATCTGGGCTTCAGTGATTTTACAAATAATTTTAGAGATAACATCATAATATAGGATGTAACGTAAAATACTATCACAATGTTCTAACATAGGACAATTTTTTTTATTAATTTATAATATACCAGCAAGAATGAGATAAGTATTGAGACAGAGTGAAAATTGTTTTATTAACATCTCATGTATTTAATCAGATAAGCCTCACTCTAAAATGCCTCAGTATAAGTGTGATAAGTGTGTGTGTGTGTGTGTGTGTGTGTGTGTGTGTGTGTGTGTGTGTGTGTGTATGTGTGTGTGTGTGTGTGTGTGTGTGTGTGTGTGTGTGTGTGTGTGTGTGTGTTAATAAACACGGTGTATGCACAGCTGTGACTGCATTAGAGGGTATAACAGTAAGATTCTTTCACCTGCCTGTAGCAGCTTTTACTTTCTCAGCATCACAGAGATCATATTGAATCAACTGAGTCCTTGAATCAATCTATCAAACAAAAACACTTGTTGTTGTTCCCATTCATTTAGCCAGCTGAATTTTGGAGACTATATAAGAAATACCTCTACCATTGTACCTTTGTGAAGACGTGTAGCTGGACAATGAGGGTTGTTCTTGGTTTGCTGCTGTTGGAGCTTGGTCTGTGTGGGTCAGGGGCTCATGGGGAGGGTGGAGGCCTTGGTGAAGTGGGTGAGATCAGCCAGTTTCAGAAGACAGCTCCTAGAGATGCAGATGAGGAATCGACCAAGCAGACCACAGAGCAAACTACCACTGACATCTGGGCAGAGCTGAGGGCACTGAGAGACATGGTGGTGGAGCTTAAAGTGGAGCTGAGGAACATGGAGGCCAGAGTGAAGGACAGCGAGAGCCAGGTGAAAGAGCTGAAAGCTGAGCTGATTGTCACCAAGGTGCATGTGGATCTGCTGCAGAGAGAGAATTCTGGTACAGGCTGGTTACTTTTCCTGTTGAGTGTTGTGTTGTCCTTTAAGAGGTTTACTGAAGTGTGTCAGAGCACTGATGCACTTATTGTGAGCTCTTAAATCAATAATAAATATGGTTATTGATAGAATAATTAATAAATAGCCATATTTAATTTAAAAAATACACAAACAAAAATCTAGCTTCTTCTGTTTTGCAGTCCAAGAAACAAGACTGACTTTCACTGAGAGCATAACAAGTGACCTAGAAAGAAAGAATGCAGGTATTTCACTGACAAGCATAATGGTTGAATAGTTTTCATGGTTTATTATTGTCTGTGCTATTATTTTATCTTGTGGAAAAGGTTGCACATACTCATTGTTAAACACAGCTGAGGCTGATAGGAATTACATTAGTTTAGTAGGTATTTTGTACATAAACCAAAGTGTTTATGTACAAAATTTTGACCTGCTCATGGTGCTAAATGAACAGCTAAGAGGTCACCAAATGGGGCCCTATGCAGTCCAGCACTAATGATATTCACCCTAAATATAAGCAACGATAACCAATTTTTTTTTTGAACCAAAATACTCATCATTACTTGTTAAAATAACAAAAAAGTACAATTTATTTAATATTTCTTTAGTAAAATGTAATCTGTTTTATAATGAAAACTCCCTCTCCTGAAATTGGTGTTAATAATGTTTGTTGCATGCAATGTCAAAACACTGAAATTGCACTGCATGCAGCAGGCCATGTATGTGTTTATGCAGGAGATAGAGAGAGAGCACAGCATGCCTTGACATGAGTAAAGCAGAGTTTGTGGAGGGCCCATTTACTGGGCCTTTTCAGGGGCCCAGTCATTTCTGTGGCCATGCCTGGTGAGAGTTGAATATAGTTTAATATTTTCATGGACATTTACAGTATTTTTTAGTACATTTTTGAGTTTTGGTTCAACTTATAAGACGAGGGTCAAAATACTATGTATAATTTGTTGTGCATGTTAACAGTTTGCTATTTTGATGGCTGCTCTGTTCTGCATTAACTCCAGACTTACAAATCAGACTGAGTAGCAGTGAGTATGACCTTCTTGTTAGCAAGTCCAGGATTGACCAGCTGGAGAGAGAAGATGCAGGTGAAGACTGTATCTTCTTATCCACAACACAGACACACATACTGTACATTACTTAGGTATTCCAGGTAGTTTGTTTAATGTCATAAAAGTACTTTTTTGTTTCTACAGAGAAACCAAAGGTGGCCTTTTACACGGCTCTGACTGATGCAGGAAATGTTGGACCATACAAGACAGACACCACACTGAAATACAGCAAGGTCTTCACCAACACTGGCAATGCTTACAATCCAGCTACAGGTAATGAACTGCAGGTCACATGAGCATGTGTGGTCAGGTAAATGTACATTAATCATTTGTTACTGTTTTTTATTTTTATTCTGTAGGTTTCTTCTCAGCACCAGTGAAAGGTGTCTACTCTTTCCAGTTCACTGTGTGTGGTAACCATAAAGGTAATATGGGTGTATATGTGTACAAGAACAAACAAAGGATGATGTATAATGCAGAGTGGTGGGCCAATGCAGGTTATGAGTATTTATCTAACTCTGTTGTCTTGGAGCTGATAGCAGGAGATGAAGTTCACCTGGTTCTCCCAGCAGGATTTTTTGTCTTTGACAATTTAAATAACCACAGCACCTTCAGTGGCTCCCTTCTCTTCCCACTATAAGGATGTTGTTTAGGCTGCTGTGTGATTGACTCCTGGCTACTCTGGGATTCTTTAGAAAATGCTGATATTTCCCAGTACCGCTTCCTCCAAGACAACTGTCCATTTACTGCATGTGTCAAATAATGTGATTCTGAATCTGACTTCCCTCTTGTGTTTTCACATGCAAATAATGTTTGAATAAATCAAAGATTCATTGAAGTTTTGGATTCGTTTTTAGCATTCAGTGTAATTTGTTGTTAAATGATAGCATTTAATTTAAATACAGTATTTAAGATGTATTTCCTTTGCCCACCATATCTCTGTATGCCCATAGTGAAACTGGGGGCTGTGGTGGGAAGGAGGGTGTTCAAATAAACAACTCAGGCAAACACGTCTTTCTGTAAATTTTATTCAAGTCTTCTGCAGAAGGAACTCACTGGGACACACACGCATCAGAGTATCATCTGCATGAGCTGCAGTGTCTCAGCACATGCAGCTTTTAACCTAATCTCAGGGTCAGAGCACTATCTCATCATGGAAACATGATGTTTTTGAGTGTTCCCTAGGGGACACTCAATCTGGATCTATCGTAAGACAATCATGCCCAGGTACATGTTGTGAACCACTTAAAGTCATGACCCCCTGGACACATCATAAAGCATCACACACATTTACCTTCAGATCATGACTCATCTCTGCTGTTTGTATCACCTACACTCATCTCATCTTTTGGCTACTCATCCTGGCCTGGAGTTTCCTCATCACTTTAAACTGAGGAGAAACTTTAATTCTATAATATTTCAATGATATTGATACGAACTCTCAATATGAAGACAGCTTAAATGCGTACCACCAGCTCCCTCATCCCATAAGGGGCCTGGTCTGGTCCAACAGAACAGACAGTGATTTCATAAATGAAAGAGCTCCAGATGTTCTGGTCACTTGTGAAACCGTGTTCACAAACATCAGTTTAAATGCAGACAGCAGGGAATTATTACTCCCGATCTGCAAAAAGTGAGTTGCCAGTAAGTAAGTTTGCTGTTAACTTATGTCTCCATAGAACTTTTTATCAATTCTGACTTTGGGTACAAATTCTAACATACACAATAAAAACATGCAGTGGGCTACATTGTTAGAAAAAACAATCCACAGGCAATCAAAGACAGCACATGACATGCACTGTACACAAGCATCTGCAGTGCTTGTAATGTACACAGACTCAATATGAGAAACTGACATCAGGATGAGATTAAAGACACAATACAACACAGAACAATACACACCTTTTACAGTACAACACTAACTATAGTGCCGCTGTGACTGCTGCAGGTTTCATGTGCTAATATACAGTGTGTTGGCAAAAAAATAGTGTACATAAGACAGTATTCTTCTAATCTCACTGCTTCCCTAATGTTATGTTTTAATGAACCAAGTAGCTTTTGCCTCTCATACAACATGCAAATATATTTCAGGAAACTCCTTGAAAAGATCGAGTACACTAGTGGCTTAAAAAGAAAGTTTAAGGATGTTTTGACATTTTCATGCTCTATCCTGAAGATGTGAAGCTGCATTCACAGATTTAAATGTCATACTTGAAATGTTCAGTGGCTAAATGTTTGAGTTTCACGTTTAACAATGTCCATGTTACATGCATAGACAAGTTACAGTCAAATTCGCATCTTAAAAATGCTTCTTGTCCTCCTCATAAACTACATCTACAGATATACAGTATTGTGTGGATATGTAGTAATGTCTTGCTAATATAGAGTGATTGCATAAACAAGAGAAACGTCTACTAAATGAAGGGTTAACCATGTGTTGTGTAATACTATCTGCTATAGTCACTGAGTATGAATAAGAATCATGATATCTGGGGGTCAAATAAATCTTTGGTCGCTGATTTTCTGCATCTTTAACAATGATTACGTTTTTGAATTGCTAGTTGAAGTAAACAAACACTGAATATGAAAGGTAACAAAATCTAATAATGCTATATGGATAATAAATAATATATTAACACATCATGTCACATATATGCAGAATGTGTAATATGCAAATATAATATGCAATATGGACATGCAATATTAAAAATAATATAGCAGTATGGTTGTTCAGAAGGTCTCTCACTCGGTCCATAGACTGCACCACCTAACATACATGCGCAGTCTGTGGCGCTGTGCATGCGGCCCTCATGTCACCCTGGATCGGACCAATGTCAGCAATTAAGTGCTTCAATTCAAGAGACAGTTTTCAGTCTCCCCACTTTCAGTTGCAACTGTTCAGGAGGGCACTGTTGTTACAGTTTTTTGTTTCTACTTCAGAGGAGTTTTCCTGGACTTCTGGATAATACTTCATTCATATTCTGGATTGCGTTTTTTTCTTCCCATACTCCGTGTGCGTCCTTGAGAAGCAAGTACAGTATTTAGTTTGTTCGATTTATCACTTGTGTTGTTTCTGTGTTTTATCACCATGTCTCACTTCGTAGCATATATTAGATATTGCTGTGTTTGTTTTCACGTTTAAAAGCAATATATATGTAGTTTATATCGGACTTTTCCCTCCTGCTAATTAGTAGCCTACTGTGCGCGCTGACGGGTCAATAAGGGACCGTCACTAAATTACCTAGTCTGTGTCTCATTGGTAAGCCTTTAGCAACGCTTTCTCTTCAGAGGTTTTTCGTCCTCATATATGTCATTATTTGCACTTGTTTATCTCATATTATATTGCCTTTATTTATTACTATTCCAGATGTCTAAAATGTCATAATTGTTTATTCTCTTTACAGTTACCACACATACACAGTTTACACACACACTTGAATACATAAACATACTCATACCAGATTTCATTCTACAATAAACAAGTTGCAAGAAAAGGAGTGTGAGAGTGTCATTGGATTGGGAAGATTACCAACATCATCTTAATTGTTCTAACCGGACAAACTGTGGAGGTGTACAGCCACAAAGAAACATCAAATAATTCATTCATTTATAGAGGTCTCAAGTTTGGGGATCAGATGCTAACACCTCTTTTATACTGATATGTATATATAATGGCATGAGTAATATAAAATAATGTTATGCATAGTGTTAAATATGTTACTGCTGTCATTACTCCCTATGCCATAATAATAATAGCAATATATAAATGAGGACAAAGTGCAATTGAATCATCATACAGTGATAAAGAAAACACACACACACAGAGGGCACAAAGTTTTATGTCTACATCAAATATTTCACCCAAAGCATGGTTTAGTTTGACTTTATGGGGTTGAATAATTACCGATGTTACACGTATTTTCATTTAAGTCTTGACTTGAGATTGAACATTACGTTCAATTGTCAATCTTTATTTAAATTAACAGTTGGTATATGTGGACATAAATAGTGAAAATACATTATGTTGTTTAATAAAACATCTTAAAAAAACAACAACAAGGCTACACATCTGCCAAGGAAACATAATCCTTTCACAGCTGCAATTGAACCTGCATCAAAATAAACATAGTGGAAGAAAATGATGTTGACTGGATGAAGCAACTGCACTGTGAGTCAAATAAACCACAGCCACTAGCACAAGTGTTGGTCTATCCAAAACACTACAAAATACTGTTTTATCAGAAATCGAAACAAACCTTCGCAATATGAGTCATTCAGGAGGGTTTCTTATGTCAAGGGAGTGTAAATATAATAAGATGTGAAACACTATCACAATGTTCTATAACCCTCAGTCACACTAAATGACCTCAGCATTAGGATAAGTGTTTCTGTGAGTGTTTGTCTATGTGTGTGTGTGTGTGTGTAAGTAAGTAAATAAAAACGGTGTATGCACAGCTGTGACTGCATGAGAGGGTACCACAGTAACAGTGTTCCACCAGCCTGTAGCAGCTTCTATTTTCTCAGCAGCACAGAGATCAAGTTGAATCATCTTGAGTCCTTGACACAAACTATCAAACAAAAACACTTGTTGTTACCATTAATGCAATCAGCAGATGTTTGGAGACTATATAAGACAGAACAACTCTACCTCTGTACCTTTGTGAAGATGTGTAGCTGCAGGGTTGTTTACTGCTTTTGGTACTCTGTCTGTGTGGGTCAGGGGCTCATGGGGAGGGTGGAGGCATCAGTGAATTGGGTGACATCAGCCAGTTTCAGAAGACAGCTCCAAGAGATGCAGATGAGGAATCGACCAAGCAGACCACAGAGCAAACCGCCATTGACATCTAGGCGGAGCTGAGGGCACTGAGAGACATGGTGGTCAAGCCAGCCTCCACTTCAAAAACGACAGTCAAGCCAGCCCTTACGCTGTTTTGCGATGCATGTTTTTTCTAGGCATTATGGTAACATAGTGTCCCAGCAGCTTTCAGACCATGTGCGAATTTTCGCCTTGCGACGCTTTCCTTGCGTGAGTACATTTGTTGCATGTTTTCACACACCACGCGAGAAGGATTTTAACGTGATAATGTGAATAAACACAACTTGCCATTACTACAGCTGTATGAACCCAAAGTAAACATTTTGCTGTGATTAAATAGCAATAAACATATCATACTGATGCCGAAATAACTACAATATAAATGTCTAAAATGTTTGTGTTCTGAATGGAGTTCAGATCGATCAGGGCTGTGCGTACTTGGTCCCAGTAAAGTACAACGATAGCTGGAATAAAGTTACATACACATGTTTTCTCCTCGCTTTCTTTTTCTCCCAGCAATGTCCAGTTTTATCCATTTTTTATATAAATATGAAGTAGTGCCAAACGACGCTAACAACACTGGAACCGGATGTGCACGGAATCTAGCTGCTGAGAAGCTCGAGTGAAGATAAATCAATGTTGTAATCCTAAAAACTAAAGTAAAAAGCTAATTTAATAAAAGAATTTTCCCCTGAGCTCCTCACTTGAGCAAATGGCGTAGTTGCGAGCAAAGTCCAGTCCGACCACATGTGTTTACTTGTCCGAAAGCTGCAGCATTGCTCCCTGCTCCTCTATCCCAAGTTTAGCAGCTCTCAGCCGCTCTGCCTGGCCCTCTCCACAAAACGCTCTGAAGCTGTCTGAAGTGATGTATGAACAATCTCAACGTTGATAGGCTATCTCACCTCAGCGTCGTGCGAATTTCTTGAGTTGAAAATATTCAACTCATATTCAACTCATGCGAATTCCTTTGCGTTGCCTTCGCGTCGCTTCACGCCGCCCGACAGGAAATTGCAGCTCTACCCGTCTTTGCATTGACTTTATATGTAAACTCACCGCCCTGAATGCTCGCTTCACTTTTGGTCTGAAAGCACCATAAAAGGGAGCTTCTGCTGAACATTGCATGCAATTGGTGTGGCAGAAACAATTGAATAAATGAATAAAAAATAAGTGCTTAAGACAACACACGTATCTAAAGAAGGTATTACATTTTCAAAGAATGCAAATAGTCATTAATGGGGACAGCAGGAATGGGGCCTCTTCTCTTCTGTAAGTACTGATGCTTGGCAGTTTTAATGGTGTTGATTTGAAAGGTGACTTGAGACACCCGGTTGCAGCTAATTAGCGGGATTCATAAACATCACATCGAGTTCATTATTTTCAGACTTTTGGTAACCTTGCTGGGATGGATGGATACTTTCCTAGCAACTGGCAGTGTTTCACAAGATTCTGATATGAGCATGAATCCTGTGCCAGAGGCACCTACCAGTTGTTCGTCATGCTGTGCAGACAATCATTGTTCAAACCCACAGATCCTTAATCTACCAACAATACCAAACGCATCTAGTGAATTTTTAGGAAAAACATGCAGGTTACAACATACAATCTGTTTATGTGCACCACCAACCATGAGATGGCAGTGTTTCACAAGACTATGATATGAGCATAAATCCTGTGCCAAAGTGGCCTACAGGTGGTTCAGTTATGCTGTGCAGCCAAACACTGTTCAAACCCACAGAACCTTGTACAATAGGCTACACAATACATGTAGGCTACAAAATGTTACACAAAACATTAAGAACAAAATCATTTGATGGAATAATGTAGCCATAAAAGTACATATACAGTGTAGTTTCTTTGAATTGAGGAAGCATCGATCAAGTTAGATTTCCTGCTGTGTTTTACGGAAAACACATTTCACCAGCCTCTCAGTTGTGTTGTAATTGGAGTGAAGTTAGAATGTTTGTAATTCCTTCCTCACTTACTAAGTGAGGAAGGAATTACAAAGCCACATCTATCCACAACAAAGTCTTCACTAAAGTACAACTTATACACTATATTTTGCATTTTGGCAGCATTAGATTATGACTACGTAACGATGCTACTGCACATTTGAATAAGCAAAACCAAAAACAACACATGTTCCATAAACATGACTCACTGAAACTAAGTTTGAATCAATTGCAAAGACACCTCCCTCCTCTAACACTGCACACCTTTGCTGTAACCACACTCTCTGTCAAACCAGTTTGTCCTGTTGATTTTAATGTCCAGGAAGAGGACTGAAAGTCCAGGGGGACGCTGCAAACTTTAAAGGAAATGCTCTTTTCAGCTCATGTCTGACATGTTAACGTGTTTAGTACGTTTATAAAAGTGGGGGGGAAAGGCCAATACCTGTTTGATCAATTTACATTAATTTATTTAAAAGTAAATGTACAAACATCTGTCGATAATATCTGTCCAAATAAAATTAACATAAAATCACATTTCACAGTTGTGTCAAAAAGCAAAAGCAAAATCTTTACAGGAACCACTGTTGAGTTTTGCTGCTTTAAAAAAAAAAAAAAAAGTTGTGATGCTATTAATTCTAATAAAATATCTAGCTGCTACAAGGTGCTTCATTACTCATGTTGCATTCGGGTTGCTGTATGTCCAGCAGAAACAAGCTGAGGGTACATTTCTTAATGCACATGGATTCATCCTTCATCCTGATTCAGTGCATGTAAACAGTGAGAAACAAAGGTCAATAGGCACCTCACATTTACATATCAAACTCAACCTATCAAAAATAAATACCAATGATGTTCAATTTTGGAAAAGAAGACAACAATAGCATACTTCATTTTCACCTGGATTTAGTTTGTTTATCTATTTGGTTTTAAGTTCAGTTTTAGTGTAAATAACTAATTGCTATGTTGTCCACACCATTCCCTTCTGTCATTTGATCAAAACAATATGGTGGACTATAAAGATAACTACACTTAGCGTAAACATACTCAGTGAGCCCTCATACCACATGAGCCCACTTGCAACTTCTGAGTCAAATAAAAACACCACATCATAATGTTTTGCTGTCTGATGTTTCTTCCAATGAAGCTGTATGTTACATAAAGTATACTATTATTGTAAGCCAATCAGAATTGTAGATATTGAGTTATCGAAGCACTTGTGTGATATGTGCTTACTGATCCCAGAAGTTGCAAAAGACTGGTGATTTTGGTACCCTCAGAAGATAAAAATATTTGCATATTTCTGCTCTTGTTTTTGATAAGTACTCATTTGTAACCAAAATGTAAGCAATTAGTGCTTTGAATAAGATATATGTCAGAATATTACTTGAATCGTTCATTACAATGACAAGCATGATAAGCATGTATAGTTTACATTTTTGTATAAAGTTTATATTATTATACTGTGAAGTAGACAAAAATGTGTATGTTCATCATCAATGTATGTTCTTTTAACCATGGTTTCACTGATGCTCCTTTTAAGCTCACCTGCTCCTTTACAGCCCACTGTGACCTGTAAAAAATTTTCCTTCCTAATTTTGACCTCACCTGTTATCAGTGCCACAATTCAGATAATGTCTTCCCATATTTAATACAATATACTATATATGTGATTGTAAATCCTACATTATACCCACAAATGAGCTTCAAGATTGATTGTAAATTATGACTTGTAATGAGTCTCTTCACAATGAACTGTATCTTTAAATGTTACTCAACAACAAACTGAATGGTTGAAAATTTGTTTTTACAATGTTTTCAATTAGCCTAAATGCTTAAAATTAACATTTGAAAATCAATTAAAGTTATTGTTTAAAGAGGCCATGTAGTTTTCAGTGGCCTCTAGCGATGAGGTTTCAGATTGCAACCACTACCTTCCCAAGTGAGCCTTAGTGAGCTACTAAATATTTTAAATGAGATTGTTGCCACACTTTAGTATAATAGTTAGCGTGATGTAATGTTGCTGTAGTGATGAGTCTTTCACTGTGTTGCTGTCCTGGACTGTGACGCTGCATTATTGTACATTGTGTGGGTCATGTAAATTATGGTGACTGAGACCGGCGAAGAAGCTGCGTATCTGAATATTGATAAAATGACCATAAATTTAAATTGAATGTTATGAAACAAACAATGCCAGATCCATGGTCATCTATTTGGCTTCCCCTGCTTTGCATCACTATTGATTTTAGAAACAAATTTGCTTTGTATCGTTACATAATTATTTGCAGGCTGAAATCAACGCTAATACTGGGAGCAGCATTAGCTGGTGCAGTAATGTAGCAAGCCATAAAACTACCGGCTAGTATTTTGCAAGGGATAATGTTAGCAATTGGTCGGCATAAGCTGTAAAGCCAACATTATTTAAATTTAGCCAACTAAAACACAAAATTATAATATATTTAACTTGTTTTGCCATAATATTAGTTTACCTGTCCAATAGGATGAAGGCCAACTCTAGGTCGGTTTTATATCCAAAACAAAGTTAAGGTCTCTCCTTGATTATCCTTAGAATAATGGTATTGACCTTGAACCTGCAAACTGTTCTTTCAGTGAGTCAGTCTTCAGACATCTTCATCAAAACATCTGTACTTTCCACACGCTGTAATAGAAGTATGGAAGTACAGTATTGTTGCATTTGCATGTGTGTATGTATGTGTGCCCATATTATATGTATGATCTCGGAGGATTTGAGGATGCTTCCTCAATCTCACTCTTGACTGATGTCAGCTGAGACGGCACCTCACTGTCTTCAGATTTTGTTGACCCCAGTCGTTTCATCTGAGACTTTGTTGATGGTGCCCATGATCTTTCTGACTCCTGCTCTGAGCCCTGCTCAGGTCTGCCCTCCCAGGATGGCCTTGTGTATAGCTGGGACTTTGTTGATGCTCCATCATAGCTTTGAGCGCTGGGAAACACAGCTCCGACAGGCTGAGACCTTGCTGATGGTGCTCTGCTGTGATGAGGACTTGACCTGTTGGACCCAGGGGTGGAGCGGACCACCAGGTAGCGGACAGAGGGGCTCTTTTCTTCATCATGAAATTTGAAGGGGCGTGCTGAACTGATGAACAAACCCCCTCCTAGAATAAGCAGGATGGATGCTCCCCACCCGATATAGAGAGAGGCTCCAATCTCCCTCCGCTGAGCATCAGTGGAGGCGCTGTAGAAATTCCTCACCAGGGCCCCGGCCACCCATGACGTAGGAATCAAACACAGCAGCCCTGTGGCAATCAACACTGCCCCCGCTGCTATGGCCACCTTAGCCTTAGCCCCGCCTCCTTCCTTATCCAAAAAGCGAGTGCACTTCCCTCCAATGAAGGCCAGAAAGAGGCCTGCGCCGCCTGTAGCGATGGCTAGGACAATTAGAGACCTGGCAGCCTGCAGGTCTGTGGTCAGAGCAAGGACAGACTCATAAGGTTTGCACTGGATGTGCCCTGTGCTCTCAACCCAACAGTTCATCCAGATGCCCTCCCAGATGGTCTGGGAGGTGATAATGGTGGTTCCCACGAAGGCTGTGACCCGCCACATGGGCATTATGCAGCAGATGATGATCCCTGCCCAACCCAGGAGGGACAGGGCACTGGCCAGCAGCTGCATCCCCATGGAGGCCATGATGCAGAAATAGAGGGAAGATCCCTGAAACTGCTCAAGAAATCCTCACAGACCTTTGAAAAGTGCTATGATCTTTTTATTCTCTTCTGTTGAGCTTCGTTTGCTCTCACCGCCTGGTCACTCTGGTCACTCTTCTCTTTAATCTTTCTGTGAGCTTTTCTGTGTCAGTCTTTCTCAAAATGTGAGTTCTTCTGGCCACATTTGCAATGTTGTGAAATATCTGTCCCTGAGATACAGAGCCCTGTCTGTCCAGTAGCTTTTACTTGACTCCAGGTGTGTCTGAATTCAGCCCCAGTCAATTTCTTTACAACCTACTTTCCCTCTTTCTCCCCCTCCTCCTTTGTATCCTTGTATAACTGCTGTCCTCACCCTCCCCTTCTCTTGGTTTCTCTACCTGAGAGTGTTCTTTCTGTACTGTCACCTGAGCGTCTGCCTGTGCGCTACTGATTAGTGTAGATGCACCACACCTACTTTAGGGGAAAGAAAGGGTAGGTTGACAGAAAAACAGAGAGGGGAGAGAGAGGCTGTGACATCATCCAGTCCCTCCCTCATTACCTCCATCTGATGGCATTATTCTGTCAACAGTAAGCTTTGGATAAAGCAGAAAGAATGAAATGCCTCTGAACAACTTGTTTATATAATAAACACTCATGAGGTGTTGCATCCTGTCTCTTGTCACACAACTTCTTTCTAAATCTGATTTGATTCAAAAGTTAATACATAGAGCTCAGAGTGTGTGTGTGTGTGCCCGCGCGCGTGTGTGTACACACATTCTCTGGCATTGCATTTGTTCATGCGAGTTATGTGTGTTAACAGAATGTATTGGTGTAACAATGGAGAATGATGTGAAACATGATCTCCTGGGAGAAAACCAGTTACAGTGTACTGCGCAGGAAGACCTGTTTGAATCATGCAAAACCCCCCTCCCCACACAAATGCGTGCACACACACAAACACACTCTACCTACAATAACCTTTTAATCAGAGTCCAAATAATTTTAAATCTTGCTGTCTTTGTAAAGTTCAGAGGGAACCTTTTTATGTCCTTTTTTATGTCAAACCAAATTTTCATTTTCACATAATTCTGTACTCTTTACTTTCTATACTCTAGATGACACCATGAAATGACTTTTTTTAATAAAAATCACCATTATTAATATTGGAAACACAATTTAAAGCAAAAGAGTTGAGTGCAGCAGAGTTCTGTAAGTTTTGCCATTTATTAACATTGTTTTTTATTTTCTTGACATCTCTTTCTCAAATGCAAACGTTTATAACCCTGATCAGTCTAATAAGACAAAAGGAGAAAATACATACACACATTCAAACTCGAAAAATACACACAAGGCTACAGTTCAGTGTCTTTGTTTGTTTAGCAATGTTTCTTTGGTACAAAGGGCACATTGTCACACAACCTGTTCGTATAGATTCTTTCCTGTGCTCTTGAAAAACCAGATCCACTGTTCATCGAGTTATTTGGCTGTTGTCATCCCTGTTGCTGTGTAGCTAAACCGCTATGACAAGATCTCAAGAGGTACGCAATCTCTCATGCTCACAAACGACCTAAATTTTAATGACATGCAATAATACAGAGAAAAACATCAATCACGCAAAATCAGAAGAATATTCAATTCAAACAGATGTGAATCAGTCACATAATCATCAATACTTAACTAGTTTGATTGAGAAATAGTTCTACATAGCTACTGCATAGGTGGATTTCACATTAATATAAAATAAATTTCATGTATAGCAGTTTTTTAATATCTATATTTTTTATTATATAGAGTGTCTGAACATGTGCAACTAAACAACAAATATAAAAATATAAGGATAAGTATGTTAAAGAGTCTGTAATTGTGAAATATACAAAAACATTGGATGTTCACAAATAGAAAATCTAAACATTCTACACAACATATAATTCTTAAGGATGTTTTTTAAAACTAAAACACATGATTGAGTTACACACTCATACTGCAAAAGCTCATATCTACTTTATAGATATAACCACATTATAGACACAGTCGTTCCCATTCTGCATCTTTCTTTCACATACTCTCTGACATCTCTTTCCAACAGACTGTCCCACCTCTGCTTCCACCTGAAGATCTAAACGTAGGCCTTGCTGCTGTGTACAGAGCGAGCCTTAGAGTACGTCACATCATAGTCTTTCTCATCTCTAGGCGGACAGTTGCTGCAGAGGAGAGCCCCACCCATGATCAGCAGCCCTGCGCATGCGAAGCCAATGTAGATCGAGGCCCCGAGTTCCCTCCTCTGAGCGTCGACCAAGACAGGGTTGTAGAAATCACGAACGACGGTGTTGGTGGTCCAGCAGACGGGGATCAGCACCATGAGGCCTGCGAGGATAAAGATGACTCCAGAAGTGATGGCCACTTTGATCTTTTGCCTTTCGTCCTGTACAAAGTTAGTGCACTTGCCCCCCGACCACGGCAAGAAGGATCCCAAAGAGCCCAGTGATGACGGCAATGATGACAAATGCTCTGGATGCCTGCAGGTCTCCAGGTAAGGCGAGGAGAGAGTCATAGACTTTGCACTGCATCTGGCCTGTACTCTGGGTCACACAGTTCATCCACAAACCCTCCCAGATCACCTGAGCAGTGACAATGTTGGCACCAATGAAAGCTGTGACTTTCCAGGTGGGGAGAGCGCAGATTATGATGCTCCCCAGAAAGCCGATGATGGCCAGGGCCAAACCCAGAATCTGCCTTCCACCTGAAACCATGCTGAGGCTTTGTTGATCTTTTCAAAGACGTACGACTGTGTGTTGCTGAGAGCTGGAGTCATTTACCAGTGAGAGATCAGTTAGCGGTTTTTACTGTTTCCTCAGAGGAGGAGTTTCTGCTGATGTTGTTGGTAAATTTTAAACAGGTTTGTGAAGAAATTTCACTTGACGCATGCAATGTCAACACTATTAGAAAGGACAGCAGCATTTCAGAGATGCATGTAGAGGCCCCTATAAGGACACACCACAGAGACAAACCATGTTTCTGATCAACCCACAAGAATTATTGTTCTGTAAAATTAAAACAATGTTTGAAATCATTCACCAGTAATAAAGATAATGCAGTATTTGCGTAAAGGGTATTTATTATGCCAAGATTTGATAAGAAAAAATGTCAATGCCCTGTAGTAACCTCAGATTCAGTATGTTTTTACTTTATTTGGATAAATTTCAAATGAAATAAATATTTATAAATATTTTTTTTTCAAACATCCAGTTGTGAGTTATTATTCAATTAACATTTAAAGACAAAATGTAATCACTTCTTAGATCAGTGAAAAAACGTAGTTTCTGACAGTATCACTGAAATATGTGACAGTCATTCACAATGAATGTAAATACAATGGTACTCTTCTGTTTGGCAGAGATTAATGTCTTTGCAATGTTCCCAGACAGAACACATGACTTCCAGAGTGATCACACTGCCAAACGATACTAGAGACAAAATTCCCTTTTGTCCTTCTCCCAGCAGAGGGAGGTCAGCTCCACACAGCTATGAGAGGTGACTTTCATTCAGATGAGTCACTGTATTGAAGCAGAGTTTCTCTAAACAAAAAAAATGAGGCAAGGAGGATGACGTTTTTTGTGACTGAATGAAAAACAGTGATTATGACTATCAATGCTAATTTTCTGTTGTGTTCCTGTGATTTTATTTATTTGTAAAATTGAAATTTTAGTCTGTCCGACCACTCAAAGCACTTTTATATTACATCACATTCATAAGCTGATGATAAGATAAGATATACTATAAAAGACCACTCTACCCCCTGAGCCAAAACAATAATGCTATCAAATAGTGAGACTATCACCTACTGCTGGTGATCACTCAGTCAGTCAATGGTAAATAGCGTAGCATAATCTACTTATCATTTCATCCATGTTTTTTTCATCCAAAACATCTATTTGCTCATTCAAAGTATGTTCTTGTTGAAACTGTACAGCTTTGTGAATTCCAACAATTCCAGACTGAATAATAAAATATTGAAATGATACTGTGACTTCTATTTTTTATCTGACAATTACTAGTACTTCTACTTAAGTATGAGTTGTGTATTCCATAGCCACATCTGATCAACAGGGAATAAAATGTGAATAAGTACACTGATCCACTTGTAACTGGTACATTTATCCATGGCACTTCCTTCTCATAATTATAGTTGTCTGGAAGAATATTACAGTACTGCAAGGATGGTGTAGTGGGAGTAGGTGGTGTAGGGAGGGGTGTCTGACCGATTGTGGAGGGCCATCTAGGCCAAAAATGCCTGAGACGATTTTTTGTCCCAGTCCAGCCCCGTTTGGAGCTGGTCTTTCCTTTGAAAACATATAAACTGCCAGTGTGAGATGGAAAAGACTCACGAGAAACGTAATGTCACATGCTCACAAACAACCCACATTTTAATGGCATGCAATAATACAGAGAAAAACCAGTCAGATCAAAAGACAAAATGTGAATCAATCACATAATCAATATTCAACTAGTTTAATCGAGACATAGTCTTTTGTCTTATCTCTTATACTAACTTGTGGGCAGTGCTGCTCTCTACAGAACGAGCCTTGGAGTACCTCACATCATAGCTGTTCTCATCTGTGGGGGGACAGTTGCTGCAGAGGAGGCTCCCACCCATGATCAGCAGCGCCGCACAGCCCCAGCCAATATAGAGCGAGGCCCCCAGCTCCTTTCTGTGAGAATAGTCGACCATGATAGCGTTGTCAAAATCACGAATGTCGTTAGTAGTCCAGCAGATGGGGATCAGCACCATGAGACCTGCAAGCATAAGGATGACTCCAGAAGTAATGGCCACTTTGTTCTTTTGCCTTTCATCCTCCACTAATTTGGTGCACTTCCCCACCACCACGTCAAGAAGGATACCAAAGAGCCCAATGCTGATGGCGATGATGATGAATGCTCTGGCAGCCTGCAGGTCTTCAGGACGGGTACGGAAAGAGTCATAGACTTTACACTTCCTCTCGCCAGTACTATAGGTCACACAGTTCATCCACAAACCCTCCCAGATCACATTAGGAATGCCAAAAGTATTGAAGGTTGTGACTTTCCAGGTTGGCAGAGTGCAGATTATGATGGTCCCTAGAAAGCCGCTGATGGCCAGGACCAAACCGAGAATCTGTCTTCTACTAGACACCATGCTTTGCTGAGAGATGGAGTCATTTCCCAGAGAAAAAAGAGTGGTTAGTGGTTTTTATTGAATTTTCAGAGGATAGGTTTTTGCTGTTGTCTCTAAGTTGAAACTGGCTTGTGAATAAATTTCACCTCAACCGATCCGTGTCTAAAGATCAGAGTTTCAGAGAGGCCCCAATAGGGCACAGCACACAAATTCTATCATCAACCTACAAGCATTGTTGTTGCTGTGCATTTACTAAGACAATACTACTATTGCACTGTGGTAACATTAGTTTCAGTGTTACTTAATTTGCACAGGTACTCTTCTGTTTGGCTATGATTAATAGCTTTGAAATGGTGTTTCTATGTCGGACTTACCACTAACACCCACAGCTGACCAACAGGAGCTGCAGGGGATGCTGAAGCAGGATGAGAGAGCAGTCTAAAAGAAAGGAGTTTGTATTGGTAAAGACAGTTGTCCACATGGGTAGCACTTTAAATTACAGCTTCAATTGATATATCTGGGTATTAGACTGAAATTAATGTAACTTTCCGGTTTGTCCTAAAACTTAGACCTAACAAAATGCTCCGTACTTGTATAGCGCCTTTCTAGTCTTTTTGACCACTCAAAGCGTTTTTACACTACTTCTGCATTCACCTTTCACGCACACACTCACACAGTGAGCCTAAGTGCTCAAACAGAAACTAACATTCACACACATTCATACACTGGCGGAACAGCCACCAGGGGCAATTCGGGGTTCAGTGTCTTGCCCAAGGACACTTCGACACGCAGCCTGGGGGAGCCGGGGGAACCGCGACCTTCCGATTAACGGCCAACCCGCTCTATCTCCTGAGCCACAGCCGCCCTGGTGCAAAATATGAGTTTTGATTATAGATTGATATATCCGTTTCATTAACTGTACGTCGGTTTATTTCCTGTCAACTCTACCATTCACCTTTCACAGTTAGCTTTGTACATATTACTAATAGTATTTATTACAGTGTTTCAGATCATTCTGATAATCACCTCAGTATCTTAGATAACCATTAGTGACGTTGGCTCACTCATTGTAGCAACAATGTTAGCCTGATTTTCACTGTTTAGCTAATGTCAAGTTGCTATGGCTTTTTTTCCCTCTTTGCTTGGAGGAGCTGATCGCTTTTGAAAGATGGCTGTCAGTCACTTTCATTTTTGGCTGCCGATTTGGGTGTCATTTTTCAACCATCATGGTTATTACACAGAAACTATAGGTGTTTCCAGGTAACGCGCCACAACATTAATTACCTTGAAACAAATAAGGAATGTTTGGAGCATAAAGGAGGATGGATTTCAACATATAATATGGTAATTCCCTATTTGTATATAACCATTTTATTGTTAGAAGGTTATCACATCGTAACCAAAATATTACTATAATATATAGCCATTGTTAATACCTAGTTATTACCTGGTTATTACTTCGGTAATTACTTGGTATTACATATTACCTCTTTATTATCAAACTATTGACCCACTATGTTATTACTGAATTGATATGTAAAGTAAACCATTGCCAGTTCCCAGATCTTTAATATTCTTCTACAGATTGGATATTTCTAGACTTTTCTCTAAATAGCAAGTAAGTTGCTTTCATTAGCTGTTGTGTTTAGTCAGATGACACAAAGATCAACAGAGATAGGTTATGGACATGTGACCCAGAGACTAAATATACACCTATGAGCTACAACCAAATCAAGTTTTTCAGGCTTTTATATACAGTGAAATGGCTGAAAGCACACATTTGTTTACCCTTCCCATGAGTTGACCATGAGTTTGGGTCCTAAATATGCTAAATGGAACGGTTTCCAATTAGTTTTAGTTGTTACAGGCATTCCTGGAGACTTGCAATATGCTAAAATTAGCAGTTGTTACAACTGTGTACTAGTGTGTATTAGTGAAAGAAACAATGCAGAACTTCTGTACAAAAATACAAAGTTAATTTATTGGTATAAGATACAAACATTCATATTTTCCTCCACTGGACATGGCAAAACATGCCCAACTGAACACTTTTGCAAACATGGACTTTCTATTATTATTACTATTATTCAATACTCAGGAAAATAGATGGAAAACATCAGATATCAAAGATATTTTAGCTGTTTCCAGTCCAATCCAACATCTTTTACAACTTGTGTGCATGTGTGATGCCGAGTAATAAGAAGACACCATTTAGAAACTGATTTTTGCAGCATTTTATAATTTGTGCTATCCTACATATTAAAGCACTTAACTCTTGTCACTTCCCTCTGCATTAAACATACTTTTTTTCTTTTTACATTTTACAAATATTAGCTCAACTAGACATTTGTTAATGGAACTTACTATGATTTACTATGATACACATTTTAATATTTTACACAGATCTTGAACTGATTTGTTGTAAAATGTCAATGTAGTGCAATTAACTATGGTTGAAATAGTAGCTTTAATCAAAGACTGAAACGAAGAAAGTCCATCACAGTAAAGACATAACTGTTTCTTCAACTACAGTATATAATTGATAAGAGGGCATCGTGTACAGTCTTCCTCTGTATCTTCTCCTCATCAGCAGCATCCATAGGTGCTACACAGAACTCCTCCTCCAATGACCTGCAGAGCTCCAGAAACCCAGCCCACATATATGCAAGGCCCAAGCTCTCCACTACCACCAGGTGCAGTCAGGGGGTTGTAGAACCCTGTGATGATGGTGTAAGCTGACCAGCTGACTGGAACAACACACGCAAGGCCTGCTATTATGAACAGCGCAGCTCCAGCCTTGCCATAATTAGCTTTGGAACGCCAGTTGTGCCGACAGAAGTTGGTGCAGCGAACCCCGACCAAAGTGAGCCCGATTGCCACTATGCTGACAGCGATGGAGACGCAGATCATTACCATGGAAATCTGCAGTTCCTGTGGTAAAGCCAAAAGGGATTGGTAGGCCAAACACTGCGAATGGCCTGTGCTCTGGATCACACAATTCATCCATAAACCTCTCCAGTAGACCTGAGCAGTGACGATGTTTGCCCCAATAAAGGCTGACATCTGCCACATGGGCAGTCCACAGATAAGGATGGTGCCAAGTAAGCCAAGGATTGCCAAACACACACCAGCTATCTGTGTCCACATTTTGTCCAAAAAAAGCTAACAAATCCAATGCAGGTTTTTAAGTTTGCCACAAAGTCAGAGACAGCAACAAAGTCCACTTTCAGTTGAGCTGACGATCATTTTTACCACAAGCTTTCACTGAGCTGTGAAAACTGCTGGTTGTGTTTTGCTTCAAGGTTTGCACTACTGGTGTGAGCAGCCGCTGACACAGGGAGGGGACTCTGAGGATCAGGTTTCCTGCTTGTCCTGATTCCTGCTCACTTTGAATAAGTAGGAGGAGAAAGCTGTTAACATCTATGAATGCATAAACTTTCTAACAGTTGTAAAAAACATCCTACCATACACACTTACTGGAATAAATTGTTAAATCTCTAAACCACTTAAAGGTAACTTGAGAAGCGCAGATTCAGTACTATGTTTTTTTTCTAAAACCCGATTGGAAAAAGAAAGCATGAACAAATTGCACTTACTGTAATTACTTTTACTAATTGAAATATGTAGATTGTGTCTGTATAGTGTTTTGTAACGATTTATTAGTCATACTATGTAATTGCAGTGACCAGCAGAAGTGATACTAAATGAAGAGCAATTTGGGAACCAAAAAGAACCAGCTCTAAGAAACAGAGCTATAAGATCCAGCTCCCTTCAAAGAGTCGTAATTCCCATCATTATCTGCCCTCTATACAGCTAGTCAGCTGTAGTGGCATTCACTCTTTTTACCAATCAGATTATGCTATGTCATTGCCTTCACCACAGTCACTATCAAACTTTTAAATCTGTTCTCTCTGCTGCTGCCAGCTGAAATTTCTGTGTGAATTGTTACAGCCCTCCTTCATCCCATTCACATCTAGCTCATTAGGTCCAAGCACTGTTCAAGCTCAGCAGAAGTCATCTCATTACATCCAGAGCTTCCCCCTTTAAATACCACATAATCACAATGGGGTCTGATTACCACAGACTTTTTACATTTCTCATTTGTTGTACATGTCAAAATGTTTTCATTTACTCAGATGAAGTCTCCTCATTGAATCTGCTGTGAAAGAGGTCTACCATATGATCAGCCCTTGGCCATATGAGTGTAAATCACTCTTCACTCAAGTTGCCTTTATTTCAAAATAAGATGGCACTGTTATACCATACTGTATATAACAGAAAAAAAAAACACATACCAGATTGACAGATCAAAATTTAATCTTTCTATTCACCCAAAATCATTTTAATCTGCATTAATACTGATAATTTGATGAAAGGATTTAAAAACAATTACTAAATGTGTTGTCCTACCAATGTAGGTCAGAATGTACTTTTTTCCCCTACTATATTGTGACTTAAGACTTAAGTTTGTTTTAATTAAAGATCAAACTGTATGGAAATTATCCAATGTCTTAAAATTCAATGTTACAAGACCCCATGCACAATTTAAATTGTGCATGGGGTCTTGTAACATGAGTCTTCTAAGAGCCCAACAATGGACACAAATACAGGAGTCTTGCAGACAGGAGTTTACAACGTTTCTCCTGTTGGAACTCTTAGTGTCGCATTTTAAATGAACGAAATAGGTTGGGAGACTAAATGCATAACGTGTTGCCATAGGCAGTGGGCAAATAAATTCTAAAGACAACGCAAACAGCAGCAGAACAACGTTTAGTGGTTTTACACAAGTAGGTAACATCGCACTTCACAACCTATTAGCAAATCAGACAAAACCATGACATGTTCCCTCTTCCCGCAGTTCCCATGCATTGAACTAAAAGTTTACTCACCTGCCTTCGCAGAGGTGGTACGAAGAACTCGTAAGTGTTGCCACCTTTCGCAGCGATTCAGTGTTCCTTCAGCACTTCTTAAAAAAAACAAAAAAGCGATCACTTCCGAGAGTCAGAAGAGTCTCTGGAGCGCCGTCACCGCCTTCAGTCACGTTGTCACCGACCCAAAAAACAAACCAACGCTGCGAGAGACTCTTACTTTAGTCACTGCTGGAACAGTAGCCTACTAAAGTTAACCTCTAAAAATGTTAGAGATTTAATGTGGGAGAGTCTTCATTGGGCATGACTATTCACTGTAGAATAGAGGCAATAGCAACACCTGTGTTTGCAAGGCTGAAAGATCTGGATGCACTAGACGTTAATTTTGAAACCCCAAAACATGGAGGGTAATATAAAAATAAGATTAGCTGTTCACTTTGCTAGATAAGGTCAATGTAGTTACTGCTGGAGAAGTTTAGAGATGAACAAATCTACTCCAGCAAGCTAATCAAGAAAACTTAAGGCAATAATAGTCTAGCATAACATAAATTAGCATTGTCTAAAAACTAAACTGCAATCTTAAAATCCTGTCTTCACTGAAAAACATGCAACACAATTCTAGTGATCATATGAAGTTTAATTTATTAAAAGTCAGTAAAACACCTTGAAATCACACATTTAAGAGCACTAAAATATAGGGGTCCAGTTCTGGTGCAAGACAAGTATGCACACTTTAAAAATACTTGCAGGCATTTTAAACATAAGCTCCTCCACTGGCTGCTGAGCGCGGGGCAGAATATTTGACAGAGTATCCGCTATCCTTATGCTGTGGACACTGACAGCAGAGAAGAGCCCCTCCAATAAGCAGGAGTCCTGCTGTTCCCCAACCGATGAACAGCGACGCTCCGAGCTCCCTCCTCTGTCCGTCGCTCAAAAGGGGGTTGTAGAAGTCCCTGATGATAGTGTTAGCTGACCAGGACACAGGGATCAGGCACAGGATACCTCCAACGATGAAGAGCACCCCCGCAATAATAGCTACCTTGCTCTTGGCCTCCTCATCTTCAATGCAGTTGGTGCACTTTCCCCCTGCGACAGCAAGCAGGATTCCCATGAAGACAACCAGGATGGAGATCACAACCAGGGCACGGGCTGCCTGCAAGTCTTGGGGCAGAGCCAGCATGGAGTCGTAGACCTTGCACTGCATCTGTCCGGTGCTCTGCATCACACAGTTCATCCACAGGCCCTCCCAGAAGGTCTGCGCTGTCACAATGTTGTTTCCAATGAAAGCAGACACCTTCCACATGGGCAAGGCGCAGATGACGATGTCTCCCACAAAGCCAATGGCTGCCAGAAAGATGGCCAAGATCTGAAGACCTGCAGCTGCCATAATTATCTCTCACTGGGCAGAAATGGTGCAAACACTCAGCTGCACCAGCAACAAAATACCATGTGGTCCTAAAAGCTTTGTTTCACACTCACAGCTTTTATACCCACATGGTAGGCTGTGGTTTCTCCTGATTGGTTGTTCCAAATTGTTCAACCTCAAAACACCTGTGGTCATTAAGTTAGTCCTGTAGTGTCAAACACCGGTTGGCTTAGAAGTAATACTGAACACATTTTAAAATCTCTTCACCGATTTACATTCATGTTGTATTTATTTATCTGGATTATAATCTGTTGTGTATGATTTGTCTCTTTAAATCACAATAACCATCACGCTTTTTCTTTTTCTTTTTTCATATTTGTTATTTCAAATTTTTATTTTTATTTTCATAGTGTTTTGTGGGTTTTTTTCTCTTGATTTTTTTGACTGATGTATCAGGTATTTCCAAATGTGGCTTTTGTAAATTGGCTCGTTTGCAAGTCTGACTTTCATGGGAAGAAATAAAACATTGAGGGATGTATTGACACATTCATTTTTACTGCAGAGTGCATCATTCTGCAATATGCAACAACAGCGCAAACATTTTCCTGTTTTTGAAGTGGCTTCAAAGACCCCGATGAACATGAGATTTCATTGGTGACTGGCTGCTTATTGCCTTTCATGTTCTGTTACCAGTGCAGCAATCAAGGTGAGTGATTTCACCTGTGCTAATTAGCCAGTGATTTTCAACTGACCTTGTGGGTTTGCTTGTTTTTATTGTTTGTTGAGTTGGTGTGCTTGTGCCAAACGTCCATATTAAAATAGTTAAATGAACAAGAAAGAAATTAAAAATATGACAAATACTCAGAGAGTGGTTCCGTGGAGAGTAAATATTAAATGATATTAGAACTTACAGTCTTTAGCTATAGATCTGACAGCAACATTTAATCACAATCATTTCCTCTTTAGTGGTTTTGCCTGCAAAATAAAAGCGCAAGAATGTGTTTTGCAGCAATCCTTTATTTTGAGTTGAATTGAGATCTTTTACTTTGAAATTTTCTGAAAATCATTAAAAATAGTCAGCAGCCTGCTTCACAAACCTCCGAAAACGCCGTCAGAAAACATGATTCCCTTCTTCTGCCTAGAGATACTGGGGAAATGAAAAAATATCCTAGTTTGATGGACATGGATCAAACGCCGGAACGCACACACACTACAGTGCATGCTTTATTGTGAGACAGCCGCTTTATAATCAATTTGTTGAAGAGGGTCGAAAAAAAATAATTCTCCTGACAACGCATCAAACATGCAACCTTCTGGGTTAGAGTCCTACACACTATCAACGGGGCTAACCAAACACTCTCACAATTAGTTTAAATAGTACATGTTCTCACCCACCATCTAATGGATTAAAAGATTGTTCCCATGCAAAACTTATTTGCCGACCCTGCAGCATGGCTGTGTCTGAAACCACTCCCTACATAGGGAGTTGTAGACGACAATACAGTGATCTCACTCACATAATGAAAACACTGTGGGGCACTAAAATCATTATTTCGATGCTATTAAATACGTCAGACAATCAGATGGTGGACTTAGCGCAATGCATGATGGTATATAAGGCTTTGTTAATGACCATTGGTTGTACACTATTTTGAAAATGCATTCTGGGATACTTTTGAGTGGACTATATAGGGTATAATTCTCACTGTACATTTGGACAGTACCACAATATGGCAAGCTAACCATAGTGAGTGATTTTGGACATCTTATATTTATTCTTTGTACATATCCTACAGCATGATAAGCGCCTACACTGCAAGAATGTAGTGACAACGTGCTCTGTACAGCGCTGTTTTCAGCTACTGTAGAAACATGGCAGTGCAATGTGGTGATGTCCATGGAAGGGGGTGCCTGAGGTTATGTAGATAAATGGCTCATTCTAAATGGTAATAAAACCATAACAGTTCATTATGTAATGTCTTTATACACTACTTAAAACAGTTATGGATCTTTTGGCATTTGTCAAATCCTCAGAAACACACTGATCCTAACTGGTTATTAAATTTGTAACATTAGTTCTATTATAGCCTAGTTTCCCCCTCAAATAGCCTTTAAATTAACAAAACATACATTAGTAAATGCAAATCATAAATCTCTAATATTTATATCTCAATTTACTAGATATTGAACTGTAGGATAGTAAATTAATTTTGTATTAGTCATGCTAGAAACTGAATAGGGAAAGGATTGACACCATGTTTACCTACAGGTCTGAAAGCTCTAATCATTTGAAAACAAGCTTACTACCTACATGAAGTTTCACATAATCCTGTGAATATTTTGAAGAGGCGTTAAATAGGCTACTTTAAAACCTACCAGAGACCCTTAACTGTCTTCACTGAAAAACATGCAATCCCAACACAAAATCACTAGGATTTTAATTTATTAAAAGTCAGTAAAACACCTTCAAATCATACATTTAAGAGAGCAATAAAATATATTCAGAGTTCAGTCCGGTTCTGGTGCAAGACAAGTATGCACACTTAAATACTTGCAGGCATTTTAAACATAAGCTCCTCCACTGGCTGCTGAGCGTGGGGCAGAATATTTGACAGAGTATCCGCTATCCTTATGCTGTGGACACTGACAGCAGAGAAGAGCCCCTCCAATAAGCAGGAGTCCTGCTGTTCCCCAACCGATGAACAGCGACGCTCCGAGCTCCCTCCTCTGTCCGTCGCTCAAAAGGGGGTTGTAGAAGTCCCTGATGATAGTGTTAGCTGACCAGGACACAGGGATCAGGCACAGGATACCTCCAACGATGAAGAGCACCCCTGCAATAATAGCTACCTTGCTCTTGGCCTCCTCATCTTCAATGCAGTTGGTGCACTTTCCCCCTGCGACAGCAAGCAGGATTCCCATGAAGACAACCAGGATGGAGATCACAACCAGGGCACGGGCTGCCTGCAAGTCTTGGGGCAGAGCCAGCATGGAGTCAGTAGACCTTGCACTGCATCTGTCCGGTGCTCTGCATCACACAGTTCATCCACAGGCCCTCCCAGAAGGTCTGCGCTGTCACAATGTTGTTTCCAATGAAAGCAGACACCTTCCACATGGGCAAGGCGCAGATGACAATGTCTCCCACAAAGCCAATGGCTGCCAGAAAGATGGCCAAGATCTGAAGACCTGCAGCTGCCATAATTATCTCACACTGGGCAGAAATGGTGCAAACACTCAGCTGCACCAGCAACAAAATACCATGTGGTCCTAAAAGCTTTGTTTCACACTCACAGCTTTTATACCCACATGGTAGGCTGTGGTTTCTCCTGATTGGTTGTTCCAAATTGTTCAAGCTCAAAACACCTGTGGTCATTAAGTTAGTCCTGTGTAAAATATATGATCTAGAAATTAGAGGTAGATTGTTTAATTGGATTAAAGATTTTTTAATGAATAGAACAATACAAGTGCAAGTGTGTGGATGTAGATCAAAATGTGTTCAAATAGAAAACAGTACCCCCCAAGAAAGTGTCATAAGTCCAGTCTTTTTTAATCTAATGATAAATTATATATTTAGTAATATTGGAAGGAGATTGGGCAGTCCTTATTTACGGATGATGGGGCCATTTGGAAACGTGGTAGAAACACAGAGTTTATTTTAAAACAAATGCAAAAGGCTTTAGTCACTGTGGAGGATTAGGCAGATAAATTGGGATTTAAAGTTTCTGTAGCAAAGTCTAAATTTATGATATTTGGCCACAAGAGAAAGGTACCAGATTTTGGATATATGTATGGTTCCCCTCTAGAGAGAGTGAAAGAATTTAAATGTTTGGGTTCCTGGTTTGACGAACGAATGACGTGGGCAGTTCATGTTAGGAACATTTTGTCAAAATGTGACATGGTGTTGTCAATATAATGAGAAGTGTGGCCGGATGTAACTGCGGGGCAGAGAGGGGTTCCATGCATTTAGTATATCAGGCAATGATAAGGGTCCTAATTGACTATGGGTGCTTTGTTTATGGTTCTGCAGCCCAGTCGGTGTTAAGGAAGTTAGACACTCTGCAGGCTAAGGCACTGAGACTCTGTTGTGGAGCTCTGAGGACTCCAATTCCTGCTCTGCTCATTGAAATGGGTGAAATGCCCTTATGCCTGAGGCGTATTAAGTTGGGAATGCAGTATTGGGTCAAATTGAGTGGGTCTCACAGTTTGGTGCCTTATGCAAGAATCGTTGGACAGAAAGAAACAAATCATTTTTTGAATACATAAATCAGTGGACAAGAGAATTGAGAATGATGAAAGGAGACACAGCACTTTACACAATTCATCTACCTATTCCCTATTGGTTAATGCAAGAACTGGAAATTGATTTAACTTTTTTACAAGGAAAAAACAAATATCTGACTGCTCTAAAATTGGAACGATATCTGAACAGTGGAAAGGTATTGTATCTAAAAATTTTTACAGATGGTGCTAGGGAACCACAGTGTGGGAGAGCAGGTTATGGGGGTGTAGATAGTTTAACTGGACCTGAGGATTAGAAAGAGAATTACAGATGGAAGTTCTGTCTTTACAACAGAGCTACTGGCAATTCTTTGGGTTCTGTGTTGGCTTGAAGACATGAAAATAAGAGAAGCCTTAATCTGCACTGATTCTGCAGCTGCCCTGACGGCCTTGAAAAGCAGTAAAGCAAAAGCTCACCCTGATATCGTAAGTGAAATTCTAGCCGTACTATTTAGAGTAACAATGATTGGTAGCTTGTTGGTAGATTGTTATGTTCTGCTGGGTCCCTGAACATGCTGAAGTGGAAGGAAATGAAGTAGCAGACTTTTTAGCAAAATCAAGCTTAAAGAAGTTAGAGAGAGATATATGGCAAAGATTGTGGGAAAATGAGGCCAAGGGGAGGCATTAATACTCTTTGTAATCTCAGGTTGAAAAAGTCGGGCACTGTTATGGATCCAGAAGAGATTTTGTTAAAATCTGTAGGTTAAGACTTGGGCATTGTGGGTTGAATCAGTCCTTATATGTCATTGGAAAGCATCCTAATGGGCTTTGTGAGTGTGGGAACTCTGAAACAGTAGAACATGTTT